>BQKN01001098.1:387101-427761 GCA_022839385.1 Asparagus kiusianus
ATATATATATATATATATATATATATATATATATATATATATATATAAAAGGAATATGAATTTTTGGTCCTTGGTAGTGAGGTGACTCATTCTCATCCATACATTCAAAGGGGAGAACTTTTACATGGGTTGGAGGGGACCATCTTCAAGTGGGGACCACTAGTGATTAAGATGTAGCCATCTCTCACTCCCAAGAACCAAATTTGTCCTTGGTACCAAGGATATCTATTTTTCTCATACACACACTACTATAACTATTGCAACTGTATAAAGAAACCCAAGTGGTGACCAGACAAAACTTGAAGGAATGGAGGACATCTCATCTTTTCTAATGTAATTAAGAGGATCAAATGGTAATTTTACAGTTTGAGTTTTTTTTTTTCCTTTCCTTTCTTTTTTACTTTATTTGATTAAACAACATTCTAGACCACACACACTGTGCCATGGAATTGGGTGCATATAAATGAGTACCAATTTCATTTTTAAGATGTAAAAAGTTATAAAGAGAAAATAATAAGTTTCTTTTACAAATTAATGGATACATAAAACCAACATAGCCAAGGACACCTCTAATTATGACATATATGATGCGGCTATCTCCACATGTTATATTGTCTAAAGGAAATATTAAGGAAAAGAGGAAGTAATGAATGGAAAAATCCTCCTCATAAAAGAGGAAGTAATGAATGGAAAGTAGTAAGTTTCTTTTACAAATTAATGGATACATAAAAACCAATATAGTATGATGACATACTCAATCTAGCACTGGAATATGTTCTAGCCTAAAAGAATCAAAATTTACAAAGATATAGTCTATTGTATAAAGGAAATATTAGGGAAAAAAGAAACTTATGAGTAACGAGTGAAAAAATCTTCATCTTTAAGATATAGTGTGAGAGACTTCATACTGGATAATGTGTTTGAATACGTTATAGAATAAAAGAATACAAAAAAGTACAAAGACAATATCATTAGGAGATGTAATAAATTGATAAAGTCACAACTTAAAAATTGAAACGAAGGAGATAGATGGTGAATAATGAATTCTTCGGTTAACAAGATATTACCAATATACCGATTTCTGATTAAGTTTACAAAATTTATCATGCATGTGCATTCAACAATGCTATATGTATGTATATATATTACAAATTTTCCGTGTACCGTACCTGTATCCATGCAATTGCAACATAGCTCATAGTCAATCTGCTTAAGCTAGTTGTTTAGCAAAGAGTACAATGTGTGAAATGGCAAAGCTATTGGAACTTGTATAATGCCAAGGCATTAAGGGCATACAGCGATTGCATATTATAGGGAAGTTTTGGAAGAGTTTTAGTTGTATTAGGTTGGATCTTGGGTAGATAATCTTGAGCCTACCAAAAGTCACTTTGCACAAAGTGAGATTGCCAGGTTGAGTTCATTTGCTTTGATTTGCATTATAATGGTTGATCCCATGCAAGTTGTTTAGAATATGGTAATGAAGTATAACATGCAACCCTTCAACATGAATATGTCCTTTTAGCATTCATTTTCTGCAAATTATAGTTAAGAGTGAAATGTGGCATATAAACCGAGAAGGCTAGTATGTGGAACAGTTGTGAAGCAGCCTTAGTCAATCCCTTGACTCTGAGCAATGATCGTCAGTTTGGCCATATTGAGACCTGTTAGTAGTTTGAATAATCTAGCTAAACTGTTGTTTAGAAAAGTAAAATCCAATGTTAAAGGGTTGCGTATTATGTGATTTCCAAATTATATTACCTTCTTAAATCTAAGAAAACATATATATTATAAATGTGTACGTGTCACACAAATAATTGTGTAAGATGGTTGATGTTTGAGTTTATTACAAATTTCCAACTTTACCAATTTGAGTAGGGACTGGATATTCTAATCCAATCATAATGTGATCACCCTGTAGGATGGTCGTCTGCATCTGAGTCTTTCCAAGCCGATTATCTTGTAGTTGCTTTATTGGTTCTATATGTTAAATTTTCTTGTGTCATCATGCAATAATAGCTAAGAACTTTAAGCACTTCATGCTTTTCAACTGCAACTGTTATCAGATATGCCATATTTTACTTCAAATAAAAATGTACTAATTATAAAATATCTTGATGTTCAGGAGAGATTATCCGTGGAGGACTTTATTGATAGAAGTATTGAGGAGGTTGAGATAGCTAAACCACTTCCTTTGGATAGCACTCCGTTTGTGCTTGTGGATGGGTTGAAAGAATTGAAGGAGCTCGCTGCCAAGTTGCGAAATGTGAATGAATTTGCGGTGAGTACTCTTTGCTTGTCTTTTCAATATATCTATCAAGGTAGTCTAATTCTAGTTATCTATTCATAAATGATATTGGTTTCTTGATCTTCATATGTGCTATATCCTTTATCCTATATTTACTCGTGTTCGTTTTGTTTCAGCTCCGAGCAGTGTAATTATAATTGTACCTTGTGCCATATCCTTTATCCTATATTTACTCGTGTTCGTTTTGTTTCAGCTCCGAGCAGTGTAATTATAATTGTACCTTGTCCAACAGGATTGCTGCTGTATTATCTATATGCTAATATCAGTTATGTTACCTAGTGGATACTCGAGAGCACCATAATAAATGCACCATGATGTAATTTAGTGCAAAGGCTCCTTCTTCCTGTCTTAAAAGATATGTCTCCATGCTAACGAGCGGGCACATCATCCTAAGTGTAGGACTGTGATCACCTCAGTTTGAGCCTACTTTTTGCTGAAGTGGCAATATGTTACTGTACTCATGCCCCTATGATCCAGAGTTGTGCCCTTGGCTTGGCCCAACCCCTGACCTGAGCCTCTTGTGTGCTATCTAGTTTGCTTGCTTTCTGAATTGTTTCTTTTCTTTTTGTTTTTCCATACAAGTAAATAATTGTAGCTGTGTAGGTGATTTGTGATGGTTTGTTTATTAGGGGGGAGGGGCATTCTTTAACAACAATGAGATTATGAGATTTATTATTTGTATCGTGGGACTCATTGGGAAAACTATACTTTAGAAAGAAGGGGAGTGAAGGAGGGGTTGAGGGGGAGCAGGAACATGGGTATCCGATGATGGTGGCTTGTGTAAGAGTCGGTGCTATGATAGAGAGAGGAATGTTGCTGAGGATTGGTGGTTATTAAGCAAAGAAGTTAGTGTTGTGGAATTTCAGGGTAGCAAAAGATGTAGCTTATGCATGAGATTTAGATGCGTCTCCACCCAGGTCTGGGCCTAGCTCGTTCCTTATCATCCCATGCCTTAGGAGAACATATTTAATTTTTTTTGGGCTAGCTTGTGTCTTCAGGTCGATTTGGGTGCATTTTCAATGCTGATCTTTTCTATTTTTAAGAGAGATTGACTAGATGGGATCCTTAAAAATTGTTTTTACAACCTCAAACATTATAATAACTTTCTAGACTGAGTTTGAAGAACTACAATTGCAAACACTTTCATACAATAACAACAAAGCCTCTATCCCAGATGTTAGGGGTCGACTACATAAATCATATTCTTCCATTTTGTTTTATTATGGGCCATCTCTTTTGCAAGGTTTTAAATGTCGGATGTCGGGTTCATGTCGGATGGATAAAAATTCATGTCGGATAGCGAAAATCGGGGGACATGTACTAAATGTCGAATTGTCATATTGGATGGATATCTACTCAATTTTGGTCACCAAGATGGAACACATTTGTTTTGTTATAGCTTATCCTACTTGAGTTGAGTATTCAACATGAAGACACGAGTTGTTTTCCATTTCTTGAAGAGAAATAATGGTATTATGCCAACAATAAATAAAATATACATTGTGTCTTGCATAAAATTGACATAAAGTAAAGTGCCTTGCATAAAATTAACATAAAGTGTTAAAATTTAGATTGATTTCAAGCTATGGTTCGAACTTATTGGTTCAAATTTAATTGTTTACGTCACGCGTATGAATTCTCAATTTTAAATTATAGAGACGAAGACAAACGAGAGGAGATCACGGCAAAAAAAGGAGTAGCATTTTTTTCTTTGCCCTAATATGTATTCTATGCATTTGCTATGGGACAAAAGGCTAAAAAAGAGTCAATCGGGTTTGGGTTTTGAGTACTAAACCCAAACCCCAATAATTATCAACTCCACCCAAAAAAGAAAAGAAAAGAAAAAAGAAACAATCGATATGTCCGTAATGTCTCCTAACATGTTCGATATGGACCTCAAAAACGATATCCTACCTAAAATGGCCATGTTTGTGTCACTCTAGCCTCCGATGCGATATGTTGGCTGACATTTAGAACCATGCTCCTCTAGCCATATCCTTCTTAATTGCCTATCACCAAGGTTTTAAATATCGGCCGACATGTCTGACATGTCGGCTTGAGAGCTTGAGTGACACGACATGGACGTTTTCAACTCGTATGTCGGTTTTTAATGCCAAATCGGAAATATTAGGGCCATATCGGGCATATCAGTCGATTTTTCAGCCTTGAAAATTTGGCTGATGTGGCCCTTTTTTTAGATCTGTTTTTTATTATTGGGTTTGAGTTTAGTGATAAAATCCAAACCCGTTTGATCCGTTATCATGTTTAAGGGTTTCTTATGAACTTGTAAGAAAAGAAAAAAAATTAGAGCTACAACGGACTTGAGAACTGATCACTCCTTTCGTGAATGACGACGCCCTTCCCCTACCTTCATCTCGGACCCCCGTCGTCTATCTCCTGTTGCGTCCCAAAATCTGAACCCCAACCGAACTCGAGAGCGACAGGTTATCCCGTCATCGGGATAAAGGGAAGATGGTGACCTGTGACTCATCTGAAGGACCCCGAGCAAACGAAGAAGAAGAAGAGCCCCGGCACTACCTCCCTGCGACGTCAGAATCCACCCATTATCGACGCCGCCTCTAGAATTTATAAAGTATGCTTATATTGAATTTAGGAATGCTTAAATTATATTTAGGACTTGATATTATATATATACACACCACCCGATATGGCAATCAGATATTTAGTCCATGTCCCCCGATATATCCCCGATTTTCGCTATCCGGCATGGATTTCAGTCATCCGACATGAACCCGACATCCGACATTTAAAACCTTGCCTATAACCAAGTCATTCTAGGTCTACCTCTCTTTGCTCGATTAACTATAATATTATCACTTCTTCTAACCGGTTCATTAAGAGGTCTACATTGTACATGGTCATGCCACCTTAATCGATTCTCTCTCATTTTATCCTTAATAGGAGTAACTTCTAATTTACTGATGATGCATTCATTTCTTATCTTGCTTTTAGTGTATACGTACATGACCATCTCAGCATGCTCATTTTTGCTATACATTTTTTACACATGTTTATTAATTGCCTAATATTCTAATGCATAAATCATTGTTTGTTTATAATTGTCTTATAAAATTTTCCCTTAAGCCTAACAAATATTCTATGATCACAGAAGACTCCTGAAGCACTTCTTCATTTTAACAATCCTGATTTAATTTGACTGACAATGTCATCATCACTCATCAGTCTCACCATCATGCCCAATGCTTGATCCTAAATAGCGGAACCGATAGCTTTTAGATATTTCTTGGCCATCAATATGTATTATAAGCTCTTCTCTCTTTCTAGTTTTACTAAAAATGCATTCCATGTATTCATTTTTTTATTCTACTAATTTTAAAGCCTTTAGTTTCAAGATCTTGCCTCCACCTTTCTAATTTAGAAGTTATACTTGTTCTAGTCTCGTCAACTAACACTATATCATCAGCAAATAACATATACTATGACACTTCATCCTGAATATGTCTAGTAAGTTGGTCCATAACTATAGTGAAAAGATACGGGCTAAGGCAAACACTTTCATACATGGCGGTAAATGATGTGTTAAGTGCCTTCATCAGTTTTTTCTACACTGGTCATTCATTTCTGTATCAATACTTTTTCTACTCTGTTGATGTCAGTAAACATTGAAATGGTAGAAGCTGTAATCCATCTATATGGAGATTACAGTTTATTTCAGATATGCTAGATTATATTTTATCAACAAATTACCTGATGTTTTATGCCAGGTTGACTTGGAGCACAATCAGTACAGAT
This sequence comes from Asparagus kiusianus, assembly GCA_022839385.1. Lineage (NCBI taxonomy): Eukaryota > Viridiplantae > Streptophyta > Magnoliopsida > Asparagales > Asparagaceae > Asparagus > Asparagus kiusianus. Next base: position 393,181 of record BQKN01001098.1, read on the forward strand.
CGTTTCAAGGACTAACTTGTCTGATGCAAATTTCAACAAGAGCAGAGGACTTCATAATTGACACCCTCAAGTTGCGTGTTCATGTTGGTCCATACTTGAGAGAAGTTTTTAAAGATCCTTCCAAGAGAAAGGTGTTTTATTTTTTCCAAAAAGATATTTTGTGTAAATAATTTTCTATCTCAGTTTATGGTCTGCTAACTTTCCTAATTAGGTAATGCATGGGGCAGATCGCGACGTAGAGTGGCTTCAACGAGACTTTGGCATATATATCTGTAATCTTTTTGACACAGGGCAGGTATAGATTTCATACCATCCATTTGGCATCTATTTTGGCATTTTACTTTTCCCTCTGTTTCATCTTCTTAGAAAACACATGCATCATTTTATTACAGATTTTGCAGCACTGTTTTAAAAAACCTCCGCCTAGTCCGCTTAGGCGTACGTCTAGACCTAGGCGGTACCTAGGCCGCCTAACTAGCGCCTAACGCCTAGCGCCTAGGCGGTATTTAGACCGCCCACCTAAGATTTTACGAGCGTTTAGGGGAGCATTGTCTGCTTACGTAGATTGCACCCTGTAGGCCTTGATTGTGATTTTATGTGACGTAGCCTACACGTCCTCCAAACTCCATTAACCTCCAAATATGAACATCTCCACTACCTCCTCCGACCTTCAGCAAAACCTCATCGACCACCATTTAAATGAAGAAAGAAAAAAAACGCCCAGAAACCGCTTAGGCGCCCGCCTAGGCGACTAAGCGCTGGGCGCCAAGTCCGACGCCTAGAAGCGCTCAGCGTTTAATGTAACATTGTTTTGCAGTATAGAAAGCTTTAAATACAGAATGACCTCCCTAGTTATCCTAAAGGGTTTGTACAGTACTACAGTTGTACTGAGAAGAGAACTTATACTTCAAAACTATCAACCAAAATATATGTTATCTGCACAAAGATGGTACAATGAGGAATAGGAAACACCCTAGCATGTTAACAAAGTACATACATAATCATTAACGCAAAAAGAAAGATTATTGTATATCAAATTAAAAAATGTCTGGGCGATACCTGTCACTTATATTTGCTTCTGAAAACCTAGAGGTTTGCTGCTTGTGAGTTATTGCATGACATGTCAGCTTTATATCTGCTTTTCAAAACCTAGATGTTAGTTGTTTGCAGTATTTGTTATTTATTTTTCGCTTGTTTGATTGTTCTTTTTTTATATTCAGGCATCAAGGGTGTTGCAATTAGAAAGAAACAGTCTCGAGTATCTTTTGCATCACTTTTGTGGAGTAAATGCAAATAAAGAGTAATGCTCTTCCTCTGTTCTGCAATTTCTTAGATGTGTTTTTACACAAGTGTGCTTGTACTCCCTTCCCCTCTCTAACTGTTTGCATTATTGTTGCTGGATATAATGCCTTTTTGCAGATATCAGAATGCAGATTGGAGACTGCGCCCATTGCCTGCTGAAATGATCAAGTAAAGAATGCCTGCCATCTACAGTGGAATTTAGTTTTTGATTTAAGACCCTATAACGAATAACATAATTTAGTTTTCTTTTTCTTTTTTACTTTAAAGTTCTAATGGGACTTCCTTTGTCACAGGTATGGGAGGGAAGATACACACTATTTATTATATGTATATGATTTAATGAGGCACAGACTGATATCAGCATCCACAGATGAAGATGACCTTCTCTTGGAGGTGGGTGACTTAGATACTTAATAATATAGTCTAAAGGAATTCTACAAGAATGATTGTTACTTGAATGTTGTCAAAACTGAAATCAAGCAAATATTTTTTGTTGTATCTCAAATGTGAGGTAATTTTGTGAAGGATAATAAGCATCATGTCGCGACGAATGTTTAACTTAACATATTTGCTTCTGTACTTATTTACACCTATTTTAAAGTAAAGATATTATTTGCTACTATTTATTAATGTAATGTGTAGCACTGATATAACCTTACAGCTGATTTCATGTATTTAAATTTTATCTTTATAAAGATGCAGTTCTTCTGATGATTACAGGTCTATAAGCGCAGTTATGATCTATGTCTTCATCTCTATCAGAAAGAGATACTGACAGATAACTCATTTCTCTATATATATGGGTATTCAATCATTTTTGCCCTGCTCATATAACTTCATGCTGGTTTTCTTCCTGTTTTCTTACTTCTTATGTTCGTTATATCTGTTGTCAGGTTACAGGAAGCTGATTTTAACCCGAAGCAGCTCTCTATTGCTTCAGTAAGTGCTTCAAGCTGAACTAAGATAGAAATTTTACAATAGTTGTATGGTGTCAGAAGTATCTGAAATAGGGTCTCGGCTAGCCTGCTTTGGGACAAGCTACTAATTCATAAAATGAGAGCATGATGGTCAAATCTTCTTATTGTTTTTTTCGGCTGATCTCTTCCCTTTTCAATTGCTTTATGTTTCTCTTTTCAGAGTGCTGTTTTGAGGGGGGAAACATAAGAAAGGAAACATGAGTGAGCAGAGGTCCAAAAGAAGAGAGCGGGAGTGAATAATCCGCTAATGCTTGGGAACTTTGGATAACTATATTCCATTTGGGTTATAATCCACATATGGATTACAATCCAAGGGGATTGTAATTTAGACTGTTTGGTGAATGTAGTTAATTATAATCTGTTTTTAATAGTAGAGTGTCCAGCAAATATGTATATTACATCCACCATTGTTGTCAAAATGACGAAAATGGAAATGGGGTTGGAGAGATATAGATCTGTTCAATAAATGGGGATTGAGATTTTCTGAAATGATGAGGGCATTGAGGGGTATATCTGTCTCTTACACTACCAAACTTTATGGATTATAATCCACTGAAAAATAATCTGTGGAACCCTAGATCATTTTTTGGTGAATTATACTCCAACCTAATCCCCTTGCCAAACATCCAAGAGTGGTATTAATCCACAAAACAATCCATTTTCGTGGATAACAATCCACTTTGATTATAATGCACTGTGACCACTTGCCCAACATTCTCTTAGTCCCAAATATGAATTGTTTTGATAGTGTAGTAGAATTCAATGTTTAAATCACATCGTGCTGCTCAATAGTCATAAAACACTCTGGGCAGAAGTGTCGAGTTATTTTCGCTTACTAAATGGAGAAAATGGTTTCATTTACTGCTTATGCCTGACTGATAGGGCCCACTTAATTAAGAGACATAGCCCATAAGTAAATTGCTTAATGTATATCTGATACTATTTAAAATTTTTGTTAAATTATCTCGTTATCGTTTCTTGATTTAAAACATAATTTTGCTATTGTAACAGGCGTTACATGCGTGGCGAGACAAAGTTGCTCGTGAGGAAGATGAAAGTACTGGATATGTATTGCCTAACAAAGCACTACTTGAGATTGGTACTTGATTTTTGAAATATTTATATCCGTAAATTTTCAGTTATGTTTCATGGTTAATATTAATTCCAGGACAGTTTATACTGACTTGATTTTTTTATTTGCATTGCAACTCACAAGCAAGGGAGATGCCTATTTCTACGAGTAAGCTACGCCGACTGGTGAAGTCCAAGCATTCTGTTGTGGAGCGCAACCTGAGTACTGTCACTACTCTAATTAAAAATGCAATTGAAAAGTCTTCCGGCTTTGAGAGCATTGCTGAAGAACTGAAGAACACACGTTTGGAAGTAAGTGAGAGGCAAATCTCAAGAGAGAGTAAACCGTCTTATCTGATCCTGGTACTGATATTATCTTCATATGTGCAGTCAAACAGACAAAAAATGGCTGAAGGTGGTACTGACCTTGAAATGTTGGCTGGTACAGAGGATCCTGTAGATTTTACAGTTTCTCTTACAAAAGATCCTGATGTTACTGGGAATATTAAAATTATTCAAGCTTCTGTGGATGCTATGGATGAGGGTGCAAAACCTACAGATGCTGAAAAGTTATGGGGTATTTCAGATGGAAAACCTCCAGAAAAAGGGGATGTGCATTCCATCTCAACGCCTAACATTGACAGTCCATCTAAAATATCTGATACAGTTGGAACCAATGAAGGAAAGATGGAGTATGATAACACTGGCCTCTCACAACCAAAGAAGATGGTATAAAGTGATCTTAATTATTTAATAAAAAAATTTGGTTGTAAGGTTGAGGTGATTTTATTGGTTCTCATGTTGCAGGCTAGTATCGGCTCGGTTCAAATATTGAAAAAACAGACTAGTGGTTTTGGAGCATTGTTGGGCAATTCGGCATCTAGAAAAAAATTGAACCCTGTTATAAGGGGTATTCGTGAGCAGGTATGTAGCCAGGTTTCTTTTAATTTTTCTCTTTCCTTCTCTGGAAATAGTATTCACACTAAATGTACTTTTTCCTTCTTGATTGAATGATTACATATATGTAGTATCCATTAGCTTATGAATTATGACTTTTTTGTCTGGTTATTTTAAGTGACGTCATAGGCGTTTTATTCTTAATGATTATTTTGAGTTGTCTTTATGTATTCACTGGTTAAATAGTGGTAGTGTGGACTGATTGGCAGCTGTCTTCCGCATGTTTCTGTACATTATACTTAAGCTTGTGCTTCTTTCTGGAGGCATATGTTAGGTTATATGCTATGATCAGCTCCAGTGGAGTTGACATGGTCAAAGTTTTATTTGTAGAGATGTGCTCCTTGCCTTCTCAACTTATCCAGAGAGGGAACAATTACCACATTATTGGTTGGTTGAGATAATTTGGTTTTGCTTAACTTAACTAGACTTGGCTGCAGAAGTGCTCAAGACTTTATCATTTCATTGGTTCATCCTTAATGGATAGAGGAATCAACAAGGGAATTGAGAGATTTCTACAGGCTATGTTATATAGATAGAGAATTTTGTACACAAGTATGACTAAATGCAGGATGTCGATATAGAGTAAAATTTTAAAATTAGAGACAAAGCAAAAGTACTACCTCGAATTGGAGTGTCTGATATGTGCCTTCTGCAGCAGATTATGGGTTGATGGTTGAAGTGTCTTTGCTATGTAGAGGGCAGTATTTCTACATATACACAATCTTTTCTACTCATAATGTGCACATGATAGGAACGATTTCCGCACATTGATTTTTTCCGTCTGGCACATGACCTTGATATCAGACATTTAGAACGCTGCTTTTTGACTGGGATTTTGTAAACTGACTTACCAATAGCAGCCAAAATACTTGTTATCCTAGTTTTTGGGACTTGTCAGTATGCATCTGTTTCTCCATTCAGCTGTGATAAAAGTGCTAAAAATATTAGTTTTAACCAGCATACTCGTTGTTGTTGCCCATGTTTAAACATCTTGTCACGGTAAGCCTGTAGAAAGGATTTTTTCCACATGGGCTAAACCTCTCCCTGTATGTCTTTCCAGAAAATACTTTCACTTTTTTGCATGTTTGGGGCACACAAATATGCTGGTTGTCTGGTGATGAAACACCATGACTGATGCTGGAATCTCTTCATCGTCTCCATTGACCCTATTGATATATTCTGTTTATTACAAACCAGTGTGCTGTTTGCTATAACCAACATGTTTATTACAGACCAGTGTCCTGTTCATTGAAATACTCTTCTATATTTTGATTAATCTCTTAGAATATATTTTGTTATCACAGGACAAGAATGTGAACAAGGTAGAGCAGATCAAGTCCTCAGTGGTCCTCCCCTTCCATTCATTTTCTGGCGGCGACAAGATTTCAGAGCCAAGCCCTTCAGAGACAATTAAACAAACTGATCCAGTAGCTCAACAACAACAAAATTCCAATCAGCCATCTCCTATCGCCCAATTGGAAGAAATAATTCAATTAGATAACAACAATGATTCTGATGAAGAAATCCCAACTACTGATCAAGAAACAGAAGCAGTGGAGAAGCCCATTTCACTATCAGATCTTTCCTCCAGTTTCCAGCAGTGTTTTCAATCAATAAGTGAAAAGAACAGGAGACCATCTCAAGAAAATGAGGTAAGGATTCAGGTGAAGCCTTTTGACTATGCTGCTGCTAGGAAAAATATTGAATTTGGGGGAGTTGAAGAACATTTTAAGGATGCTGAACTTGATAATAATCCCTCAGAGTCCAGAGAGAAACGAAAAGGATCTGATAAGGGACGATCTAGTGGAGAAGAAAGAGTGAGAGGACTGCGTCGTCAGGCTTTTCCTGCATCAGGTAATAGAAGCACAAGTTACAAATGAAGCGTTTTCTGGTGTACGCTTCTCCACATTTTCGGCTGTTGTAAAATTAAGTTTAGAGGGAAACTAACTCAGTGTGAATCTCAGAGAAAGCAGCAGTCTGCATCGTATAGTATATGTTGCAATGACAAAAATCTAAGCCGCGAGAACTTTTTTACCTGGTGAATGCAGGGAGTATATAGTTGGATTTTACTTTAAAAAGCTTTTAATGTTAGTTTGCTCTCTGCAATACTTGATTATATATTATCAATTTTGTTTTATTTACTTCTTACCTATTAAAAGAGTTTAGTTTCTTATTGTTCTGCGCAGTTATTTTGTATTGAATTTATTTGAAATTCATGGAAATTGTTAAATATAGCAGTTCTTCCGTAAAACCTTTATTTATACTAGAACTAACTGTGTTATTCAAGAGAGCTTGATAAAAGAGGATAAATGAAATGCAAGTGGTCAAATTACAACAATAGATTTCCCACAACTTTTTGACATAAACAAGACGAAAATATGTAACGAATCAACAATTATTAGTAGAAATGAATTAGAAGATATTGTAATGAATGTGTTCAAAGTGGGTTGATATTTTGGAAAAGCTTAGCAATAAATGTATTGAGAAAATTTTAGTTAAAGAAATCAGTTCTCTAATAACATATTATTCAAACTGGTATTATGGAAATAGTGTTCCCGATATGAAATCAATACTCATTTTAATCCTGCAAGGTGTAATAGAAGTGAGCAGTTCTGAAAAACAAGTGGAAGGATATCCGATGAAATGTTATCCTGGCTCTGCATCTCCCCCGCTTCAAACTCTCTTTTCCCCCTCTGAAAATCGAAAATTTGCAGCATAACCTGCTTATTAAAAATTATTCCTGTAAACTGTTAATTCAACAAAATTACATTGTAACAAGCTATTAATGCAATTTAGAATAGTGTACATGATACAAACTGCACGCTTTCACTACTACAAAGCATTTACTACTCAAACAGACCATCACCGATTACATGACGTTGGAGATAGAACTAGACCAAGCAAGCCGCCCCCACCCACAAAAAAAAAAAAGCAAATATTTCATAACAAAGTAAAATATAAGTCTCCATAGATACAACATTTTCGCCTATGGAAAGGACAAAGTTATTCTTCCTCGCATTTTAGTCAGCCGTCCAACTCTGCTCAACTATCTCACGAACTTTTCGGTTGTATGCTCGCTTGTTCTCGCTGAACATTCGAGCAGCCTCAGAATTTGCTGGGGAGTTTGGATTTGGGTCACAGAGAAGAGACTGATACAAGTGACACACAAAATGGATTAATCTTTCAAGAACAGCTATTAGTTTTAAGGTCTCACAAAAATGTCATTACCAAGGCATGTGGACAGTAATAGCACATAAAATACTAGTTAATACCTCATTACCTTTATTCCTTAACATTCAAAAGAACATCAGAAAGCTTACCTGAATTGATGTCAATATTGCTGCAACATCATAAATAGGACTCCATTGATTCTGTAAAATATCCAGGCATATGCTTCCATCTGCGTATACTGTTGAAAAGCGCCATATACATGTGATTTAGATTTGACACATTGTCAAGAAAGTCAACAGAAAATATCATGAAACATATGGGTTTAGATCATCGTGCATGAATGTGAATGGCATTTTAAATAGAAAGGTGATTTAATAACTGAGTCTCAACTTACTGTTTGGATGGAACATTCGTGAAACAAAACGAACCGTTGGAGGCTTATTAGGATAATCCTCCGTGAACTGCAGCGTCAATTTAAACGTACCTGCATAATACAATGGAATGAGGTGGTAAAAAAAAACTTAAACTTGCACATAATGAGAAGGTTACTCATTTTAAAGGGAAATTTTAAGCTAATCAATCTAGGCTAAGAACTGGGAAATAGATAAATTTACAGCTGAAACAAGACCAACCATTTAGGTACCGAGATTAGACAACAGATCCAGCAAATAAACTCAATTTCAGAAATTTACAGTCAACATTGAGCTTCTAATCTCGAGAAGGGAAGGAAGAAAGCCAAAAGAAGTTTCACCGTAACAAGATTTAACTTTAGCATATGAAATGAAAGTTGGTTTTAAAAGATTTTGCATTCCTTGTAGAGTACATGTATTAGAATTTTCTACAAAAAAACAGAACTATGACTAGTCTCAGAACAAAATCATGCATAAGCAATCTGTCTTGTGAGACCCATATACACAAAAATGTTTGAAAACATCCAAATATAATGAAATATAAAGAATGTTTAGGATAACAACGAAGTCTTTATCCCAAATGTCTAGGGTTGGCTACATGAATCCAATTATCCCATTCCGTTCGATTTTTGGTCATCTCCTCTGTTAAGTTAACAATTAACATATTCTTCTTAATTGCTTCTAGCCAAGTTTTCTTAGGTCTATCTGTAAACCTTGTTCCACTCACTGTGATAGTATCATTTTTTCTAATTGGTGTATTACAAGGTCTTCGTTGTACATGACCAAAATACATTGATACTCTCTCATTTTATCCTTAATGGAAAAAACCTCTAATTTACTGCGGATGCACACATTTCTTATCCTATCTTTTATAGTGAAATCTACTACATTATCATATTTACAGATTACTCATGAAAAAATAGCATCATCAAGAGCTAGATAAAGTTCGATCATATCATGGTATATTAATGTTGTCAATACGTATGGATGCTTATTGAATATTAAAACTACTTGATACCTTATGAAATGAGAAAGAGATTCATCTATGAGCCTTGATGTGTTTGGGATTACAAAATATGGAGAGAGATGCTGATTCACTGTAGTTCTAGCAAGTAAAGACGAGGAGCATAATTGTGATTGTTCTATAGACTTGTGATTGTTAAATATAATCATGTACAATGATGTCACATCTCCATCCTCTCCCATCATGACCAACCATGGGGCCTCCATCCTCTCTCCATCATGACCGGCATGGGCCTCTCCATCCTCTCTCCATGCTCTCTCCATCCTCTACTCAGTGTATATATGTCATGTAAGGAACATGTAATGTAATAATACAAATTTTCTAATATAATGAAAATGAAGAACCTCTCTTTGATTACAAAGCTTAACAAGACACGTCGCCTGATCAGCTCCTCCGTCGGTATGTCCAAGTACATTCCCCAACATAATTCTCATTGATAGGCACGTACAAAGCACTTTGCCTGATCACCATTCTGATCACCATTTGAGTAGTCAATACGTCTAACTACGTTTCACGGCATAATTCTCACTGATAGGCTCGTACAAAGCACTTTGCCCGATCACCATTGGAGTAGATGTAGAGACAAACACGGATGTGCAACCACCTCACAAAGAAAATGCAAGGATTAATCGTGATTCGGCAAGATGCCTACGTCCACTACCGGCGAGATTGACAATCAACTATTTATCAAGAGGTTACAACGAAGATGAAGAAGATCAGAAACTCTAATCTCTCTTCCTTACAAAGCCAAAATAAATATCAATGTTTCTTGTCAAAGATACATAGAGAAACCCTAGACAATTTTTATTATAGTCTCCCACAAATTCGAGTTCAACTAGTCAAACAACTCTCCAATCCGAATCCAAATAGGAGTCCAAACAACTCCCCAATCCGAATCTAAACATGACTCGAAAATGCGTCCAAATCATGTGAGACCCGTCAGTGTGTTCAGACTCTGTAGTCGACAGACAGATCTGGTAATTTGTGGCTCAATATGAGCCACCGGTGGGTGGCTTTCAATACAGCTAAATTCACAAATTTCCACCTTGGCGAAATTAGTAAGCCACCAATAGTCTTCATCACCAAAGTAACCTTTGATCTCTTCAACAATCATCGCCATAAAATCGCCCTGAAGGGCCTCAACACCGAAGAACATTGATCAAGTTAAGACAATGCTCAAACTTGATTGTTGGAACAACCTTTATCAACATGTCCGTCGGGTTCTCCTTAGTGTCAACCTTCGTAAGTCGAATCTTGCCACTCTCAATTGTCTCACGGATAAAATAAAATCGGACGTCAATATGCTTGATGCGAGCATGATGAACTTGATTCTTCGCAAGATGAATTGCACTTTGACTATCACAGTGCACTTCAACAACCTCTTGAGATATACCCAAGTCACCAACCAAGCCACGTACGCACACTGCTTCCTTATTCGCCTCTATTACTGCTATGTACTCTGTCTCTATAGTAGACAACGCCACAGTAAACTGTAACATAGACCTCCAACTGATCGGATCATTGACAAGAACAAAACAATACCCACTGGTGGACCAACACCTGTCCAAATCACTCACAGTCCGAATCCACGAACCCTCTCACATGTGACTCTCCAGTCTTCGAATAAACCAAACCGACATCCAACGATCCTTGAAGATACCGTAAAATACACTTGACAACCAGCCAGTGTTGTTTACCCGGATTTGCTATATACCGACTAACCACGCTGACAATGTGCAAGATCTGGACGAGTGCAAACCATACATACATAAGGCTACCAACTGCACTAGCATACAGAAGTTGAGACATGTACTCACGTTCCACCTCAGTAGTAGGAGACTGCAGACCTAAAAGCTTGAAGTGAAGAGCCAACGGAGTACTACCTTGCTTCGAGTTTTGCATCCTAAAATGAGCCAACACCTTCTCTACATACCGCCTTTGAGAAAGGCACAACCTCTCCTTCTTCCTATCTCGAACAATCTCCATCCTAAGGATCTTCTTCGCAGGACCTAAGTCTTTCATCTCAAACTCAGAACTCAACTTCTTCAGCTTGTTGACTTCCACCATACTATGTGAGGCAATAAGCATATCATCAACATAGAGCAACAAATAGATGAAAGAATCACCAACCTGACTCTTATATCATTGTCATGACGATTGCTTTAATCCATACAATGATTTCTTCAGTTTGCACACATAATCCTCCTAAACAGCAACTGTAAATCTATTGGGCTGTGACATATAAATGTCCTCTAAATCTCCATGCAAGAATGCAGTCTTGACATCTAATTGCTCGAGCTCCATGCATACTGCGCAACCATCGCTAAAAGGGCCCGGATAGAGATGTGCTTCATGACCGGAGAGAAAACTTCATTATAGTCAACACCTTTTAGTTGTGCATACCCTTTTGCCACCAATCTTGCCTTGTACTGTACACCTGTACTTCCATCGGAGCTTGAAAAACCATCCTTCACTGTAAAGACCCACTTGCACCCAATCGGCTTCTTCCCATTTGGTGCTTCCATCAAATCCCAAGTATGGTTTTTATGAAGGGACTCTATCTCCTCCCTCATAGCTGTCATCCACTCCTTGCTACGATCACCTCTCATAGCCTCATTGTAGATAACGAGCTTATCTCCATACATAGATAAAGCATAGGCTGCCATATCCTCAAAACCGTAACGAACTGGTGTCTTCCCCGCATTGGGTCTTCTCTCTCTATCACCTGCCAAGGACGGTTGTTATTGTTGCTAAATAGGCCCCTCATCCGGAACCTCCAATTCTACTATTGCCTCATCAGTAGACATCAGTGGAGTTGTGAATTTCACCTCTAAAAAATCTTCACCACTTCCACGCAACCTAATTCCCTCCAAACTGGTGTTTCCAACCGAACTGATATCTTCCACATCTACACTCTTTTGAGTTTAGCATGGCTGACTCATTGAATGTCACGTCCCAACTGATTACACATTTCTTCCACTCAGGACACCACAATATGTATCCCTTCACACCACTTTGATAACCCAAAAAGATACCCTTTTGGGCTCTCACACCAATCTTATCTTCCTAAACGTGAAAATAAGCAGGACAACTAAAGATTTTCAAATGACTGTAATCAAAGGGAGTACCAGACCATACTTCAATCGGTGTCTTCGAATCAATCGGTGTCTTCGAATCAATGGATGTATTCGGTGAACGATTCACGAGATAGCACGCAGTGTTTACTGTTTCAGCCCAAAAACACTTGTCCAAACCAGAATTTGATAACATGCACCGTGCTCTCTCTACTAGGGTGCGATTCATACGCTCCGCTACTCCATTTTGTTGAGGTGTTTGCACCACTGTGAAATGCCTGACAATACGTTACTTCCTGCAATACTCTTCCAACAAATCAGAGGTGTACTCACCCCCGTTATCTGATCGAATCCGTTTGACAACTCTGTCAGTCTGCTTCTCGACCATTGTCTTCCATCTAATAAACAAATTGGTGACTTCAGATTTCTCCTTCATGGTGTATAGTTAAACTCTCCGCGAGAAGTCATCGATAAATGTCACGAACCACCTAGCTCCACTCAAAGACTTAACTTGCTTGAACCCCAAACATCCGAATGAATGTAATCCAACGTACCCTTGGTGTGATGCTCCGAAGTGCCAAACTTCACCCTACACAGCTTCCTAAAGACACAATGCTCATAGAAGTCAAGCTTTCATATTTGCTCACCGCCAGGCAGACCACGTTTGCTGAGAATGGTCATACCACTCATATGCCCAAGACGCATATGCCATAATCGAGTAGATGCCAAATCAGATTCATTGACTTGTGACACCGCAACAACTCCTGTAATCACCTTTCCCTTAAGGAAATATAGATTACCATGTCGTTTACCTGTCATCATCACCTTGTCTTCATGAAGAACTTTTAGAATCTCATTATCCCTTACAAACCTGTAGCCACTAGACTCCAAAGTTCCTATAGAAACCAGACTCTTTCGCAAAGCTGGAACATGCCTTACTTCTGTCAGAGTTCTCACCACCCCATCAAACATCTGAACTCGAACTGTGCCTATCCCAACCGTCTTGCAAGTAACATTGTTACCCATCAAGACGTTTCCACCTTCAACCGGTCTGTAGAAAACCACTTCTTGTGAGGACACACATGGTAGGATGAGCCCGAGTCTAACAACCAGTCGTCTGATAAATAATTGTGTGAAGTACTCGTCAGAACTTCCTCTGGCTCATCATCGCAAAAAGCCTGAGCCACTGATGCTTCTTCGTGTTTATCTGATAAATAATTGTGTGAAGTACTCGTCAGAACTTCCTCTGGCTCATCATCGCAAAAAGCCTGAGCCACTGATGCTTCTTCGTGTTTATCTGATTTCATCTCCTGTTTATTGGCCTTAACTTTCAGCTTCGGACAATCAAACTTCATGTGACCCCTTTGATGACAAAAGTAGCACTCAACATTCTTTCAGTTCTAGGACTTCGACCGACTCATGTTCTTCTCAGTCTTCTTTGATCTTCCTCTTGCATACAATCCTTCGCCCTGCTCCTCCTTACTAGCATCCTGCTTCCTAGAAGCCTTCGACAACAATGTTGACGTAACATCCTCAAAAGAAATCTTTTCTTTTCCATACAACAACGTGTCAACTAGTGTATTATAAGAATCCGACAAGTACACAACAAGATAATAGCTTTATCTTGATCTTTGATAATATCAAGGTTGGATAGATCGATAATAATCTTCATGAACTCGTTTATGTGATTGCTCATAGAATTACCTGGATCCATGCAATACTTGTATAACATCTTCTTCAGATAAAGCACGCTCATGAGGTTCTTCTTCTGATATTTACTCTCCAATTTATCGCAGATATCTTTGGCTGGAAGTCTCCTTCTGAAAGTTGTAGGCGATACCCTTTGATAGACATAGACGTATAGTGCTGCATGCACTCAAGTCGAGCTCCTCCCAATCATCCTTCTCCATGTTGTCGGGTTTTACCCCTCTTAACGTCTTGTAAAGCTTCTCCTTGATGAGAACGTCTTTAACTTGTGTTTACCACAAATCGAAGTTGTTCTGACCATTAAACTTCTCAATCCCGTAGATTGAAGCACCCTTTGAATACCTGACAATAGAGTTAGAATTCGACTCCATCTTCTCTGACTCCAGTAGGAAGAACCACCGTAGCTCTAATACCAATTGTAGAGACAAACACGGATGTGCAACCACCTCACAAAGAAATGACAAGGATTAATCGTGGTTCGGCAAGATGCCTACGTTCACAACTGGTGAGATCGACAATTCACTATCAAGAGGTTACAATGAAGACGGAGAAGATTAGAAACCCTAATCTCTCTCCTTTACAAAGCCAAAATAAATATCAATTTTTCTTGTCAAAGATACATAGAGAAATCCTAGACAATCTGTATTTATAGCCTTCCTCAAATTCCAGTCCAACTAGCCAAACAACTCCCCAATCTGAATCCAAACAGTAGTCCAACTAGCCAAAAAATTCCCAATCCGAATCCAAACAGGATTCGAAAACGCGTCCAAATCATATGAGACCCATCAGTGTGTTCACACTCTGTAGTCGACAAAGAGGCCCGACAATTTGTAGCTCAATATGAGCCACCGATGAGTGACTTTCAATACTGCCAACTTTATAGTAGAGGATGGAGAGAGCATGGAGAGAGCATGCAGGCCCATGCTGGCCATGGTAGAGAGAGGATGGAAAGCATGAAGGTCCACACTGAAGAGAAAACAGCAAAACAGGAGAAAAACAGTAGGAAAATAGTTTTGTTCACCCAGCGGTCGACCGCGAGACAGGCGCGGTCGACCGGAAACATGCACGAAGGCTGGGTGTGCATCTGGGCTTGGCGCGATCGACCGCCCAAACCCCTGTAGGAATTTAAGTTTCTGTCGAGGGGTTTCGGTCGACCGTCACGGTCGACCATGTGTCGCGGTCGACCGCGAGAGCTGCTGGGCTTTGGGCTTTGTTTCCTGTTCGCTTTGCGATTGGGTTTTGATATATAATCAAAACATGTTTTCTTTAGGGTTTTTATCAGAGATTAAGGAGTCTTTTGAGCATTGTGTGAGGGTGATATTATGAGCAAGGTTAGAGCTTTGGTTGAGGGTTAGATTGAGTGATCTTGTGTGATTGTAACCCTTTTGTACTCTTCTTGATTTAGTAAAATCTCCCCATCCTCTCCCCGTGGACGTAGGCAAGTTGCCGAACCACGTATATCTCTGTGTTTGTGATTTGATTTGTCATATTTGGTTTGGATTTCACTTGTGTGGTTCTCTTCTTCCCAACTCTTTGTATGCACGCTTCCGCATAGGCGCGCGACAAGTGGTATCAGAGCTCAGTTTTCAAATCTAGGGTTTTGGATTAGGTGGAGGAAAATTCAGTTTGAAACTTGGTTCTTGGAGTTCTAGGTTTCGGTGGAGTTAGGGTTTGAAGTTACCGTGGAAGATCTCGTTTTTCTCTTGTGGTTAGAAGTTCTATTTGGAATCTAATCTAGGGTTCAAGTGGGTAACTTCTAAATTCTATGAAGTTTAAATTTTTCCTTACAATTTGAAATTTGTGATTATGGGTGAAGAAGTTGGTGAAAGCAGCAAGATGACGGGTACAGTTCAAGTTGAGTTTCAGAATACTAAGATTAGTATAGTGAAATATGACGACAAAATCAATTTTGGTTTATGGATGAGCGACGTACAGGACGAGCTCAATGCTTAAAATTTGGAGGAGACCATCATGGTCGATGTGAGGTCATCTAAATATGAAGAGGCGATATGGGAAAATATGAATAGAAATATTTGTGGGGGTGATCAGGTCCTGTTTGGAACATGAGTTGAAATATGATGTGATTGGGGTGACGTCTGCGATGAAGATGTGGGAAATTCTTAACAATAAGTACCTTACGAAGAGTGTTGAGAACATGTTGCATTTACTGCGTAGGTTATTCAGATTCCAGATGTCCCGAGGCATCTCGCTTGCGGCTCATGTGAACAACTACATTAAGTTGATATCGGACTCGACGAATGTGGATGAGAAGATCATTGATGAGTACAAGGCTGTTATTCTTTTGGGCTCCTTACTAGATGAGGAGTATGATACATTCGTGCTTACTTTGCTGAATGGGAGATCTTCTATCACTTATAGTGAAGTGACTAACGCATTGACGAACTACGATTTAAGGATGAAGGATAAAGAGACTTCCCGCGCTAATACTTCAGGAGAGGCCTTATCGACGAGAGGTAGAAGCCTATATCCGAAAGGTGATAATAGAGGAATGTTAAAGTCAAGAGGTCGTTACCAGCTAGTTAAGAACCAGTGTGCTTTCTGTAAGGAACAATGACATTGGAAGAGAGATTGCCCAAAGGTCAAGGAGAAGGAGAATAGCAAGAAAAAGGGCCCAAAGGCCAATGAGGTAAATGTTGCGAAAGACGACGATTCCGATGATTCGAGCTTTTCTCTTTTGATTACTCCGGAGGTGAACCATTTGGATGCTTGATTCTGATACTACTTATCATGTAACTCCTAGGCGAGATTAGTTTGCATCGTTTGAGAGACTCGATGGGGGTGTTGTTATCATGGGAAATGATCAATCTTGTGGTATTTGTGGGATAGATACCGTGTGGATTCGGATGCACGACGGAGTAGTCCGCGAATTGAAGGAGGTGAGATTCGTTCCTCAGCTGAAGAAGAATCTTATCTCAGTTGGAGCTTTGGAGACGAAGGGATTCAATGTGACATTTGAGGACGTTGTAGTAAATGTTACTAAGAAATCTTTAGTGGTGATGAAGGGAGTCCGTAGTTAAAACTTGTATTATCTGAAAGGAAGCACCGAGGTTGGCCAGGTTGCTTGGCTATTTCAGAGGCGGACATAAGTAGGCTTTGGCATTACATGTTAGGGCATACAGAAAAGAAATTACTACAAACTTTGTACAAACAGGGGCTATTGAAGAGAGCCAATAGTGAAAAAATGGATTTCTGTGAGCATTGTGTTCTTGGTAAGAAGACAAAGATAAAGTTCGGGACAGCCATTCATAGGACGAGAGGCATCCTGGATTATGTGCACACAGATGTTTAGGTCCTACCAAGATGACATCACTTGGTGATCGATATTGATTCGTCACGTTTGTTGATGACTATTCTAGACGTTGTTGGGCCATGACGAAGAAAAGTAAAGTCCTAGATATATTTATGGAGTGAAAAAAAAGATTAGAACTGCAGACTGGGAGAAAGATCAAGACATTGAGATCCGACAACGGCGATGAGTATACTTTTTAACCCTCCTTTTAGCAGCTATATCGAGACGAGAGCATAGAGAGGTATTTCACAGTTAGTCATACACCGTAGCAGAATGGAATGGCAGAGGTTAAATCGATCTTTGCTGGAGAAGATTCGATGTTTATTGACGCATAGTGATTTGAAGAAGATCTTTTGGACTGAGACATTTTCATATGTGAGTCACCTCATTAATAGGTTGTATTCATCTTCGATTGAGGGGAAGACCCTTATGGAGATGTGGTCGGGAGAGACAACACATGATTATGACCAGCTCAAGGTATTTGGTTGTCCTGTATATTATCATGTTAGAACTGATAAGTTGAAACCTCGAGCTAGGAAGACCATATTTGTAGGATTCAAGCGTGATGTCAAGGGATACAAGTTTTAGGATCCAGTTGATAAGAAGATTATGCTGAGTAGGGAAGTCGCATTCGATGAGGCTTTTATCTTGAAGCTTCCTAGCTCTCATCAGGTGGAGAGCGACCCGACAGAGGAGATATCACAGGTGGTGGAGATCGATGCAGCTTCATAGTGTCCAGATGGTGCAGTATCCATTAGAGTATCGATTGAAGTGATGCCAGACGAGCACGACGGTGATACGAAGGATACAGGTACTCATGTGCAGGATCAGTGACCAACGGTTCAGGTTCAGGTTTCTATTACGGTTCGAAGACAGAGGAGAGACATACGGGTGCCAGCACGGTATGCCGACATAGTTGCGTATGCATTTCTGATGGAGAGTATCGATGAGTTGATACCTACTACTTTTAAAGAGACCGAGCAGAGTTCGGAGACTGATTCGTGGCAGGTCGCTATGCAGGAGAAGATAAAGTCTCTTCATAAGAACGATACATGGGAGCTTGTTGAGCTTTCAAAGGGACGAAAAGCGATTGGTTGTAAGTGGGTATACACGAAGAAGAAGAGCATTGAAGGCACTCCAGTGAGGTTCAAGGCTAGGTTGGTTACGAATGGCTATGCACAAGAGGAATGTATTGATTACAATGAGATTTTCTTTCCGGTGGTAAAGCATTCTTCGATTCGGATTTTGCTAGCTTTGGTAGCACAGTATGGTTTGGAGTTAGATCAGTTGGATGTGAAAATGATATTTCTTCAGGGTGATCTTGATGAAGAAATATATATGACTCAGCCATTGGGATTCCGAGCTACAGAGAAAGATAAATTGGTTTGCTGGTTAAAAAAATCGCTATACGGTTTGAAGCAGTCTCCTCGACAGTGATATATGCGATTTGATGTTTTTATGTTTGATCATTCGTACACTCGGAGCCAGTTTAATTCTTGCGTGTATTTTCACAAGTTGAGAGGAGGTGCATATATTTATTTGTTGATTTATGTCGATGACATGTTGGTTACATCTACTTTCAGGTCGACTATAGATGAGTTAAAAATTTAGCTTTCAAATGAGTTTGAGATGAAAGACTTGGGCGAGGCGAAACGCATTTTAGGGATGGAGATCGGCAGAGACAAGAAGAAGGGTAAAATTTATTTGACATAAGTGGCTTATTTGAAGAAGGTTCTACAGTGATTCCATGTTAGCATGGATACGAAGTCAGTTGGTGTACCTTTGGGAACCCATTTGAAGCTTTCAGCTGGTCTTTCATCGAAATCAGTTGAAGATCGTGAGTTGATGTCGAAGACTCCATATGCGAGCGTAGTTGGGAGCTTGATGTACGCGATGGTATGTACGAGGTCGGATTTATCACAGGCGATGAGCATGGTTTCGAGATACATCCATGATTCAGGAGTGGGTCATTAGGACGCCGTGAGATAGATTTTGAGGTACATTCGAGGTACGCTCAATATTGGTTTGGTTTATGAGCGGGATACTATAGGTTGGCAGCTATGCATTGGCTATGTGGATTCGGATTATGTCGGGAATTTGGATAAACGCCGGTCTACGACGGGGTATGTGTTCACTTTGACCCGTACGTCGGTATGTTGGAGATACACCTTACAGTCGACGGTGGCTTTGTCTACGACGGAGGCAGAGTATATGACGATCACAGAAGATGTGAAGGAGGCTATTTGGATTCGAGGACTTTTAAAGGAACTTGATATATTACAGCGGTCCATCATCATTCATTGTGATAGCATGAGTGCTATCTATTTGGCGAAGAATCAGGTTTTTTATGCGAGAACGAAGAACATTGATGTTCGTTATCACTTCGTTCAAGACGTTCTTAAAGATGGCGATGTGGAGATAGTGAAGGTCCACACGAAGGATAATCTGACGGATATGCTCACTAAGGTGGTTCTAAGCAACAAGTTTGATCACTACAGAAACTTGTTGTATATTCATGATTGTTGAGGCCGTTGGCGGTCATTTGGATGAACTACGGGCGGCTTGGTCCCTTGGGAGAGGGGGTACGTAGGCAGCCATGTTGGTGTAGCCGTGTTTGGAGAGACGACACATTGGTGCTCTTTGTTTGATGTCGGCTCAGTTTTAGAAAAACTTCACCGAGGTGGAGAATTGAAGAGAAAACATCAAAACAGGAGAAAACAGCATGAAAACAATTTTGGTCACCTAGCGATCGACCGCGAGACAGGCGCGGTCGACCGGAAACATGCACGGAGGTTGGGTGTGCATCTGGGCTTAGCGCGGTCGACCGCCCAAACCCCTATAGGAATTTAAGTTTCTGTCGAGGAGTTTCGATCGACCGCCGCGGTCAACCGCGTGTCGCGGTCGACTGTCGCGGTCGACCGCGAGAGCTGCTGGGCTTTGGGCTTTGTTTCCTGTTCACTTTGGGATTGGGTTTTGATATATAATCAAAACATGTTTTCTTTACGGTTTTTATCAGAGATTAAGGAGTCTTTTGAGCATTGTGTGAGGGAGATATTGTGAGCAAGGTTAGAGCTTTGGTTGAGGGTTAGATTGAGTTCTCTTGTGTGATTGTAACCCTTTGTACTCTCATTGATTTAGTGAATCTCCCCATCCTCTCCCCGTGGGCGTAAGCAAGTTACCGAACCATGTATATCTCTGTGTTTGTGATTTGATTTGTCATATTTGGTTTGGATTGTACTTGTGTGGTTCTCTTCTTCCCGACTCTTTGTGTGCACGCTTCCGCATAGGCGCGCGACACACGCTTCGTCATGACGGAGAGAGGATGGAGATGTGACATCACTATACATGATTATATCTAACGCCCCTCCTCCTCCTCAAACTCACGGTGTTCTTTTACGGATGGAGAGAGATGCTGAATCACCATATTTTTAGCAAGTAAAGTAAACATGAGAAGCATAATTGTCATTGTTCTGTTAGACTTGTGATCTTATGGAATCCAATTCCTTCGTATTCGGGGCTTTTGAATTGAAATTGATCCAATAGTTCTAATAGAATGTGGATCCACATTCAATCAAGAATCTTCATTTCTTGGTTTTGGGTTCGGATTTTTACAGGATACGGTGAGTGTATCACCTCAAACAACCAATTTGAACATCAACATATATCCATCTAAGAACAGCAGCATAAATTGGTGGTCCATATCAATTAATATAGCGACATGAATCCAATCACTTACATTCAACTAAAAATAACTGTTAACAAAATAAATAAAGGAATCTTAGTGATGAACTCACCTCCATCCCACGGAGTCTCATCGGGTCTACAACCAACAAACCACAAAACCCATCAGTACCCAAACAATCCAAAACACCAAATTGATTAGCAGAAGCGCAAAAAGATCAATTTTTTTTTCTCTCTGAGGAATTGAAGTTACCCAAAAATAACTGCGTTCCACAGCACGATGTTGTTGTCGTGCGGAGCCCCACTGATGCCAGCGGGAGGATCCTGCTGCATCCTCTTGAAATCCCTCATCAGCCTCTTTCTTGCTGGAGTCGACATCTCTCTCTCTCTCTCTCTCTCTCTCTCTCTCTCTCTCTTGCTTGCTCTCTTTCTTTGTGGAGAGAGAAGAGAAGAAGCTCCCCCCCAAATCTTCTGCTGTTTTTTCGTCAAATTTTGGAGCTTGTAATAAGTGGGAGGGGAATATCATGGCTTTTTTTTTTAATATCAGCAGGCTTTTGTCCTTCTCCACCGCTCAAAAAAAAAAAATAATAATAATAATAATAATGCTGATTGTTATCCACTAATGACGCGGATTTACTTGATAATAATTCAAGGAGGTCAATTGGCGTTTATGCTCATGTTCCTCTTTCTGCTGCCCTGCCCACTGTTTTCGTCTGAAGCCTTTATACGATCGCCTTTTTAAAGAGCCCGATTCGACGGAAAAAAAAACCTGTGGCTCGACCTCCAGGCACAAAGAATAAATAATCAATCAATTATTGTACTACAAAGTTATGGAGGATATTAACAGTGCTCAGCTACGATTCATCCCTAGCAACCTTTTACATATAGATGGAGGCGCTACAGTCACACCTCCAACCGTACTTTTCTCTCAAAAATTCTCATGTGGGCCTTAGTACACTGTAGCGAGAGAGGAGTGTGGTTGGAGATGTGGTTAGGGGGTGTGCATCTAGCATTTTCCATATACATACATAGTGTAACGCGTTCACCTAAAACCAAAAAAAGGGTGCAAGCCACAACAAGCTGTATATAACTCAAACTTAACGTGTTTCCTGTACAAAGTGGAACTTGATCCCCGCTATCGGATGAGAAATATGTAGCAACTAGTTATTGCGATTCTTTAATTTTTAATTTTCTTTTAAAGAAGTATATATCTAACTACAGGTTCACTTTGGCCTGCCACTTGTTACTCTTATGATGATGATAATAATAATAATAATAATTCGAAGGTCATCATTGAAGATCTAAACATTCGCCATCCTGGAGGGACTTGTCTACATTGGCTTCGGAGGATGGGCTTTTACTTGAGCCCATTAGTTGGTGCAGATTGCCCGGCCTCTGTCCGACGCTGCTGGCTTCAATGAGGCAGCGTAGAAAGTCTCTACGGGCGTGAAAGCACGCGGTAATGTTTAGTTTTGGGTTGGGTTTGGGCTAACAAAAGTGGGCCTGATTACAAATTCAAGTAGGTTGGGGCAGATGCTTGGCAACATAAGATAAAGATAAATGAAGGTGGTTCAGAATCAATCACAGCCTGACAAAATAACCAGACCAGGATCTAAACAGGTTTTGTAGGCTGATTTTGGCGCTAGCTAGACTATCCGGACCACAACTAAATTTACTCCCCCTAGACTCGTCATGAGTTAGTGAAAATTTTGTAGATCAGTGAGACTTGAACGAGGTCAAACCAATTTAATAGAAGGGGGGAAAGAACATGTCGATGTTTCACCGGTCCTCTAACATTCTAATGAGAGACCTAATTAACTTCACACCGCCGATGAATCAAGTGGTATAAAGCCTCCGCGCAATCGTCGACGAATGAAGCAAAATACGTAGCTCACGAACGCCAAAAACAAATCTGAAATTTCGAAGAAAAGAAACCCTAATTTTATTGATAAATCACCCAAGTTTTCAATCACCCCAAAAAAAAAACTAGCCAGCCTTAAATAGCCTCTGTTTTGGCTTCCTAAACAAATCCTATTTGCAAACAAATTCCTGCTCTTAAATTTTTTCCTACTTCTAAACAAATTCCTACTCCTAAATTAATTTTACTTATAATCAAATCTCAAATCTTATTCAGACTCCAATTCATTATGCATGTAGTTTCTTGTAATTATGCACCACTCGAGTACATCACTCCTACGCACCGATGACTCTGGAGTTATATCATTCTCTACTCCTTCAAGACTACACTTGTCCTCACATGTAAGATTAGGAAATCTCTCATCGAGCTCATCATAGTCCTCTTGTGTAGCCTCGTCCTTCATCAAGCCCTTCCAATGCACTAACATTTTGTCACGCCCTCACTCTAGTTTGCTACTTTACACAACCCCTATAGTGAAGCATCTCATTAGGAACCAATAGCATATTACCCTTGAATTAAATGGAGGCAATTCACCCACAAGCAAATTAGCCTCAGTGCCAATAGCATAGTACTCAGCTCTTACCTTGCACAATCACTTAAATACATTAGTCTAACAATCCTTCAATCCCATGGCAATGGTAGTCTGTGAGTGTCTCTTATCCCCTAACTAGAACACCATCTACATCTTCTTATTAAACAATTTTTTATGTTGATATTTATCTGTGTCCAAACCCTACACAATAAAGAAAGAACTATCCTTTGGCTTCACTACTGGACCCGATTCACTGGCAAGAGCGTAGGTCTAAGCCGATCATCATCATATCAACTCTATTGTATAAAATCTCATCCTCGTACTTGTCGATAGAGAAAGAAATTCATCTGCTATTAGCCACATTACAATCACTTGCCTTGATGCAAGGAACTTAGAGCTTTCAGAAACTGAAGCAATTGGAAATTCTTTCAAAGACTCCACATTCTTCAGACTTTCCTCTTCTTTCTCCTCCACTCTTTGGTCTTTCGATTTAATATTTTCATAACTGCCCACATCTGACAAGTATTCAATAGAATTACTGTCTGTAGTTTCTAACAAGTCAACTTCAATGACATGATCAGTAACTATCTCAACTAAATATTAATTCTTCAGATCTGACTCTCGACATGCATCTCACCAAAATCTTCCTCATACCCTATATCACGATCACAATAAAATCTAGACTTTCTACGATCCTTCCATCAACGGATGTCGTTAACATCTCGATCATATTGATAGTATCTATCCTCACCATAATCATAACAATAACCATATCTGCCATAATAAATTCATCATAGAAACTAATATCATAATCAAATCGGCCCAGTCTATGATCCACATATCGGAGAACATTGTCAACACATTGATCAATATGCTGCCTATTATCAATACCAACTTGATCTCCACTAAACCCCCACCGCCATTGGTCATCATCGTTGAATTTGGATCATCCGACTGAAACCCTCACATCTTGTGCACCTCGATCATAATCCATCATCATTGTTTCATAGCTCTTTCTTTTCCCATGGACCCCATCATCATTCCTCCAATGCCATCTTTTTTCGAAGCTATTGACTTCTCGACAATTTCAAGCTTGACCACATTCGATAAATTCTTTGTCTCCTGTGATGAAGATGATTGATCTTCCCTCATTGCTGATGATCACATCTCTCAAATAAAAAACAATGATCCAACAACTAGACCAAAATGATCTTTAAAGAATCATTTACATAGCGATTCCCTTGCATTTCCATCAGTGAAGTTAATCGAGGTTTTCATTAATTTTGGTGCTGTAGTTGAGAGAATTTGATCATCTACAATGGTGGAAGGAGAGTCATTAACTACCTATAATTAAACTTTGTCAAATTGAAGGAGGGTTGGTGAATTAGAGAAGGGGTTCGACGAGAACAAGAAAGAGATGAAAAGCCTATCGAAGGCAATCAAACAATTGATTTTGTTGGTATATAATGTGATTAACAACAAAGAAAATAATAAAGATGATGATCTATGATGGCAGACTCATGGGGGAGATAGAGGCTTAACGCTGCTTGATTCGTCGGAGGTGTGAAATTAATTGGGCTTTCATAACATTCATAAATAAAATATTTAATTGTTATTATTATTATTATATTTATGATGTTTTTAAGGCTCTCAGTTTCAAAGTTGTTCCTTGAGTTTTGCTATGTGCGATTATTTATAGAATAGACCACATAATCATGTTTATTTTAAAACTCAATCGGACTAACACTACAATACCCAATTCAACCCAAATATAACTAAAGTTGAGATAACCAAGTTAAATATGACAATAATCACACCATGATATTTTTATTATAGTTTGACGAGGGAAAAACCCACAAACTTTTGGACCATGGGTATCAAACCTCTAGGCATGGCTAAGGAGCACCCTCTGACACACGACCTCGGGTATTCTAAAAATGTAAATTCTTCTAGATGTTTTTTAGGAGAGTCAAACTTAAGACATCAAAGTATTACTCATAAGCAACTTACCAACTCAGCTAGACCTTCTTTTGGTGACTAGGATTAATTTTACTCGGTAAATAGTTACATCAGATTTAACCCGATTTTATTTGGCCAATATAATAATCATGTTTATTATATTTATAGTTGCACACAGTTTCTGATGAGGACAAATTTAACAAGCGAAAGTCAAGAATCTCTCCTCTATTTTAAGCTGAAGGAAGTGTTCTTCTTGTTCATCAAATATTGTTTTTTGGAAGCTTTATAGGTCCACCCACCAATTTGCAAGATACTGATGAATTTGTACCTCACCCACCAAATTTCCTTTTCACGGGACCATTGAATTCAACCATATGAGTCGCATTTTAGCTACTGAAATTACATCACTAACCTTTAAATTTTCTCTCGGGAGCTGGCACATTTTTAGCATTTTAATGGTAATTTATCATGTTTTTCCTTTTACCAAAAACTGCTAGTCCTACTAGAAAGAGTAAAGAGATCACAGTTAGAAATTATAACTGTTGATGCACCCTTAATTAGATGGGATGACAAGAACTTTGTCAAAAAACAAAAAGAAAAAAAAGAACAAAAAAAAATCATAAATCTTGAAGATTTTTTTAAAGTTTTTCTCTCTTAATCTGTTTTTTAATCTCATTCTACTTCATATGAATCCTATTCTTCATGAATTATATTCTGTTGTCATGAATCACTTCCAACCATCGATAAGAAAGACTATATATATGATATAAATTCATGCAAATGGTATGAAAAATATAGGTCATAATTTTTGAAAGATTTGAATTTAAATAGTATTCATATCTTGGATATCATTAATCTATTATGTAGCTAGATCCAATAACATTATCGTTTTTAATTGATCTTTTCTAGAGCTAGCTCATACTTACTGTTAACCTTGTCAACCTTGGGAGCTCTTTATTGGCTATAGAGGTCTAACCGACTATTTTTAATAGTTATATTCAAATGAAAAAGAAAATAAAAGCAAATGTTCCATATCACCAAACTTATAAATTTCACTGACTTTTGTAGGCAACACACAGCAACTTACTTAATTAGTTGTGGTTCCTAAATTATGATACACTAGTGTGCACCCCATGCAAAACACAACCCTCTATTTTTTTAAGCACTGCATTTTAAACTTACCTCCCTCTAAGTTTTAATACATTTAATTTAATTATTGTATGCTTAAAATTAGAAATCACATCTACTCCTCTATACTTAAAGAATGATCCAAATTTAATATATTTGATTTAAAAATCATATCTATTCATCTAAATTTAAAGAAGGATCCAAGTTTTAATATATTTGATTTACTTTACTATATATGATACAATAATACTATAGCATGAATAGTAACTTCAAGTATGAATGAGCAGATTTGATTTACTATTTATGGTACAGTAAATTACTATAGCATGAATAGTAATTTCAAATATACTGGACCGAATTTGGTTTACTGTTCATACTACAGTAATTACTGCAGAGTTTGCCTATAGCATGAACAGTAATTCTTTGGATTCTCCTTTAAGTATAGAGGAGTAGATTTATGACTAATAGACAACCAATCCCTTTCTTATTGGTGAACTTCCAACTTGAACTTTTCTAACCATAAAGCATGCACGCAATTGGTGTTAATGATGCAAAGCGTCTTTTTTTTCAAAATTTATTTATTTATAGGCTTCAGCCCCTATTTGTTTCTGAACTATTCATTTTGTCCCTTCATACTCTCTAAAATATCTTCAATCTCACCTTATTATCTGAACTGTTAAATTCCTCTTGTTACCCCCCTGAACTATTTTGAGTATCATATCACCCCCTGAACTAACACTTTATTCCCACATTACCTCATGAATTATCATTTTATCCTTTTAAAATACCAAAAAATTATTATAAGGGAGATGGTAACGGTTGAAAATTGATAAAAAATTCCAACACCTTACTTTTAGGATTTACTGTTGGAAACTATTAGTGAATATAAAGCAAAATAATCACAAAGAAAACAAGCAAGCAATCACAAAGCAAGAAGACCAGATTTACGTTGTTCGGAAATTCACCTACATCCAAGGGAGAAAGCTGAGAGATTTTTATTAACATTAAAGAAGACTACAATTCTCATTTTTCTCTTGCGTGACTTGATGCCTCTACAATGAGCATATCAATGGTGTCTATAGATTTCTCTTTCTCCTATTTTGAGTTCATGTAGAATTTTTTTCTTTGACCAATTTTAATTTTCATAGAATTCTTTCTCATGGTGCCTTTTATAAATCCTACAACCCATAGAATTCCTTTCTCATGATGCTTTCTAGAAGTACTCAAATCCTAGTCCTCTTCCAATTAGAATTCAATTTCAATTGTAACTTTTTTCCATTCAAAGTCAAAATTTCAATCCTAATCAAATTAGAATTTTTTCAATTCAAGCCACATTCAACAATCTCCACCTTGGCTTGTATTGAATCAGCTTGTCCCCTCACTCCAGCTTCACGACCCCATCTTATGCCACGTTCTTGTCTCAAAGTTATGAGTACCTTCACAACCTCTAGCTAAAGTTGTGTGCCTTCCTCAAATACATGAGTATACCATACTGTTAGTCTAAGGGATGTAGACTCAAAGCTAAAATCAAAAAAATTGTTGAATAGCAGGTTTTCTAATATGTTTTGGTAACAGAATTCTTAATCTATTTTGGTAACATGATTCTTAATCTGTTTTGGTAACAGGTTATTAGAATCCTAATCTGTTTTGTTTTTTGGTTTTAGAATTCCTAGTCTATTTTGCTTTTAGGTTTTCTATATATATATGGAACGCCTTAGAAGAGATTAGGCATCAGAAAAAGAGGGTTTTGAGAGAATTCTCCAGAGAGATCTCGGAGAGATTAGAACCTATTTGTGGGTATTGTAATCTTTTTCAATATTAATCAAAGAATTATGTGGTGTGGCTCCCAAGGACGTAGGCACGATTGTCGAATATCATTAAATCTGGTGTGTTCTTTCTTCTTTACTTTCATGTAATTTTTTTATCTTTTATTTGATGTGATTTTTCTACTTTCCTACTCTCAAACACAAGGTCCGGAAGGGCAATGGTTCGATTTGATTGTTTCGAGTCCCCAACAACTGGTATCAGAGCTTCGTTTAGAAGGATTGTGAGAGAGCCATGATAGAGGAAAGCAAATCTAAGATTGACAAGTTTGACGGTTCAAACTTCGCCTACTGAAAGTCACAGATGAAGGACTATTAGTACTAGAAGCACTTGTATCGCTCGTTGATGGGCAATGCTAAGGGAAAGAAGAAAGAAGAGTCATACGAGGATTGGGAGATACTTGATAGGAAGGCTCTTGGGCAAATCCGGTTGTCACTTGCCAAGACAGTCACACACAACATATTGAAGGAGAAGACGATGATAGGGCTTATGGAAGCGCTCGCAAAAATGTACGAGCAACCATCTATCGCAAACAAGGTGCATCTTGTCAAGACACTCTTCATCTCAAGATGGCAGAAGGACGCTCCTTCACAATGCACCTCAGCGAGTTCAACACGATTGTTGATCAACTCATCTCCGTAGGCATCACGTTCGATGACAAAATGCAGACCCTATTGATTCTATCGTAGTTACCGGATAGTTGGGTAGGTTGTATGACGGTAATTAGTAATTCGACGGGGAAGGACATGTTGAAGTTGAGCGAGGTTGTTAGTATGATTCTATCCGAGGAGGTTAGAAGAAAATCGTCCAAATCAGAAGGTTTAGGTTTAACCCTAAATTTCGAGCAAAGAGGTAGAAGCCAGAAGAAGGGGAATCAGAACAGGAATCGATCAAAGTCAAATAAGAAGAGGTCAAACTCGAAGTTAGGCCTATCAAAGAGAAGTGTTGGAACTGTGGCCAGGAGGGTTATTTGTCTTTAGCTTGTAAAGTACAAAAGAAGGATGCGAATGAGTAGGAGACTCATATCGTACAGGATGCCTTGATCCTAGCTATGAACAACGATTCTATTCCTGGTTCGTTGACTCAGGAGCCTCGTTCCACACCACTGCTAATAGGAAGCTTTTTCATAACTATGTAGCAAGAGACTTTGGGAAAGTATACTTGGGGGATAATAAACCTTGTAGTGTTGTTGGAAGAGAAGATGTACAAATACAGTTGAAGGGCTCAAAGTGAAATCTGAAGAACGTGAGGCACGTACCAAAACTGAAGAGGAATCTTATTTCAGTTGGTCAGCTTAGAGCAGAAGACTATATTTCGACATTCATCGGGGATTCGTGAAGGATCTCAAACGGTACTATGGTTGTCCGATGCAACAAAATAGGAACTCTCTACCTCACCTCACATACGAGTGACACCCTCGCAATTGCAGATGACAAAGAGAGTACAGATCTGTGGCACAATAGATTAGGACACATGAGTGAGAAGGGGATGCAGATTCTACATTCACAGGGAAAGCTAACCGACATCGATTCCGTGAAAGTTGGTATTTACGAGGACTACATCTTTGGGAAGCAGAAGAGAGTTAGTTTCCAAAAGGGTAAAAAGCCACCTAAAGCTTAGAAGCTAGAGTTAGTTCATACTTACGTATGAGGTCTAGCTAGCGTGTCTTCTCTTGGTGGTTCGACGTACTATATCACCTTCACCAACGATCACTCGAGTAAGATGTGCATATACTTCATGAAGAACAAGTCAGAGGTGTTTAGGATCTTCAAGAAGTGAAAGATCATGGTAAAAAATGAGACAGATCTGAAGGTAAAGTGTCTAAGATCAGACAACGGTGGAGAATACGAGCTGGAGGAGTTCAAGAGGTTCTGTGCTGTAAATGAGATTCATTTGGAGAGGACTACTTCAGGGACACCGTAGCAAAACAGCGTTACAGAGAGGATGAACAGAACATTGACGGAGCATGCCAGCAACATGCGATTACATGCAGATTTGCCTAAAATATTTTGGGCGAATGCGGCGCATACAGTAGCTTACTTGATTAATCATGGACCATCAGTTTCATTGGATTACGGGATTCCAAAGGAGGTTTGGAGTGGTAAGAAGATCAATCTCTCACATTTGCGAGTATTCGATTGTGTGGCATATGTTTATATCAGCGATCATGTCAGGGACAAGCTAGAGGCTAAGTCATAGAAGTGCACATTCATTGGATACGATATTAATGAGTTCGGGTATCGTGTTTAGGATGAGAAGAATGGGAAGATCATCAGAAACAGGGGTGTGATATTCAATGAGGAGGTAATGTATAAGAACATGGATAGTACCAATGATAGCCAAAGTAGTGAGAGAAGCACTACAGATACAGGTGGATCCGAGTACATGGATTTGGAGGAACTTCCAGATGGGAGTGACAAAGTTAATTCTGACCGAAGAACGGAGGAGGCTCCAGGTGCAGAGACGACTACTCAGGGTATGGAGCTTAGAAGGTTATCCAGGGTACCCAAACCATATCCCATATATCTCTCATCACTTGATTATTTGCTTTTGATAGATAGTGAAGAACTGGAGTTCTATGAGGAGGCTATGCAAGTGAGTGAATTTTAACAGTGGGAGCATGCGATGCAAGAGGAGATAGATTCTCTACACACTAATGAGACATGAGAGTTAGTCCAGCTACCTGCACAGAATGAAAACCTTGCATAACAAATAGGTCTATCGGGTCAAGCAGGAGAGTAATAGAAGCAAGAGATACAAGGCCAGATTAGTCATAAAAGGGGTTCCAACAACGAAAAAGAGTGGACTATACAAAGATATTTTCCCCTGTTGTGAAGCTTACCACTATCAGAGTGGTGTTGACCTTAGTTGCTGTAAAAGATCTCTACCTTGAACAGTTAGATGTGAAGTCTGTCTTTCTTCATGGTGGCTTGGATGAAGAAATCTATATGAAGTAACCTCTGGCTTCATTGAAGAAGGAAAGGAAGAGATGGTGTGTAAGCTCAAGAAGAGCTTGTACGGATTGAAACAGGTCCCGAGACAGTGGTACAAGAAGTTCGATAATTTTATGCGGAACAATGGCTACAGAAGATGCAATTCAGATTATTGTTGCTACTTCAAGAGGTTCGAGTCTAGTTTTATCATATTGTTATGGTATGTTAATGATATGTTAGTTGCAGGACCGAGTTTAGAGGATATAAACAACTTGAAGAAGCAGTTGGTAAAGGAGTTTGCTATGAAGGATCTGGGTGCAGTGAAGCGGATTCTAGGGATGTGAATCAGTAGAGATAAAGTTGATGGGACGTTAAGGTTGAGTCAAGCTGAATACATCGAGAAGATACTTCAGAAGTTCAACATGCAGAATGCTAAGGTTGTTAGCACGCCCTTGGAAGTCAATTCAAGCTATCTGAAGAGCAATCGCCTTTAGATAGATGTAGATAGAGAGCATATGAGCAGGGTGATATATTCTTCAATCATTGGGAGTCTCATGCATACGATGGTTTACACGAGGCCGGACATTGCCCATGCAGTGAAAGTTGTGAGCATGTTTACAAGCAATCTAGAGAAGCAGTATTGGGAGGCCGTGAAGTGGATATTACGCTACTTGAGAGGGACTACAGACAAGTCACTATGTTTTAGGAGGAAGGATTTGATACTACAGGGATACATGGATGCAGACTTTGCTGGTGATCATGATACGAGGCGGAGCATCACGGGGTATGTTTATACCTTGGTGTCGATAGCAGTGAGTTGGGTTTCATGTCTGTAGAAGATTATAACTCTGTCTACAATTAAAACTGAGTATGTCACGGTGACTGAAGCAAGCAATGAGATGATTTGGTTGAACGGGTGCCTGGAAGAGTTGGATATGAAGCAAGGAAGAGGAGTTCTTTATTATGGCAGCTAGAGTGCTATACATCTTACTAAGAATCCAGTATATCATGCCAAAACAAAGCACATCAACGTACAATACCATTTTATATGCTTGCTGATTGAGGATGGGAAGTTACATCTAGAGAAGATTTTGGGAGTTAAAATCCTACGGATATATTGACAAAAGCAGTGACTATTAACAAACTGGAGTTGTGCACAACTTCAGTTGGCCTTCACGTGTAGGAGATGAAGGCGGAGCCACACCAGGAGGATCGTCGGGATCGTCGGGTTGATGATAATTGAAGAATAGATTTTTTTCGTGTAGGAGGATGCTTGCGAAGAAGGGAGAGTTCGGGTGAGCTCGTTAATTGTGCTTTGGTCTCTAAGTAGGAGATTGTTAGTCTAAGGGATGTAGACTCAAAGCTAAAATCAAACAAATTGTTGGATATCAGGTTTCCTAATCTGTTTTGGTAACATGATTCTTAATCTGCTTTGCTAACATAATTCTTAATCTGTTTTGCTAACATAATTCTTAATCAGTTTTGATAACATGTTATTAGGATTCCTAATCTATTTTATTTTTTGGTTTTAGAATTCCTAGTCTATTTTGGTTTTAGGTTTTCTATATATATGGAACACCTTAGAAGAAATTAGACATCTGAAAAAGAGGATTTTGAGAGAATTCTTCAGAGAGATTTCAGAGAGATTAGATCCTATTTGTGGGCATTGTAATCTTCTTCAATGTTAATCAAATAATTGTGTGGTGTGGCTCCCGAGGATGTAGGCACGATTGCCAAACCTCATTAAATTTGATGTATTCTTTATTGTTTACTTTCCTACAAGTTTTTTATCTTTTATTTGCTGTGATTTTTTCTACTTTCCTACTCTCAAACACAAGGTCCGGAAGGGTAATGGTTCGATTTGATTGTTTCGAATCCCCAACACATACATCTATCACGACCACTTAAAGTCAAGTACTATCACTGTCTCAATTGAGACCGCGTATCATCCTTGCTGACTGAGTGCCTGATTGAAGTTCAAGGATGCCTTGAACTTCTCTATAAAGGCTAGTTTTGTCATGATGTCTGTCGGATTCTCCCTTGTATAAATCTTCACCATCTTGATATCCTTTCTTGCCTCCCACTCTCAAATTTTATGAAACCATATCTCAATGTGCTTCTATTTTTGATGAAACGCTTGATCCTTCACCAAATAGATGATGCTTTGATTATCATAAAATAAATCGGTGGTAGTAGACTTAAGTTCGAAATCATTGACCAATCCGTTCAATCAATGGGCGTCCTTTGCTGCTTCAACCATTGCCATGTATTATGCTTATGTTGTCAAAAGTGCAATAGTATCCTAAAGGTGCAACTTTCAACTAATCAGCCCATATGCAATGAATACAAAGCCTGTAGTCGACTTTTGATGATCGAGGTCACCTGTGTAGTTTGAATCTACGTAACTCTTCAACTCGCTCGGCTTTGCTTGCACCTTTTGGTATAATAACCCGATTCTTATTGTACCTTTTAGATACCATAGTACCCATTTTGCTACTTCCCAATAAGGCTTCCTTGGATTCAACATGTACCTGCTCATCAAACTCACCGTGTATGATAAGCCCGGTCTTGTGCATACATACATAAGCGACTCAACTGCGCTTTTCATATGACGCTCGAGACATCTCTTCCTTCTCCTCATTAGAATTTATATATATATATATATATATATAAAAATGAGGATATATATATATATATATATATATATATATATATAAAAGAGGATAACCTGAAGTGACCAGCAATAGGGGCGCTCACCGATTTTGTTTCCTCTACGTTGAACCTTTCAATCACCTTTTCAACATACTTTTGTTGGTATAGAAATAGCATTCTCTCTTACCTATCTCAATAAATTTCTATCCCAAGGATCTTCTTAGCTTCATCCAAATCCTTCGTGTCGTACTCTTTGCTCAATCAAGCTTCCAAACTTTGAATCTCCTACTTACTTATCGCCACGATTTATATGTCATTTACATACAACAACAAATATATGAATGCTCCTCACTGTATTGACTGAAGTAAATACAACTATCATACTCAAATTGAGCGTATCATGTTGCTAGCATAAATGAGTCAAACCGTTTGTATCACTATCTTGGATATTTTTTTGATGCGTAAAGTGACTTCTTGAGAATGCACATGTACTCTTTTCCTTCCTCTAGAAATCCTTCTAGCTATTTCATATAAATAACATCCTCAAGCTCTTCATGTGAAATTATTATTTTCAAATCAATTGTTCCTACTCCACGTTATGCTCTAATACCATCTTTAACAACACCTAAATTGATGTATTCTTGACCATCAAATAGTCAATCCCCTCCTTCTGAGTGTACCCATTCTCCATGAGACATGCCTTGTACTACTTATTGTCCTTTTTTCTATATACCCACTTGCATCATATACCTCGCTTCTCCTCTTGTCGTGTGACTAGATCCCACATCCGAACCTTTACAAGTGATTCATTCTCCTCTATCATAGTAATCATTCACTTGTTCCTATCCTCGCTATAGAGTGCTTCCTTATAAGTGCTTGGATTGTTGCTCTCCGTAACCAAAGCTGTAATACCCCAACCCTTGAGAGGGTGATGTGATTAGTATTGATAGA
>BQKN01001098.1:452761-496773 GCA_022839385.1 Asparagus kiusianus
TTGTATATCTATCTTGCAAGAATATATTTGTTAAGTAATTTTAATTGGCATTTAATCGGATTAGATTAGCATAAGACCCTAATCACCCCCTCTCTAGGGTCTAACAATTGGTATCAGAGCTTGGTGCTCTTTGATTTAAGGTCTAACCGCCTTGAGTTAAAGATCCAAATTATCTTTTTGTGCTAATCTTGTTTTGATTGTATTTTTTTGTCTTGCTTGCACATATATATTTATCATGGTCATGAAGCGTGCACATTTGTTAGGCTATGAATCTAATGTTGCTCCTAAATTCATTAATTTTCCCTATGCACAATGGGCTTCTAGATTTAAAATTTTTGTGCAATCTAAAAATATTGATTTATGGGGAATTATTGATGATGCTTATATTATACCCACTATGGAGAAATCCAAGTGGAGTAGAAATGATAAAAGATTGTTTACTATGAATAAAGTTGTGTTAGAATATATGCTTCTTGCACTTGATTCTTCTATTTCTAACAAGCTTGCTCATTTTGATAGTGCTTACAAATTGTGGATATTCATAGAAGCACATCAAGGAGACTTGGAGGCGATCCAGCAAGCTTTGACGGATCCGACTTTAAGTTTATGTGGAGCATCATGCACACGAGCACTAGGCGATTACCATAGTGAGGTTTGCGAGTTCGAATCATTTAATGATTT
This sequence comes from Asparagus kiusianus, assembly GCA_022839385.1. Lineage (NCBI taxonomy): Eukaryota > Viridiplantae > Streptophyta > Magnoliopsida > Asparagales > Asparagaceae > Asparagus > Asparagus kiusianus. The sequence continues at coordinate 453,443 of BQKN01001098.1, forward strand.
ATCTAATAATGAACTTGAGTGTGCTAGTGAAAAATTATTGCATGCCTTTAACAAATTGCAAAATGATTTTATTGAGTTACAAAGCAAGCATGATAATTTAGAATCCGATCATGAGAAGCTAGTATCCAAGTTTGATATCATTGCTAAAGAAAATGAAAATCTTAAAGAAAACAATGATATGTTAAACTTGAAAAATGAAAAATTAACATCATCCATTTCTAGCTTAACTCATGAAAGAGATAATGCCATGTTAGAAGTAAAGAACATACAAAATGATACGGCGTCTTTTATAGATAACTATATATGTTCTACTTCTAATAACAATACTTGTATGCATAATGATGAGTTGAATCATGTTAAGGATCACATATCATCTTTAGATTCAACCCTTAAAACATGTATTGTTAACCATGATAAGCTTATGAACATGTGTGCTAAGTCTCATGTCAAAACATCTAAACATCATATTCATCATGCACACATGTATAGCAAAGTCTACAAATGCACAAATTGCGGTCGTCAAGGCCATCTTGCTAGATTTTGCTATGATACACATAACCCCACTAAGATTCACTTTAATCCTTCTTGTGCATCTCATAAGGCTTCTTCATCACATACACATGCATATGCTTATCATGCACATAATAAACATGCTAATGTGTTCAAATGTGATGTTTGTGGACGTTTCGGCCATTTGGCAAAATTTTGCTATGATTTGAAAAAGACTTCACTTTTGCCAAATGATTTTAAAAGACCACAAAAGTTTAAGTGTGATCATTGTGGTAGATTTGGTCATTTGACCAAATTTTGTTTTGATTTAAAGAGAGTTTCACATTTGCAAAACAATTTTAAAAGACCATCCATGTTTGCAAATGTTTCTAATGTTTCCCGTGCATAACCGTTTGGTCAACATAAGCAAATGCTTCCTTTCCATTGTACTTATTACAATCGGAAGGGTCATTTAAGTAATTTTTGTTATGACCGTGTTCGTGCACCACATATGCCCAAGAGGGCTCATAACCCTAGGGCTTTGAGCTTAAATGATAGGGGTCATGTCCCTAAATCTTTTGGTACCAAGAGTTCTTGGGTACCAAAACAAATTTGATTTTTTAAAACCAAGAATTTTAATGTTTTTATCTTTCTTTTTCTTGGTTTTGAAAATTTTGTTTTGAAACTTTTTATGAAAACAAATTTTCTTTGATCAAATTCTTTTGTTTTCATGATTATTAATTTTTTCTTATGAGAGGTTTGTACTTATATAACCCTCCGGATTTATTGGGTGTTTATTCCCAAATCTTGTTTACCGGGTGCTAAAATATTTATATGGGTTAATACTAGCTCAATAGCTAGATATAGTTGCCTCTCTTGATTTTTTTTTGAATCAATGATGATTTGATCTTACGCTTTTGGATTTAAACTTTGATTTATGATTTCTCTTGGTTGATTTGTTTTCATTTGAAAACTTTTTATATGATTCTCATGTTTCTCTTCTTTTGATTTCATAAATCTATCTTTATAAATGTTTTTATGGTCGTTGATATGAGACACTATTTTTACTTTGACATATTTATATATGTTCTCATTTATCTTTATGTATGTGTGTTGTGTTTAGCATATTTTCCATCTATGTTTGCTCACATATGTTTGTCATGATCTTCATTTCATATATTCATGAGGCATTTTGATAGGGGGAGCAATCCCTATATCTTTCTATATGTTATACTCACCTATGCCTATTGATAGGGGGAGCTCTCGCTCTTTTAATTCTTCTATCCACTTTTTGATGTTGTCAAAGGGGGAGAAATATTGTGAGTATACATTTCCTTGTCTATATGCATGTGAATTATAATTTATATATTCATTTCCCTTCATGCATATATTCTTTTTGTAAATTGTTTGTCATCATCAAAAAGGGGGAGATTGTTGGCCTTCTTGTTTTGATGATGATTTACAAACAATTTACCACTAATGTTGTTTGTCTAGTGTTTGTGCATTCCTATGTATTATAGACAAACAACGTTGATGGAGGATTGGATGGAATATGCGCTACACGATGATATCTAATGGAGGTTGGCGGAATTGTGGAGTGAAGCAACATACAATTCAAGTTAAAGATCAAGTTTAGCTTCATCCGCAACGTGTACCAAGTTGAGCTCAATGAAAGATCAAGATCAAGCTTTGGTATATATAGTTTAGGATTTATATTATGTGTGTTAAGTACCTTAAGCTCAATATATTATACACACATATTATATTGGTTTTCATGTATATATATAGTTTCATATATACATATATGTTTGGTTTCCATGTATATATATAGGTATATATATATACATAGTTTTGAGTTTTCATGTTCATAAATATGAGATTACACATTTCATATTTATTATTGTGTTTTGGTTTACCTATATAGATATGAAACAAATTTACATTCATATATATAATCATATGTTTCATACTCTATTGTGTTTTTGAAAACATTGCATAGAATATGCAATTTTGTGAAAATACTGTCTTATTAGTTTATAGACTTCAATATCAATTTATACATATTTTACTAAGTCTATAAAAACATTTCACAAAGTTTCAAAAGTTGGTTTGAGTCAAAATATCAAAATATCAATTTTTAGGTTTTCATGTTTTTGAACATATTTGCAAAATGATGATTTTTCACAAATAGGAAATGCAATTTGAAAAATTCTTTTTGTAACATGTTCGTTTTCATGTTTATATACATTTCCCAAAGTTTCATAATTTTTGGACTTCATTTGTTATTTTAAACAAATTTCCAAAAGTCAAAAAATATGTTTTAAAACCTGGTTTTCAGCTGTGTCAGATTTCGGTCGACCGACCCGGTCGACCGCTCGTTTGGTTTTTTGGCACTGGGCGATAGAGAGTCTGTCGGTCGACCGGTCCGGTCGACCGAGAGCTCCATCGGTCGACCGCACCGGTCGACCGAAGATGTCAGCTTGTTCTTTTTGTTTTCGACCTGAATAGCGGTCGACCGAACGGCTCCATCGGTCGACCGAATAATTTTCCGGTCGACCGACAAGTTGACCGTTGGCTTCCAACGGCTCTTTTCTGAGCCGATTTTCTGGGGGCTTTTTAGTCTTTTGTTTTGGGGTTTTTGCTGAGATTTCTAGTGGGTATATATACCCCATTGCTGATGTCTTTTCAAACAAATGAAGAGAGTTTTAAAAATAAGTTTAAGAAAGTTTTAGTCAAGGGTTTAAGTGTTTGTTCAAGTTTGGTTTAAGAAGCTTTTAAGCAATTGAGGGTTTGAGTTTGTGAATTTAATTTCACAAGAGCAAGTGGAGATCATCCTTTGGTGTTTGAGCATTCACTCTTCTCTCACTCTCTTATCATCTTTAGAGAAGTGTTTCTAAACTCATCTAGCAATTTATTATTTTGATTATAATTTCCATAAGCTAGATTTATATTGAGTTTAGTTTAATCGTTTTATTGATACTCCTTGTTCACACACAACCTATTGAGCTTATTGTATTTACATTCATAGTATAATTTAGGGTTGTGGGTTTGTGACGTTGAGAGTGAGCTTAATTGAGTTCTCATATTGTTTAGAGAACAATCAATTGATTTATATTGTGCCTAATTGTGAGGATTCACTTGTAATACACTTGTACACCGAGAGAAGTGTGTGGTGAGAGACGGGGTCGAATCCAAGAGAAGTGACGTCGGTTGACGTGCCTAGGGAGAGGTTGTAACCGAGCACTTGAGGAGGAGGACACGGGCTAGGACCAACACTTAGTGTGTGAGGTGTGATTGCATTGTGATTGTATTGTGAGGTGTAAACGTTGTTCGGGTGAACGTAGAAAACCCGGTTGTGATAGTGGAGATCTCCTCGAGGTGAGGAGCGGGGACGTAGGTCGTGGGGACCGAACCTTGTAAACATATCGTTTTGTTTGTGATTGCATTAGCGTACTTTTACATTCGTGCTTATTATTCATATTGCCTTTGTCAATTGCTCATTGTTGTTTTTCCCTCTATCTAGTTCATATTGTCTACCCTTGTGTTAGTTGACATATCCTTACATATATCATATTGTATATCTCTTTGGTAGGATATATCATCTTGTGTTAGTTTATATATCCTTGCATATATTTCTATCATATAGGATATATCACCTTGTGTATATTGCATATTCTTGCACATAACCCTTTGTATATCTATCTTGCAAGAATATATTTGTTAAGTAATTTTAATTGTATTTAATCGGATTAGATTAGCATAAGACCCTAATCACCCCCTCTCTAGGGTCTAACAACCATGACAGAAAATGCAGCCCCAGCACACATTCTTATAACGCTCTCTTCATCAACATAATCACCATCCATCTATACAGTATTGCTTAGAAATTAGAATTATACATAAAAACCCAAAAAACACTAAATAAACAGCTACAAGATATGCTTCTAGTAGTACTATTATCTTCATAATACCCATTCTAGCCCTGCTTTAATATTAGCTCGCTTAACAAACCTAATCTATGCGCGCATGTTAGTTACTAGGGGATAAGAGCAGAAACAGACAAGAATTAGCCCTTCATTATGAAGCCCACTTTTTCCGAAAATGCAACAACATGATTAAATATGGCTAAATTACAGATTAAATATGATTAAATATGGCTAAATTCGAGATTAAATTTGATTAAATATGATTAAATATGATGCAACAACAAGATCTACTACAAAATTAAACCCCCAAATTACAGAAAATGCGGATCTACTATCGTAGAAACTAACGCAATCTATACATATTTAATATGATTTAGCCAAATGCAATTTGTGGCACCAACAAAACGATAAATAGCTTGCTTTCGCGCCTCAGGTGTTAAGATCTACTAATAAAAACCAACTATCAGCTTCAAAAACAAACTTTCATCTTCTCAGTCAAAGTAAATATCAGAAATCACATGCATGCACCAAATATTTCTTCGACTGCTTATGCTACAAAGGAAAACAACCTGAGAAAAAAGAGATGAAGCAAAGCTATAAAAGTAGATGCGATGGAAAATAGCTATTTAATCTACAGGCGCATGTTATTTACAGCCACAACCCAAAAATTTCTCCACAGTTAAAACGAATACCCAAGCATGCTTATTTCACAAGCTATAAAAATAGATGAGATGAAAAATAGCTCCCTCAACAAAGCTAATCTATAGGCGCATGTTATTTATAGAGGGATAATAACAGAAGTAGTCATGAATCGGCCCCGCAAGATGAAGCAAACAATTTACGGAAATGCAACAACATGAAGATCTATAACAAAATTAAACCCCCAATTGGCAGAAAATACAGATCTACTCTCGAAGCAGCAAACCCCTAAATTACAAGTTAATTAAATTTGAGAAAAAAAATCTTGCCACGAAAAATATTGAGAAACACTGCCCTTGTTGCCTCAAATGTTAAGATCTTAACCAACTATCAGCTACAAAAACCAGCTTTCATCTTCACAGTCAAAGTCCAAAAAACTTCATCACATGCATGCACAAAATATTTCAACTACTGCTTTTGCTACAGAGGAAAACGACCTGAGGAAAAGAAATCGAACCTCGAGATGTTTACGACGGCCGACACCACCCCAAAAACAGGCAACAATCACGGTTCAGCTCTAGAGGAACTTCCCAGCCAACAGGTGAAAATCTACGGCGAGTACTTCCGAGCGCCGCCCATCTTCATAGCCAGGGGGTTTCTTAGAGATTAGCTTGCGAAAAAAATGGAACTCTGCAATGGCGAAACAGAGAGGAGGAAGAAGAGCAGTCAATGGCGGTGAGGCTAACGACGAAGGACCAAAAAAGTGGAAACCCTCTTTAACTCCGCCGCTTTGTTTCTCGTGTCCGCTGATTTTAATATTCACCGAAGGGACATTTCCACCCGTTTTCAGCCAAATTGAGCTGAAAACACATTTCCGAAAAATCTGACGTGGATCCCCATTTCACAACCCCATTTCTCAAAAACCAAAGGCGAACCAAACATAAGAAATGGAAATCTTTGGAAACCAAAATCCCACCTGGCACCCATGTCAGGTTTCATTTCTTTGTTTTCAATGTTTTTTGGGCCAAACAAACAGCCCCTTAGAAGGGTAGATGAGGGGAATGAGGGGGAAAGTTGAACTAAAATCTTACCCCCAAAATTGTGGGGTAAAGAAGGGAAAGGGAAGGAAGGGAAACTTAGTCATCGCCCAAACACACCAGATAAATCTTGTGCATCTGTACGTAAAGCTTTCTATCATTGTTATCCCCTCTTGGACATGTAAACGTTTTATATGTGGAAGCCCACAACAGCAAACAAAAACACTTAATCCATAAAAGCTAACAGAGGATGATCCAAACTCCGTTTCCGATCCTTGCATAAATGTAGAAGAAAGCCAAATGGGATAAGAAAAATGGCAGGGAAGAAAAGAGAATCGGTTTGGTGAGAATTTAAATGGAGATGGTAGTGTTTGCTTTGGCTAATTAAGTTGTTATTGGAAAATAATTAATTTGAAAGGGTAATTTTATCATTTTCAAAATGTTTAACAAATAAAAAAGGAATATTTCCTAACACAACAACTAGGGGGCAAAAACTCCCGATGTTGAGAATTGGGAGACAATTTTGCAAATATCAAGATTTGAGAGGCAATTTGCAAATATTGAAGATATGAGGGGTAAATATGCAAAAAATCCCTTTTATAATGGGAATCACCTTCAATTTGATGTATTGTTGCAGAGTCGTACGTTCTACCAATTACTGCTTGGAAAAGGACCCTCTCTTTCGAAAAATATCATCATCCTAAGCATGTGCTAAGCACATGAGACCCTCCTAACCCACTCTTAACTATGATCATCTACGTAATTACACGACCTTCACTTTTATCTCTCTCCATGAAACCGTGCCCTAATTTTAGAGACGGAAAAATCAATTGAGAATTTTTTTTTGCTGTACGTGGTGTGGGTTGGGGTGGGGTGGGGGTGGGAACTAGTTTTAAAATATGATGATTTGGGATACTAATATCAAAATATGAAAGATTAGGTGGAGTAATATTGAAAAACCTTTATCTTTTATAATTAATGATCGGATCATGGTTAAACCGTGATCAAGGAAGGAAGTAATTATGACACGCGTACTTAGCACGTGCATTAGTTAAGGATATTTGTGGGATTGGGGATAAAATTTAAACAAAAATCAGTAAAATATATGACATTGCAACAATAATAGCAATTAAAGGTGGTTTCCAAAAATTTTAAAAAAAGTAAAAGTTGATTTCTATCAATTTGGGTAAATGTAAATTTGATTTCCATTTAAAACACCCTCTTTTATTCAAATAAAATTTGAAAAATGGGTCGATGCAAAAACTAAATAGGAGTGGAGCTCTTCTGTTGTAGAAGCTTATGATTAACAGGTTGATGAGTAATTTATCTTTAAACAAATTTTTGTTTTTGGAATTTAATATTTCTTCCTCATATTTGGCTGAGGCAGTATTATCTATTTACTCTTTAAAATAGTGTGTTAGCATAATTTTGATGGTATACTGCTTAAGGAAACATTAGAGATGGACTTGGGAGGGAAATTAATGAGATAGGTAGCAGATACATGTCTCACAGATATTTATATTCTAGTTTTTGTGCACATGCAATACATGAGGTTAAATATCAAAAATGTTTATTATTTTTTATTATTTATTTACTTTCTTACTATAAAATAAGTCGGATTCATTTTGAGTTAAAATCTATAACATGGATTATTACATTTGCCATAATTTTATTTAAATATTTTTAAAAAAATTATGAAATAGATTTGTGTGTTAAACTGGGATCAATATACTTTTATATACATGCATACACAACATTATTTTTTTAAATTTGTATATATCAAACTTCATGTAACATATTTGTTTATTGGATCAAATCATCGATCTCCAATTTGTTTATCTAAGTCACAAAATGTAGTGTTAAGTTTGAAAAAAATACAATAATATATTGTTGATGTGTTAATAAATATATAACCAAATATTTAATATTAAGATGGTTTGTATAAGCTCCTCATAAAGCACATACTTTTCACAATATTGCAAGATATCTTAATTATTGATGGAATTAAAATAAAAAATAAATACTAAATATTAATGATAATTCTAGTATAATTTTATATGACAAAAGCATTCACATAAGCATATTAAAAATTTTGCGTGAAAATTCCTTCTAAAGATTCCTAATTTTACTCAAAAGATTAAGTTTTACTATAAAATATTCAAAACAAGTTATCCTTTATTCCTTCTTGTTTCATATTTAATTGAGCCGAGATCAATCATTCTCCACCTTTATTTTTATCCCAGGCAATTCTACAATAATGTCTTCATCGTTTCAATCAATTGTGATATCAGGTCAGTACATAATAAAGAGTAAAAGATATGACAAGAGTCTAGAAATATATTAGGATATACTTGGATCTTTAAATTATATTATTACTCGTAATTGATATGTATCAGAGACAAAATGCTTTGATAATTTTAAACAATAAAATAAACTGTATGAGCGCTCTAACATAACTCTTTTAGTGTAAACAACCCTGAAGATTATTTTTAAAAATTCCTTGGGGCCAGGAATAAACAACTAACAAGTTTGCAGTGGAAGCTAGTGGAACGTAGTATATTCTTAAGAATTATTAATCTTTACTTAATTTGTTTATAATGATAGGATCTCATTATTAACTAACTACAAAGTATAGTACATTATTTTTTTATTGGACGTTCAAGGCAGGCAGATGAACCAGATGAGTCTTCATCGTAATGAATGTTATACAATTTAAGTACAAAGAAAAAAGAAGAGTTGATCAATGGTGTAGTTGGTGAGGAGAAACTCTAGCAGCTTAATTTGGATATGTGGATATATTATAGATGGAGATGGAGAAGGGTGGTTTTGAAAACAGTGGGTGTGTATGAGTAATTAATATGATTTTTGTTTGTGTGATTTTCTTTGTTCATTTTCAATATATATGTGGTCCTATGGATATTTGTAGCTATAGTATTGCTACTCTCATTTGGTTTTTTTGAAAGAGTTTATGTGTAAAGAAAAAATTTTAAATTTTCTAATCCGGTTAAAGTAGAATCATATAAGTTAACCCCATATGTAAAATTTATTTTAACCAACACTCATATGTAAGTATTACAATTGACATTGAGATCTAAGATACGTGTGAGATTCTCTTTGACTTTTATACAAATAACATATATTTAAATAATAATAGTATAATTAAACTTTATGATCTAAAAAAATTAAACATATAAAATAATTAATTACTTTAAGATAATCTAATATAATCTAATAAGGGAAAAAAACAAATGAAAGTAATATGAAAATTATTATAATTTTATAATTCATAATTTTTAAACAATCTAATCTACTCTAATAAGAAGAAAATAATAAAGATACATACTTGTTGAAGGAGATAAAAGTGCTGCGAAAATTATCGTAATTTCTTGACCTAAAAAGGATCAAACATACAATTTAATTGTATTAAAATAATCTAATCTAATCTAATAAGAAGAAAATAAATTTGAAAGTGCTGTGAAAATTGTTGCTATTTCTTAATATGAAAAAAGATTAAATATAAAAATGTAATTAACTACTTTAAGATAATCTAATCTAATCTAATAAGAAGAAAATAACAAAGTACATATATGTAAAAGCAGATGAAAGTGCTATGAAAATTGTTATAATTTTTTAGCTTATATATATTAGTATATAATATTGCATGTGAGAGGATAATAAGTGTAAATAGAGTTCTATTTAAACAATAATAGTATAATTAAACTTTGAAACTAATTATGCACTATCGTGAACTACTTGAATTTTAGTCGGTGAGAGATCGCCATATTGTGTCCTCAGATCGTAGCCGTTTGTTTTAATTTTTATTTTTTATTTTTGAGGATATTTTGTCTCTTTAATTTGTTTGGTACATTTTGCAAATACCATGTCCACATTATGTACATTTGTAGGTCTGCATGCTACTGGGTTCGATCTTTAGAGTAGACATTATTTTGCCTCGTTAAATTGTTTGGTTTATGTATATACGCCCTTCATCTTGTAAACATTTGTGAATTTGGCATTTAATAATTTCATCCAGGTTTACATTTCAATTTAAACTATATCCTTATCTTCATACTATGTATATCCAATAATAATTCATCAATTTATCAACTTACTCTTACTTAATGAATTAGTATTTGAATTTCAAGGGTTTTTTTTCTACCGAAAGATTTTTCTAAACTCGTGCTTTTAAAAAGAGTATGATTGTCATGTATAATAGAAAGCATGAAATTGCACTTTTGATATATCTACAAAAAATGGTATACTATAGACGCAATATTTTATCCTTTCAACACTTCCCCTCAAGTTGAAACATATATATCCTACATGTCCAACTTGTAACAAATTTACTTCATGCGAGTCTTCCCAAAGACTTAGTAAATATGTTTGCTAACTAATAATAGCCTTCACATGTGTTGTATTAATAATCCTTTTTTCAAATTTCTCGAACAAAGTCGTAATCAACTTCAATATGCTTCATGAAACACTGGATTGTTAGCAATATAGATTGTAGCATTGTTATCACTTTTACAGGTTCCTTACATCTATATCACAACTCCTGAAGAAGGAAAACTATCCATACTAACTCACTAGTAGTGTTTACATTGACTATATATTCGGATTCAACATTTGAACGTGAAATATGTTACTTTTTTATTTTTCCATGAGACCAAATTGCACGCTCCCCCCCACACCCCCTCAATGAATGCAAAACACCTGGAAGTTGATCTACGATCACTCGATGATCCAGCATAATCAGCATCTATGAATCCCACAACTTTGCATGTCCAAAGTTCTTCTATAGAATTCCTTTCTTTGGTGTAGCCTTCAAATTTTGAAGAATTTGTATAACCGCACTCCAATGAGAATCTCTAGAATCTACCATAAATTGACTGACTACACTCGCAAGAAATGTAAGATTAGGTCTAAATTTCAATGAATACAACTAGGTCACACGAGAGAAATTATTAATAAAAATGAAAAATTATTAAAGACCACAATTTAACACAACTGGGCAAGGCCCCCAAACGTCGGAATGAACTAAATCAAGCAACTTTGTAGCAAGTTTATTGACTCTAGACTGATAGGAAGCAAAAATATGCTTTCCCATCTCACAAACGACACACTCAATAATGACAGACTATACAAAGAGAAAATTAGTTTCATCAAATTAGACAAGCATGGATTACCTAACCGATAATCATCAATTAAAGGCTCACAATTAGTTGAGCAAGCAATCTTGTAACAATATAAATATGAGAGAAAAGTTCACTTAGTAATTACAAACACGAATAAGTTTACTAACAGATGTTAGACTAAAAAGAAATGAAGGTACATAAATACTGATGTTAAAGAAAGAGATAAAGTGAGAAAAGTGGAGCCCATATCCTCTACTTTGGAAACAAAAGCATCTACAAGCCAACAACATATGAAACATGTGAAGAGATGAGAACATATGTGATGCTTCACTTATATGATTTGATGTACCTAAATCAATAATCCATGAAAATGAAGGGGTATGAGTAAGAAGACATGTCTTACGCTTAGCGTAAACAGTAGTGGAGTTCGATGATGTAGATCGGTAAGAAGAGATCTGAGTCACAATATCTCCTCCTCAGAAAATCTAACTGTTGATGTTAATGATCACTCAGTCAATTAAAATAGTTGGATGGAGGTGAAATTGATAAGGGGCCGCTACCTTCCTCGGATATCTGGTCCTGAGTTGAGTGGCTGAAGCATGCACATGTAAAAACTCGTGAGAGGACAGGGACTGGTTCCCCCTAGGGTTCCTCCGACGATCAAGTCAGCTGGTAAACTTGAGTTGAGAATACGATGAACTGTGAGGGTTCTTGTGTGTGCAATATAATTTGCAGATATTGCTCAAATCAGAGATTAGATCTGGAAGAAGAAGAAAGAAAAAACAAAACCAATATGTTAGAATAGTACCTCTTATTTATACTGATGGTATAAGGGTAGAATTGACACTTCGGCCGATCACAGGATGGCGGTGAGGAAGTATGGGTTGGCGGCTACGTCAACACCTACTTTACACGCGTCGTTCGGCGAGTGGAGGAGAGATCACCTCAGCATTAAATGAGACGTGATTTGAGGCATAGAGGTGCCAACGTGGTCCGATGAGTCATGAAAACTATTGGGGCTGAAGGCATGATAGTGTCCGGCAAGTATTAAATGCGACGTCGGCGTTGTGTCAGCAAGAGAGGCTCCAAGCTGAAGTCATCATCTAGCTTCACCGAGAAGTAATGCTTTTTGAGTCGTCCTCGTGAGGTGTCGAATAATTGATCGAGTGCGCTCGTTGCGAGTCATCTTCGACAGGAGAATCGACAAGTACCGTTATTCGTGTGGACATAAGGAAATGTCGACTCAACGGGTCGGCCATGTCGGGATCCTTAGCTATTTTGACCCTCAATCTGACTTGAGTGGTGCATGCAGGGGGCACCTACCCGTAGCTGGCAAATGGCCGTACTTTGACGGCTGAAAACACCATATATAACACTAACGATAAAGGTCAAAGTCGCATTTGAATTGGCTACCTTCGCAGCCTGCTAAGGTCAAAGCTCTAGATGTAGGATATAACGATAGTCACGAGTGTGCATAGACACTCACAATGTGAAAAGAAATGATCACTTCCTCTTCTTAAGGTCATCAACCTCCTTTATCATGTCCTTGGGTGTTACCTCCACCTCGTCCTCTATCTCTATTATAGGATAAAAAAGTAGACTTCTCTTCTCCTACCTTTGGAACAAAATCTGTGGTACCTTGTACAACTGCTAAGGGATAGGCATGAAGAACACTCTATAGACATCTGTGAGTGAGAGAACAATTGATCCTCCTAAAATCTGTGGTCACATACTATCAAATTTAGGGATCTGTCATCATCGTCATATGATCATGATACATTTTCCATCCTTTTTCTCCACTAATAGGGTAAATAGAAAGGACTTCTGCCTCAAGTGTCTTAGTTTTACCAAAATAGGAGGGAAATTATTATTACCATGCTCAAGTTTGTTTCGGGCTCTCCAAGTATGGAAGCCCCAGTTCGCATTAAACTTCCCTTCAGATACCTCTTTAAAAGATAACTCCAAATCGAATACGCATCAGAATAATTAAAAACTTGCAACGACATCTCTTCTTTCATAGCTTCAGTCATCAACGATACAACATGTTCCATCAATTTGCGCTCTTTACCAATTATTCCTATAGATTGTTAATTTCCATCAAGGATAATTGCTTGTGTTCAATCGGCTTCTTCTAACAAAGTTTGGATACGAGACATTTATGTACCCTTCGAAAGATTTCTTCTTTTATTTACTTTTATCTTTGTCACCCTTCAAAAATGAGTATGATCAACCAAACAACTATAGAAATACGATAACCTTCCAACCCTGAACACCAAGCAATCACCAACAGCAACCACACAATCGATTGTAACTAAACAAATGGAACAGGAGGATGTACAACTATCAGTTCAGTAGCACGTAGGAATTGGGAACAATATCCTCCGTATAGTCGAAGAAGTTCGAAGAAGTTCTGGCGGTTTAAAATAGATCTACCAATGGCGACGGGTCTCAAGGGTTTGGCATTCATCGGTGGTGATGGTGGTTAGGGCTCGATCTAGTAACGGCGGTAGGTCACAATTGTCGGTAGTGGTGATGGGATCAGAACATGTGAAGGAATGGGTTAGAGTTTAGTCATGACTCTAATACCATACCATGAGTAAACTTTAAAGATAGATTTTGGAGAAATGAGATAGGTAGTAAATTCCTGTCTTACTCATATTTATATTATTGACGTCTGTAATAGAAAGTAGAAAATCGCCCTTTTGTCAACATCCTCAGGACTCTTTTAATATGAGGTTAAAAACATGACATTAAACTTTAACATGGCAAGTATTACTCTAGAAAAGTTCAAAATTCATAATTTATAGAAAATACTCTGAAGTTTCAAAACATGCAAACATTACACTCAAAATTTAGGAATTACAAAAAATAACTAAAAATTTTGGAATTTGCAGAAACCTGGAAGTTTTATAATTGTAAAAACGCCCTAGAGATTCAAGTAAAATTAACATCCCCATACCTTGTGGTATGGTGTAATTTCACAAGAGAGCTTGGGTCTATGTATCTACACGAGTGATCGTAGGATCTATGTATATACATGAGTGACTTGAGATTGCTAATTAGACTGCCCCAGTAACCCTGAGTAAACCTAACATAGTTGTTACTAAGGTTACGAGTGGTCTCCTCAGCCAGTAACATCAGGGTTATCCGTAGATACATGTTTTCGTCAAAAGTTGGTTTCGCTGTGGAATTCATTATATCTTCAGTCGATTACAATAAATTCGAAAGAAATAGTCTTTTTATAAGACCTCTTTTACACAACAAAATGGAAGTTACAACTCTTGAGAAAATAACACAAAAATCGTCTATCGATTCTTGTTTTGTGGGACTTTGCCTGTGCCGGGAGTGCTTTGACTTGTGGACCACCGAATCACAGATCGTGAAGAGGGCTTAGTGATTCTTCCTTCGTTATCGAAGTGAGAATTTGAAACGAAGATCTTATCAAAGTAAGACAATCGTTCTTCTTAAGATCAAGTCAAAGCTCGAATCTCAAGGAAAATCCAAGAACTCTTCTGTCTGCTCTCTCTCTGCTCTGAATCGCTCGATAAAAATGCTCGATCCTCGTCAGAAATGACCCTAGGGGGGTATTTATAGCCTCTGGGACATAACTGCAAAAAAACTTAACAAACGACGAAATTAGGCTGGCAAGACAGTGTTTACTGTCTCGGCGGCCGAGACAATGTTTGCTGTCTCGGCCTGCGAGACAGTAAATACTGTCTCGGAAAAGGTAACTTCTTGGCAGTTTTTGATGTAACTGCTGTCCCACGTTTTAAACTCCGTTACTTTGGCAGTTATTCACGTGATTTTCGCCCACGATGTTTTCCACATTCCTTGGCAGTTAATGGATATGTGTACGGCGGTTATTATGATGGTTTTTGACCATTTCAACACTGTCTCGCTGGCGAGATAGTAAACACTGTCTCGTTGCGAGACAGTAAAGACTGTCTCGCTGCGAGACATTAAACACTGTCTCTCTAGCGAGACAGTTCATATCTGTCTTGATTTTCCAAAACAGTATGAGATCAATTCTTGTGATTTTTTGAGTGATCTTCTCTATGTTTGGATATCTATTAGTATTTTTTGACGCCTACAGATACCCCCTCCAAAGTATTCCAGACTCATTCTTTTATAGAGGAGTCTGGGATACTTTGGATAAGATAGATTTTACTTACGATCCCTTCAATGCTTGGTTGAGTAGATCGTGTAGAAAGACTTGTAAATGGCTTCAACCCTTGATCTCTACTTCTTTTAGTCTATTCAGTTCTTTGTAGAATAGCTAATGTTCTCCCGGCATCGCGTTTATCGCTTGACCGTTGTCGAGATCTTGAATCGAAGCTGGTATTTGCTCTTATGGGTTCAGCTTTTGTCACTGAATTGATACATCCATTGAGAGCTTATCAAGTTATCCTTAAGAATATTCAGATTAATATTCTCCAGAAACTTCCTGTTGAGGGTAGGGAAACAGTTTAGACTCGTGTACCTATTGGAGTATCCATCTGTATCGCATTTGGCTTTTGATTAAGAGAAAGTCCACTGTCTCATGCTGCGAGATAATATTTACTGTCTCGTGGTGCGAGACAGTGTTTGCTGTCTCGCACTGCGAGATAGTGTTTGCTGTCTCACGCTGCGAGACAGCGGGTATAAAACCGGACTTAGGTTTTTTTAGGGTTTTTCACGTCGATTTCTGGGCGATTTTCAGTCGATTTCCTGGGCGATTTCTTGGTGATTTTCGACCAGTTCTCTGCCTCTTTTTCTCTTCTTCGTTTCTGACTTGGGTGGAGTTCTTGTTTGGGGGATTTCACTTGGAGATTGAGGTCTGTTCTCTCTTTCCTTTTCAAAAATTTGACTTTCTTTGCCTTTTTCCTCATGCATGAGTATTTTCGCTGTATTTTGCGCTATTTTGCCAATTTCATGCTCAAAATCCTAACTTTCTCATTGGGTTTCAATGTAGATCATATACTCATCATGTCGCCGTGTAGATCTCGCATTCCCCGGGGTCGTTCGACTGTCCAGTCCCCTGAAGAGGCTGGTCCTGCTGCCGTTTCACATGGGGGTATATTTCTTTTGCCCTCTCACAAATTTACATACTGTATTTCATCAATTTCATGCGTAAATATCTGTATTTGTATGCAAACCCTCGTTTGTATCCTTTGAGATACCTTCGAGAAGAGCCGGTATCCTCTTTTGAGGGTATCGACGCTTAAAAGTGTTTGTTTTGCTTGGACAAAACACACTTCAGAATACACAGGGGCGATTTCGTATCATCCCACGTGTGTTGAAAGGTTTTGATATGCCGTTATAATGCTCGTGCATAGTAACGCATATCTCCTTTATACATGTGGTAGATGGAAAATCATCATACCTGTTGTGAGGTAGCGATTATATTTTATGGAGTAAAATATACCGCTTTCTCTAAAATTTTAGGACTATCCTTACACAATTTATGTGTATCTCCTTTATCAGTCCATTTTCCTTCCACAATCTTCACCGTTGATGAAGTTACGGGCCAGAGTAGTGCCACCTACTCTTATTATGAGGGGCTACCGTTAATCAAATCAGCTCCCCAATTCAAATCAGATTACAACGAAGGAGCCCGAGAATTGATTCAGCGAGGTAGTTGTCGTATCCTGCGATGGTTAATCACAGACACCACTTTAATTTCAGAACAAGACTCGAATCAATGCATAAGGAAGCCAGACTTCTTATTTGGTGACTCCGTAAAAGATCCGGAGATCGTTTTCTGCAGGCCTACGCAGTGGTTGCATCAAAGCGGGTCATTATTCTTATATCTGCCTTGGATTCCTCGGGAGCATTCGCTTTTAAAGTTCAGAAACCTGTCCGTTGGACGTGAAATGTTCTGGAGGTTGACCGAAAATCACGAGCGTATTCACTGTGGTTTCATTAGGAAGGAGGCTACCCCGGATTCCAGTGACAGAGCCTCTGTACGAGGACTTCATCCGGGTATTTTAGGCCAGTATAATATACCTCAGAATGAGATGGCTGCACAAGCAAATACTGTGAAGAACAGGTTAGCGGCAGCGGGGAAGAGGTTACCCAAACAGAACTTCAGATGTTATGGATGGGTCTATTATTTCAGAGATAAGTGGTGGACCAGAATGACTCGATATGTGCTGAATCGCTGGGGGCGAGAATTAGCAGAATTAGGGTTGTCAGTCCCGATTCGTGCCACCATGTATGGTCTGCAGATTAGTGTAGGTCATTTCCTCTGTTTGTTCGAGACCTACAACCCTGACACTAATACATTCTTCACCAAGAATGGGGAGCTCGGGTTACCACTGCACGAAATGATGAAGGTGTCTGGTTTGCCTATAGGCGATATTCCATATCAAGAGTTCTTCTCAACTAACAGTCAACTGAATAAGATGAAAGATCGGTCAACCGTAACCCACGACACTTTATGGGAATTGACCTGTCACTATCATATAGCTATGGCCGAGATGGAGACTAAAGAAGAGATCTCCTCAAATTAGCTTGAAACAATTCGCCGATTATCTGTTCAAGAACCTTGATAATCATTCAGAAGAAGTGTGCGGGTTATCTCCTTTGACTCCGAATGAAATCAACCGGCTGTTAGAGAAAACGAACGCATAATCTTACACCTCTCACTCAGAAGACGGATTCCCGCATGGTACTAAATTTCGTTCTTATCTGTGGCAAGCTGGTGTTCCGATTCATCCAACCACTCTGTTGGCTGGCTTCCTGGCTTTATGGCTGAAGAGGTGCGTGGTTCCCCATTAATCTTTTGATGCTATGCCAATCGAAGTGTTGTATCCAGCTGTCCAGTTAGTTACAGGTCGCAAATTATCCTTACTTCCCGCCATGGTGGCCGCTACCCACAGTGGATTAGGGCAATTAGTTTCCGTGTTCTCTTAAGAGAAGAAGAAACCCTCCGCCGGTGTGTCCGCTCCGAAGCTGGAATTACCATATACTTATTTGATGACATTGTTGGTACTTCACCGGCCAGATTTAATAGAGGCTCCTGAGACGGTGGATCCCAGCCTTCCTCTGTTACAGACCCTCGAGGGTTGCAAATGGGTCAAACATCGATGGGCGGATATAATGAGGCAGTTCAAAATTCAAAAGTGTTGGGAATTCTTCCCCTGCTTCCCTCTGTTCTCAGGTACATACAATACGACCTTATTGGATGCTGAAGACCCAAGGCAGAATCGCACCATCCTAGATGTCGGGTGTTTCAGATGGCTGATGAACATTCGACCTGGTTACCTATTATTCAGGGTGAAAGACGTTTGTCACATTGAGCCCTATCTTCCATGTCGGTTTGCTCGCCAATTCGTCTATGATCAAATATACGTCGGCAACCCGAACCGTCACCTTAGCTTTCGAGGTGGACTTATCGATGGTGCGAGAGCTTGGTTTTGGAGCATTGCTGACTGCACAAATGCTAAGTTCGATCTCCCTTGGGAAGTGCCGCCTCTACGGATGACTTTCCTATATTGTAAGTGGTTGATCGCTGCCAATATCGTCACTCGGTATAGGAGAATGTCGGACTCAGAAGAAGAGGCAGCCCCGCGGCGTACAAGAGAAGCAACCCGTGAAGCTATGACGTCGCCCCAAAGGAAAGAGACCGCCAAATCGTCGAGAAAAGGAAAAGAACCGGCCCGCCTAACTGGTAGTGAAGAAGAGTTTGATTCTGAGGAAACAGAAACTTCTGAGGGGTCGGGTGAGACTGGTTCAAGTTCTGAGGAAGCAGCAGGTCTCCCCGGTTCTTTCTTTGAAAGAGGACTTGTAAGCTCTTCCGTTGCACCTGCCCAACCGCAAGATGCTCCAAAAAGAAGGAGGGAGAGAGTTGTCATGACCTATCCCAATCGGATGACGGTAGAGGTCCTCAGTGGAGATGAAGAGGATGAGGAAGATACGGTGCCTCTTGCTCGTCGGCAAAGATCTCGACCTTCCGCTCAAGCTCAAACCCCAGTCCCTCCCAGAACTGAATTACGCACCAAACATTATCACGAAGGATCTGGGGTCCAAGATGAGGCGCGTCCACTGAAAAGACAAAAGAAAGCCGCTTCCAAGCCATGTGTTCGTCTTCCCGCTTTAGAGGAGACGTCTGATCGTAGTGCTTCTTCTGCTGAACAAGGTAAAGATTCATCCTTATCCTCACTTTATTGCTCTTATATTTCTTCATACTCGGGCTTATTTTATACTCAATCCTTACAGGGAGTCAAGAAGAGGGAGAATTGCGGGTTGACACTGCTTCTCTCGGCGGTATGGGAGCTGAGGAGTCCAGCTTCATCCAACAAATGCAGGATGCTCTAAGGGACGAAATAGCTGGTGTTCCATCAACTTCAAACATTGACCCATCGGCTCCAGATACAGGTATTGATCTTTCTCCTTTCGGAAGACAATTCCGAGAAATGAATGAGTCGGAACATGTGTCTCCTTTAATAACTTGTGCGATTTGTCTCCTTTTAGTCAAACTAAAAGAAGCGGGTACAAGTAGTGGAGCTCTCGAATCCGTCCCGATCAACGAAGGTAAAATTAATCTTCATTTCGAGCAAATTCGTCTAAGTTCATATGTTATTTATGACTCAACACATTGTGTAGATATCATAATGAGTGAACCAACTAAAGGGGAAACTACCCGCGCCACTAAAGTTGACGACTTTAATGATTTCGACCTTGATCTTGATATCTCAGAGGACGACCATTAGCAGATCTCCGATTTGTTGTCGGGGAAAGTTTCTGGTGCCGCTACAGGACCAACTGTTGGAGTTGGTTCAACAGAAGCAGGTCTTTCTGAGAGTAAGAGCTTTGTTTTGTAAACTCCGTGTATATATATATATATACTTTTTTTAACTTGATTAATCATGTAAGTGTTCGAATTATAGGACCAGACGCTGGAACTGATACAGCTATAATCGTCAGAACTTACGATCAATCTGAGGGTCGTGATCACTCATCATGGGCAGGAACCGAAGTTAATCTTCAATCGTCCATTCCTGAATCCCAACCTGCTACTCCTATGGATCCCATGATGATAGAAGTCACTGTCACTCCTCAAATTAGTCCGGTCATAACAAAAGTGAGATCAACTGAAGAAGTTGGTACGTCGGCTGATGTTGTGCCCAGAGTTGGTGAGTTTTACCCATCATTTGTTTCAAGTTTCTGATTAATGTTCCATTATACTCATTGTGATTCTTTTGTTTGCAGAATCTTCTCCCAAGAAGCCTCTCAACTTGGACCCAAAGTTCTCTGAGGTCTTAATTGAACAACCGTCTGATGTAGTGAGTGCATCAAAGGCTGCCATTCCTGAACCAACTTCGGCTGTTCAGGAAACCAGACTACCCCCATTGGACAAGCAAGGTCCTGTTGAAGGTTCTTCTGTTAAACTCGGTATGCTTCAGATCGATATTATGCATGCACATATATATCTTGTACTGACTTATTTATCCTCATCGCAGCTCCTTCTTCACCATTATTAAATCAAATCCAGGCTTTATTGGCAGACGAGGACCCGGATAAGGCTGTCATTTGTTCTGATCTCCAAGGCTTTATCTCCTTTTTGAACGCTATGGTCGATCGCATTCTCTTCAAAGGATCATATTTTGAGAATTTTAAGAGACCTTTTGATCGCTATATGTCAGGAATCAGAGAGGAAGGATATAATGAGTTAGCCGATTCGATCAACGCTTATTTGGTCGACTTCAAACAACATGCTGAATTTCTGAAGGATCTCCGCACCAAAGGCGTACCCTCCTATATTGCTTCTCACATGGACTCCAGGTTGCAAGCGTGGCGTGATTCTCAAAAATCTGCTAACTTCGAACTCCAAAAGCTAAGAGCCTGCAGTCATCAACTTAGGGTGAATGTTGCCAAGAGAACACAGGCCAAGGTCGATCGGTACCGAGACTTAGAGTCGAGTCGAGCTGAGATAACCCGCTTGGAAGAACAACTTGCGAAGGCTAAGGATGCTCATGAAATTTTAGAGTCTGATTTGGCAGAGATAACTCAAGCTGAAGAAAACTTATTTCAGCAACTGAATATTCAGGATAAGATACTTGCTGAGAAGGAACGAGAGGTCGCCGAACTTCAAAGTGTTGACGAAGAAGCTTTCAAAATTAAATTGACAGCTAAGCTTGAACAGGCTTATGCAATAGAGCTTTCGAAACTTGAAGATCAGATTCGTCAAAATAAACTTTTGTAATTGGAGAACATATATTTTTATAACTTTGTTTGAACGTTTTTTTTTGTTGTCAATATAGTGAACCCTTTTTGCTCATTGAGATTTTATTATGATTACTCATTCTTGTTTAGAATAAATAACCATAATACTTATAGGATTTTTGGCAAATCCTTAGCCATCAACGGATTTGATATGCCTTTACCGATTACCATTTGAATCGGGCTAGTACGTGAATTATCTAAGTCCGTTTCACGTATAACGTTGGGCTAAAAGACTTAAACTCTTTTAGACTTTAAACTACAACATTGAATATGTAGGCTACATGTGTTAGATGTAGACTAATCTCTAATAAGGGATAGAGATAACATCCCCCATGCATGAATGACATGGATTTCAAGATATAAGTAGGCTGCATTTTCTATGTATGAAAACAAACCCAAGTTTATGAAGAAAGAATTGTATATTCCATTTCTCAATCTCCTGTTTGTTGGTAGAGATGAACCCGAAATCAGAGAGTAAGAATTTTATATTCTATCTCCTGGTCTCTTGTTTGTTGGTAGAGATAAACCCAGAATCGGAGATGAAGAATTTTATATTCTATCTCCTGGTCTCTTGTTTGTTGGTAGAGATAAACCCAGAATCGAAGAGGAAGAATTTTATATTTTATCTCCTGATGCAAAGGAAACTTGAGGTGGGATCTCCACTTAGAGAATCTGGATTAGTTTGAATAATCCTAACTGTCATAAGGTTTGATTATCCAATTCAAAAGTGGACCTTTCGTTCGTAATGTGAATCAAAAGGAGATTTTGGTTGTGGTCCTGACTGTAGTAAGGTTTGACCAAATGGGAGTTTTGAGACGATTCTAACTGTTTAAAGGTTTGATCATTCAATTTGTGGACTTCTCGTTCATGGAACGAATCGAGAGGGGATTTTGGTTTTGGTCCTAACTGTAGGAAGGTTTGACCAAGTGAGGAATAGGAGTAGGGTACAAATAACAATGAGTTTGTTGATTTGCACAAACTACTCGGTGGGAAATTTTGATTTCAAACACAACAATTTGATACGAAATAACTCGTCGACTAATACAGATCGATAACCATTGGTCGATCTGATCGGTGGAGGTCTCATGGTGTGGGGTTACGAATCATCGAATTTCCCTTTCCATGATCACATTATGGGGTTTTGTGAGGAAAGATTAAATGTTATTAAATCTCATCTCAACAAAAGGAGTAAAAGAGTCTTTATCATTTTCACAATAATTAAGAATAGATTATTCACATGATCAGTTTCTATTTAGGATAATCAACTGATCTCGGGTTATCCTGAAATATCCTATACAAGATTTTTTAGGAACTTCCCGTTTTGCATAGGTTATCCTGAACGTATTACGGATAATACTTTTTTAGGAACTTCCCATTTATTGGCATCATTAATTTGTTGCCATCCTGGGTAATCAGGCGATATGCACCGTTTGAATAGACTGTTTCTATTACGAACGGCCCTTCCCATTTAGGTTAGAATTTTCCTTTCTTCTTAGAATTGAGAATCATAGGTCTTCGAACGGCTAGAACCAGATCTCCTTCTTTAAAACTTCATCGTCGGACCTTTTTATCGAAAGCCCTGGGAAATTCTAGCTTGATAAAACTCAATTTGTTGCTGAGTTTCCAAGCGCTTTTCATCTAACATCTCTAATTCCTTGAGACGTTTCTGATGATGTTCTTCTGCCGTCATTCCCGTTGCAAGAGCGATACGGAGGGAAGGGATTTGTATTTCCAATGGAAGGACGGCTTCACACCCATATGTTAAGGCATACGGGGTTGTTCCGGTTGGCGTACGGATAGTTGTACGATAAGCCGACAAGGCTTCACCGAGTTTGTCGTCCCAATCTCGTTTATTGGTTTTCACAAGTTTTGCTAGAATCTTGATAATGGTTTTGTTAAAAGCTTCGGCCAATCCATTAGCTGTGGGATTATAGGCAGTTGATGAAACGCCTTTAATCCCGAATTTGCCGCAGAATTTGATGAACGCGTTGCTAACAAATTGAGGACCATTATCGTGCACTATTGGCCTTGGAACACCATACCGATATATGATATGGTGTTTAATAAACTTGATAACATCACTCGTCTTTACTTCTCTAAGTGGAATTGCTTCTGCCTATTTCGAGAAGTAATCGGTGATTGCCAAAATAAAACGGTCCCCTTTAACCGAAGGCGGGAAAATAGGACCTACAATATCCATTCCTCAAGTTTAAAATGGCCATGATGTCGTCGATGGGTGTAAATACTCAGGAGGCTGGTGCATGTAATTTGCATGTAATTGACACACTTGACATCGTCGGGCGTAGTCAACTGCATCCTTTATTATAGTCGGCCAGTAATATCCAATTCTTCTAAGTCGGTCCCAGAGTTTATGACCGGGTTGATGTGCACCGCATATCCCATCATGCGCCTCTTTGAGTGCTTGTTCCGCTTCTTTACCGGATAGACAACGGAGTAATAGACCATCGTACGACTGTCGATACAACATTTGCACTGTAGCGTTGTAGTAAAATCTCGGTGCTCTTCGCCGAATCGATTCCCTTTCTCTTATATCTTCAGGCAATATACCATGTAGGACGTAGTCGATAATAGGAAAATGCCAATCTCGAACTTCGGGTTCAACTCCTGTTGAGTATGCTTCTTTAGCACTCGAATCGTAGATTGGAACAATAAGCTGGTGAGTTCTCACTGTAATTAATTGCTCCGTTTCGGGAGGTTGAGCTAAGGATACCGACAACGTCGCCAATGCGTCTGCATACGTATTTTGGAGACGTGGAACGTACTCGATGAAAAATCCTTCAAACGAGCTTGCCATCTCGATGGCCATCTGGTGGTATGGAATCAAGTCTTGATTTCTGACTTCATACTCTCCTCGTATTTGATTAACTACCAGTTGTCCAAAAGCTTCAAGGTATTCGACCCCCAGCTCTTTAGCAAAATTAAGTCCAATTATCAATGCATTATACTCGGCCACATTATTAGAGCATGGTTTGGTCAATGAGTATGCTCTAGGTAAGACATGCTTTTCCAGAGAAACTAAAACGACCCCCACTCTTGAGGAGATTTTAGAACATCCGGGTGCGCTCGCCACGTTGGTTGCGCGGGAAGCCCCATTGAAGTACAACTGCCACACTTGTTGATGTGAGGTGGTATTAACTTTGTGAGTTTCATCTGGCAGATCATCGTATAATTCGACTACATCCTTCGTAGGGTTTTCCGCCAGAAGATCACAAATAGCTCGTCCTTTAACTGATTTTTGTTGCTTGAAGTACAAGTCATATTGTGATAAGAGTAAAGCCCATCTGGCTAAATGCCAGTTCATGGAGGCCGGCTAGGTCATGAATACGCGAATTGGGTTTATGTTGGAAATGACACAAATTGTCTGCCCAACTAAATAATGTCGTATTTTCTGGATTGCAAATACCAAGGCAAGGCATTCCTTCTCGATCATCGGATAACGAGATTCAGCTCCTACCAGTGTACGACTCAGATAATATACCGCTTGTTCGTGACCGTTATCGTCGTTTTGTGCAAGTAATGCACTTAACGAATGGCTCGTCGCTTTGACGTAAATCAAAAACGGTCTGCCTGATTTCGGTGCCACGAGAATGGGTGGGTTCGCTAGATATGTTTTAATATATTCGAACGCCTTTTGGCATGCTTCATCCCAAATGAACGACACGCCTTTCTTTATGAGTTTGGAGAACGGCTGACATTTTCCGAACAAATTTGATATAAACCGATGGATATATGCTAATCGACCTTGCAATACTCTGAGTTCTTTAAGATTTCTCGGATGTTGCAGTTCATGTATCGCCTTCACCTTATCAGGATCGATATGAATACCTTTTGTGGTGACGACGAATCCAAGAAATTTACCGCTCGACATTCCGAGGAAGGATTTAGTCGGGTTCATTTTTAGCTGATGGCTCCTCATAAGATCGAACATCATCTTCAAATCTTTAATGTGGTCGTTTTAATCACGGCTCTTAACGACCAGGTCATCAACGTAGCATTCGACGATCTTCCGAAGATGCTCTTGAAAGATCTTCGTCATGGCTCGTTGGTACGTAGCACCGGCGTTCTTCAGCCCGAACGGTATAACAGTATAACAAAAGATACCAAGGGGTGTTCTGAATGCCGTATGCTTTTCATCGTCTGGATGCATCTTGATCTGATTATATCCCAAAAATCCATCCATAAATGACATTCTCTCAAACCCGCATGTATTGTCAATGATGACGTCTGTAATGGGTAGAGGAAAATCGTCTTTAGGACAGGCGGTATTTAGGTCTCTGAAGTCAATACAAATTCTGATTTTCTCATTCTTTTTAGGAACTGGAACGATATTGGCTAGCCAATCAGGGTGTTGTTATTCTCTGACAAAACCTGAATCGATTAATTTCTTGACTTCAGCTTCTATTGCCTCCATAATTTGCGGACGAAACCGTCTTTGTTGTTGCTTGGCAGGTTTAGCATCCGATTTTATATTGAGGCTGTGTATTGCTACGTTTGGGTCGAGTCCCGGCATATCTTCGTAGTTCCAGGCGAAAACGTCGATATACTCTCTAACGAGGGCGATTAGTTCCTCTTTTTCATCCAGTGGAAGATCACCACTGATAAATATAGGTTTCAGATTAGCTTCGTCACCCATATTAATTTGGACTACTTTATCCTCAGTAGGAGGTTCTCTTTGCTCAAATCGATCGCCGTACTGGATATTCATGTAATGTATCCAGGGATCTTCCCAAATAGGCAACTGGTCGTCTCCTTCGGTTGTGGAAGGATCAACTGTCGCCATGTTCGATATTAGGGCTTTGAATCTCTCTCCAATGCTCACGTCAGAGTCCCAGATTGAAGTATCGGATGAATGCCCACTCTCATTTCTTAGTTGGCTAATGATCTGCTGGCAATATTCATCATCAGATGACGAAGCATAACCTAGACCTCTTTTATGGCTGTAATAATTATCCGGTTTTTCTTTTGGTACGTAGGTCGGATGGGGTGGAACCCTGACTCCTTGACCAAAATGAAGACTTTCACCGAGCGAGAGGTCATAGCCTTGCCTCCTCATGTAACCATTTGCCTATGAACTATACCTAGAGAAATGTCGCCCAGGCTCTTCATCATCTGAGTTGGTGTCCAAGAAAAGATCAGGAGTTGGGGATGGATCCCCTTTTCCAAAGATTATTTCTTTTTCACCCCCTGTCTTTGTGGGTAGGATCATAGTTGTTCCGACTAAATTTTGCAGATATTTCGTCGTCGTGCAAGACGAGCGAAGTGGCATGTGTAGACTAGGATCTTCTTACAATTCCTGCATTACATCATTGAGACAATACGAGTACTCTAAATCATCCTTTATTATTTCATCGGCATGTTGCCAGTTACAACTTTCATCCGACGATTCACCACCGTCAAGATCGATTACAAGAGGTTCAATGTCATTTAGTACAAGACCTTCACTATAATCGAGCCCGGCTTCGGTATCAGCTTCTTCTCCGCTGTCCGTACCATGGGCCGATGGTTCAGTATCGGATTCAGCACCGTAAAGAAGGGAGTCAGTAAAATAATTTTCTAACCCCTTAAACGGTTGCTTATCCGCGCCACCGTCTTAACTTCATCGTTAGTGTCTACATATTTCAGACACTGATGGAGTGTGGAGGGAACTATAAGATTACTGTGGATCCATGGGCGACCCAACAGTAAGTTATAGGAAGTGTCTGCATCTATCACATAGCAGGTGACTTCAGACTTCAAGTCTCTGAGTTGACACTTCACCCGGATTTTTTCCAACGGTCTTGACCCGCTAGTATTAAACCCATAGATGACCGTTCCCGTGGAGGCTAACTTGCTGGCGGGAATTCCGAGGTGATACATCAACCGAAGTGACATGATGCTAACAGCGGAACCCGGATCGACTTGAATCCGGTTGACAACGCTCGAACCGATATATCCAGTAAAATATAATGGTCTATCATGCTTCGAATTCCTGACTTGCATATCTTCTTTTGTGAAAGTAATGCAAGGAAATTTGGTGGCTGCCAGATTGCAATGCTGAACTGATGACTCTGGCTCTTCAGGAGTTGGCTTGATTTGAGTGAGGAATACTTCAGAATCAGCCAAGGCTTCTTGTAAAGCTTCTCTGGTCTCTTTTAAGAGGCGTAATAACTCGTATAGCGTGATCCTTGATGGGATATTAGCCAACTGAGTCATGACGTCGAAGCGGTATGGAGTATTCGAGCTTTTCGGTTTGTCTCGTCCAATTGGTCGATTGAAACGATGCTGCCTCGGAAGTTGAACCTCTTTGGGTTGAGGTTCCTTCTCCTTTTGTTTAGTAACTTTCTGAGGTTTCTCGGTTGCTAAAGGTGGAGTTGTAACCACCCCCAGATCTTTCAAAGTTTTGGTAGGTACATCTTTGTCTACCCCCTGCTCGGCTAATTGCTCGGATACGTTTGGGTAGTTAAAACTGTATTTGTTTCCACTTCTAGTAGCGAAAACTTCCTGTTCTTTATCAGAAAGTGGTAAAGCTGCTATCTCTTCATCGTTCTTCTCAGGAATCGCCGAGGCCCCGTAGCACGACTTCCCTTTTCCCTTGCCTTTCGACTTCTTCTTCATCGTGGATGTTGTCCATTGTTCATCTTCAAGCAAATCCGGATGAACCCAAAGGATTTCACCGTTAGGGGTCGTGTGTGACACAAGTCCTTTTTGGCGCTGTCCATGAGGGTCATCGTTGATGGTTTGCATCTTGACCTTTGATACTGGCTCGGCTTGAAACCAGGACAAAGGAACCGATCCGAAGCTAATAGAGATCGCGTTTGCGCCTACTTTCTTCTCCTTTGGCTTCGGCGTCACAATACCAACATCGATTAAGGTTTGTATTTTGTCTTTCAAAACATAACACGCCTTAGTGGGATGGTGGACCCTTCTGTGATATGCACAATACTTTGGGTCATTAATCTTCTTCGCTTCTTCTTGGTTAGTGACCGGTGGAAGCTTGATCTTATTGTTATCCAGCAAATATTTGAAGATAACCAAAACTTTATCATCTTTGAATGAATACTCCTTTGGGAATCTGGGTTCTGAGGTTTTAAACTGCTTCGGAGGTTGCTGATTCTAATTTGTGGTGCCAACTGAAAGGATGACTGCTACGGTTGTTGTTGCGGCGGCTGTTGTGACGTTTGATGTGCGTCCACAGTGGATACGGACCCTCTTTCTCTGCCTCAAGGATTAAAGTTCTTTTTTGATTATTAGCTGGTGGCTGACCACTCTCCAACTTCTTTCTCTTGAGAAAACGTTCAGCTTGTTCGCCTCTCACTTTCAATTCCTTCCAAGTTTTAGAGGGCACAACCGCCATGACCTCTAATACATCCAGCGACAAGTTATTGTGGCATGTCTGTAGGATGAATTCCTCTGTGAGTGAGTCTCGACAGTTCACCGCTTTGTTCCGGAATCGTTTGACAAAAACATCAACCGACTCACCATCCTTCTGCTTCTCGTCCAACAACGTGCCAATAGAGACCTCCGTGTCGTCGTCGAAGAAATTAGTGAGAAACAATCCTTCCATATCCTCCCAGCTAGTGATACTCCCAGGTTTAAGGCGTCTATACCAATCGAAGGCAGGCCCACGGAGGGTTCCTACGAATGACTGGACCATCAAGGCTTCGTTTCCGGATATTACGCCAAGATGTGACTTGAAATAGATCAAGTGCTGAGTTGGTAAGCCCCTGCCATCAAAAGGAGTAAAGTTAATCAAATTAAATTTTGGGGGATAATGAATCAGATCCCACTCCCTTGGGTAGGGGTATAGAATGCCCGTTTTCTTCACTTCTTGGGCCGTCATCAGAGCGTTGACTTTGCTCTCGAGATCTTGCATCTTCTTGTCTTCTTCCTCGCCCTTCTTCAAATAGATTTGAGGAGGTTGAGTAGCTGATTTGGCCGGAGCGCTTCCAGAATTGTCCTTATCCAGAGGATGATCAGCGAAAATGGTCTCGTCTTCTTCATTATCCACCTCGGCTATACGTACAGGCATAACGTTACGCTGGTTGGATTCTGCCTTTTGGCTCGACTCCGGTTGATGTTGTTGAGCTTGCAAATCTCGCATCTGCTGCATCGTCAACTCCATCTCAGTTTTGATCTCAGCTCTAATTTCTTCACGTTGTTTAGCTAACACTTCCTGTAGTATCTGAGCCAGCTGATCCAGTGTGATTCCGAATGATTCTCTGACTTGCCCCACACTGAACGTGGTATCGTCTGAAGCAACGGCAGAATATGTATCTAACAATTCATCATCTGAAGATAGTCCTTCGTGCATTCTTTTGTAGTCTCAGCGTCGGTTGGCCCTTCGTTGCAACCACGACATTCTTTGAGAGAGACCCCGCTCAACTCTCCCTTCCGGAGAGAAATCAGGGTCAGGGTTGATTAATTATTGCTTTCCTCTACCGGTCATGTTAATAGTGACCTCAGGGAATTCATCTTGCCGCATTGCAGGTTTCTTCTTGTTAAAACGCCTCATTTTGGGTTTTGACGCTTCGGTAGAAAGTCTTTGAAATACGGATACTCGTGCTGACTTATTTTTTGAGCAACCGCATTCTGTCAGTACTGCCTTAATGAGTCTCTCGCATGCGCAATGAGACTCATCTTCTCGGATAATTCTCTTTCTTGAATTATTATTTTGATAGTACAGCTCATCATTACTATGATTTGAGCAACTTATCTTTGGTTTGTGAACCTTGTTAACATGCACAGGATGACTAGTCGTCGCCTCTGGGCAATCCAAGGTTAAATTTTTAAATACACCCCCATGCGGGTGTGGAGTCTTCATAGGTCCTAAACGAGAGTGAACTGGTATTCTCTCGTTTCGGACTGGTGCAATTCTGACAGGAGGGTGTTTACAACCCCCTGCATAAGAAACCACTAAGGGTTTATTTGCTGGATCTGAGTGTTCTTTGACTAGGGTTTTGCCTCGATCGTCAGTCGAAGGACCGAGGTGATCTGCCATTGTGATCTTAAATTTGGATAAATCTGGGCTAACCCAGGGTTTCACTGGTGATGTAGTAGACGGACCCGGAACGGATGTTTGTGGCGTCTTCGGAATCCAAACTCTACGGTTTTTTGATGACTTTTCAGACACCATCTCTTTCTTGATTCCTTGTGCTTGTTGACGAAGAGCGTGGGTACGGGCAGCCTTCACCTTACGCCTTTGTATTCGTTCCTTAAGGGTTGAACGAGCCCTTTTAACGAGGGTCCATTCCTCCGTCGTAAGCTGTCAGAAATATGATTATTTTGCCGTTGAGGCAACTGAACCACCTTTTGTTTCCTCGACTCTAGGTCCGCATAGTAATGGACCCCGTCGGTTTGTTGTAAGGCTTTGGCCAATTGACGAGCATGACGCTGGTGCTGTCTCTGACGAGCCCTCTTCGTCAGCACCGGTGAGCCATTCATCAATGACTCCTTAATGGGTGCGGAGTCGTTTGAAGCAGGGATGTTGCAGACAGATTCCTTAGCAACTATCGGGCAGGAACCTTCACCTACGGCCTTCATAGGCATTGCAGACTTGAAAACTTTCTTGGAAGAGGAAATCTTCCTGCACTTGCGAGGCGAGGAAGATTTTGAGGATGAGGATGACAGATACTCCTCGAATTTTGCTTGATCGAATTCATATTCGATCTCTTCACTGACAATGATCTTGATCGGTTGCGATACCGCGGCCTCGGCAGCGAGGCCGCTGGCTCCTAATGTGGTCGCCAGTTTGTTTTCGTCAAAAGTTGGTTTCGCTGTGGAATTCATTATATCTTCAGTCGATTACAATAAATTCGAAAGAAATAGTCTTTTTATAAGACCTCTTTTACACAACAAAATGAAAGTTACAACTCTTGAGAAAATAATACAAAAATCGTCTATCGATTCTTGTTTTGTAGGACTTTGCCTGTGCCGGGAGTGTTTTGACTCGTGGACCACCGAATCACAGATCATGAAAGGGGCTTAGTGATTCTTCCTTCGTTTATCGAAGTGAGAATTTGAAACGAAGATCTTATCAAAGTAAGACAATCGTTCTTCTTAAGATCAAGTCAAAGCTCGAATCTCAAGGAAAATCCAAGAACTCTTCTGTCTGCTCTCTCTCTGCTCTGAATCGCTCGATAAAAACGCTCGATCCTCGTCAGAAATGACCCTAGGGGGGTATTTATAGCCTCTGGGACATAACTGCAAAAAAACTTAACAAACGACGAAATTAGGCTGGCGAGACAGTGTTTACTGTCTCGGCGGCCGAGACAGTGTTTGCTGTCTCGGCCTGCGAGACAGTAAATATTGTCTCGGAAAAGGTAACTTCCTGGCAGTTTTTGATGTAACTGCTGTCTCACGTTTTAAACTCCGTTATTTTAGCAGTTATTCACGTGATTTTCACCCACGATGTTTTCCACATTCCTTGGCAGTTAATGAACACGTGTACGACGGTTATTATGGTGGTTTTTGACCATTTCAACACTGTCTCTCTTGCGAGACAGTAAAGACTGTCTCGCTTGCGAGACAGTAAACACTGTCTCGCTGGCGAGGCAGTTCATATCTGTCTTGATTTTCCAAAACAGTATGAGATCAATTCTTGTGATTTTTTGAGTGATCTTCTCTATGTTTGGATATCTATTAGCATTTTTTGATGCCTACAATGCACCCAAGGCCACCCGTGTAATTACACCGTACAACAAGGTGTCAAGATGTAAATAATCTGTTACAGATTCAAATAATTGTTGGTTGCATATTCAAATTCTTGTTCATTTGTTCCAATGAGCAACTCACATACGTTCGTTTTGTTAAGTAGCTTACTAATGAGATTGGATTGTTGGGTTGTTGTGTTGTTTATATTTCCTCCTAAAGGAAAGCTCGTGTATACTACGTACAAACCTGTATATATACTTGATTAGAGAGTGAACGAAATTAGTCAGATTCCAATGCACTACCTTGTTATTCTTCAGGGTATCAGAGCAGAAATAAGATCATACCAAGCTCAATTTCTTCTTTCTTTTATTTATCCTTCTCCACTACGTACAAATCATCATGACCTCATCCGAAGTTACTAATGAAGCACCTTCGGATCCCTTCTACCTTCACCCCTCCGTCAATCCCAGTACGATACTAGTTATCCATCTCTTTTCCGGTGATAATTATTCACCATGGTGTAGGGCCATGATGATGGCCCTCTCCACGAAGAACAAGCTCGGCTTTGTCGATGGAACGATCAAGCGACCAGCTTTAACAGGTGCAACTTTCTTGGCTTGGCAATGAGTCAATAATATGGTTATCTTGAACCTTAAACTCCATTGATCGTGATCTAGCTCCCACCATCCTTTATGCAGAAACAACGACTACAATATGCATGGAAGGATCTTCATGATCACTTCTCACCATCAAATGGCCCTCACATTTTATCCTTCGAACATCCTATAGCCATTTCTCGACAAAGCAACGACTCAGTTGCGGTTTATTTCAACCATTTGAGGGGTGTTTGGGATGAAACTTGCTACCTATGTTCACCCTTTGATTTGTACTTGTGGTGCAAACACATCATTTAATCCGATGTTCAACAATAACAATGGATGCAGTTTCTAATGGGGCTTAGACCATCTCCAACCCATTGCACCAAAATGATGCAAATTTTGCATAAAAATGGTACAAAATTCACATCAAAGAGTAATACATCTCCAACCCATTGCACTATTTTTTACACCAAAAAAGAATATTCTTAGAATATTCTCAGTTTATTTCCTTTTGTCTATTTTTATATTAATTAAGAGGTAAAAATAAATATTTAAATTTTTTTAAAAAAATGAACAGTAATGGGGCGGATGAACAGTGCAACGCCATATTTGGTGCAGCACTGTTCAACTGCACCAAAATGGCGCAGAAAATGAGACTGGGTTGGAGGATGAACAGTGCAACAAAAAGCACTGTTTGCACCATTTTGGTGCTGGGTTGGAGATGCCCTTAATGAGACCTATTCTCAGGTATGAAGTCAAGTACTTCTTATGGATCCTTTGCCTAATCTTGGTCGTGTTTACGCCCTAGTTCTTCAAGATGAGAGTCAACAACTTCTTCAGTCCTCACCATCTAACGGTGATGGCTTGGGGCTGTCGCGCGCCTATGCGGAAGCGTGTTCGCTCGACAAACAAGTTATAAGCACGGGAGAAGAATAACCAATCACAGACGAGCACAATCCAAAACTAAAATACGACAGATCAATCACAAACACAGAAATATACGTGGTTCGGCAATTTTCCTACATCCACGGGGAGAGGATGGAGAGATTCTACTATGTTAAGGAGAGTACAAAGGGTTACAATCTCACAAAACTCACAAACTAACCCTCAACCAAAGCTCTCAACTTGCTCACAATATTTCCCTCTCATAATGCTCAAAAAGTCTCTCTAATCTCTGATGACAACTCTCCTCTTTTTGATTATCCTAATCTCTTCTAAGGCGTTCCATATATATAGAAAACCTAAAACCAAAACAGACTAGCAGTTCTAAAATAAAAAACAAAACAAATTAGGAATCCTAATAATATGTTACCAAAACAGATTAAGAATCATGTTACCAAAATAGATTAGGAATCCTAATAACCTGTTACCAAAACAGATTAGGAACCTGCTATCCAACAATTCTCCACATCAGTGAAGTATTCCCAAAACTAAGCTGACACCAACATGAGCACTAATGCATCGTCTTACCAAATTCGGCTGCACCAATATGGTTGCCTATGTACCCCCTCTCCCAAGGGATCAAGCTGCCTGTAGTTCATCCAAATGGCCGTCAATGGTCTCAACAATCACGAATGTGTAACAAGTTTTGACAATGCTCAAACTTGTTGCTCAGAACCACTTTAGTGAGCATATCCGTCGGATTATCCTTCATGTGGACCTTCACAATCTTCATATCGTCATCTTTAAGAACATCTCGAACGAAGGGATAACGAACGTTAATCTGCTTCGTCCTCGTATGAAAAACATGATTTTTTGCCAAATAGATAGCACTCATACTATCACAATGAACAGTGACAGATAGCTACGATATATCAAGTTCCTCCAAAAGTCATTGAAGCCAAATAGCCCCCTTCACAGTCTCTGTTATCGCCATATACTCTGTCTCCATCATAGATAAAGCCATCGTAGACTGTAAGGTGCATCTTTAAGACACCGGCGCATGGGTCAAAGTGAACACATACCCCGTCGTAGACCAATACTTATCCAAATCTCCGGCATAATCCGAATCAACATAGCCAATGCACAACTACACACCTGTAGTGTTCTGCTCATAACCCAAACTAACATTGAGAGTACCTTGAATGTACCTCAAAATCCATCTCACAGCATCCCAATGACCCACTCCTGGATCGTGTATGTATCTCAAAACTATGCTCACCGCCTATGACAAATTTGGCATTGTACATATCATCACGTACATCAAGCTCCCAACCATGCTCGCATATGGAGTCTTCGACATCAACTCTCGATCTTCAACTATCTTCGGTGAGAGGTCAGCTAGAAGCTTCAAATGGGCTCCTAAAGGTACACTAACTGGCTTCGTATCCATGCTAACATGAAATCACTATAGAACCTTCTTTAAATAAGCTATCTGTGTCAAACAAATTATGCCCTTCTCTTTGTCTCTGTCGATCTCTATCCCCAAAATACGCTTAGCCTCCCCCAAATCCTTTATCTCAAGCTCCTTTGAAAGCTGTGCCTTCAACTCATCTATATAAGTCCTAGAAATGGAGGCAACCAACACTTCATCAACATAGAGCAACAAATAGATGTATGATCCTCCTTTCAACTTGCGAAAATACAGGCAAGGATCAATCTGGCTCTGAGTGTACAAATGACCAAGCATAAAATCATCGAATCGCCTATACCACTGTCGAGGAGGCTGCTTCAAACCGTATAGTAATTTTTTCAACCTGCAAATCAGGTTTTCCTTCCCTGCAGTTCGGAATCCCAATGGCTGAGTCATATATATTTATTTATCAAGATTACCATGAAGAAATGTTGTCTTCACATCCAACTGATCTAACTCCAATCTATATTGTGTCACTAAAACTAGCAAAATCCGAATCGAAGAATACTTCACCACCAGAGAGAAAACCTCATTATAATCAATACCTTCCTCCTATGCATAGCCCTTCACAACCAACCTAGCCTTGAACCTCAATGGAGTTCCCTTAATGTCCTTATTCTTCATGTATACCCACTTGCAACCAATGGCCTTTTGTCCCATTTGAAAGCTTAACAAACTCCCATGTATCGTTCTTGTGAAGAGAGTCCATCTCTTCCTGCATAGTCACCTGCTACGAATCAGCCTCTGAACTCTGCTCGGCCTCTCTGAATGTAGTAGGTACCAATTCATCGATACTCTCCACCGGAAGTGCATATGAAACTACTGTGTTGGTATACCATGCTGGTATCTGTATGTCTCTCTTCTATCTTTGAACTGCAATAGAACCCTAAACCTGAACCGTCGGTCCCTGATCCTGTACAACTGTACCCGTATCCTCCTCGTTGTTGCCGTACTCGCCTGGCCTCACCTCAGTTAGCACTCTAATGGATACTGTACCATCTGGACAATGTGGAGCTGCATCAATCTCCACTACATGCGATATTTTCTTCGTTGGGTCGCTCTCTACCTGATGAGAGCTGTGAAGCTTCAAGATAGAAGCCTCATCGAACGTGACATCTCTACTCAGCATAATCTTCCTATCAACTGGATCCTAAAGCTTGTATCCCTTAACACCGTGCTTGAATCCTACAAATATGGCCTTCCTAACTTGAGGTTCCAACTTATCAGTCTTCACATGATAGTATGTAGGGTACCCAAATACCTTGAGTTGATTATAATCGTGTGTTGGCTCTCCTGACCACATCTCCATAGAGGTCTTCCCCTCAATTACAGATGAAGGCAGCCTGTTAATAAGGTGGCTTGCATATGAAAGTACCTCAGCCTAAAAGATCTTCTCCAAACCACTATAACAAACATTGTGTCTTCTCCAACAAAGACTGATTTAACCTCTCTGTTACCCCCATTCTGCTATGGTGTATGACTAACTGTAAAGTATCTCTCTATGCCCTTATCTCGACATAGCTGCTGAAAAGGGTCTGATGTGTACTCACCACCATTATCGGATCGTAACGTCTTGATTTTTATCCCAGTCTGTAGTTCCAACCTCTTCTTCCACTCCACAAATATATCTAGGACTTCACTCTTCTTCACCATGGTATATACCCAACAATGCCTAGAATAGTCATCAACAAACATGACGAGCCAATGTCTACCACCAAATGATGCAGCTTTGGTGGGACCCTAAACATCTGTTTGCACATAATTCAAGATGCCCTCATCCTATGAATGGTTGTCCCGAACTTCACCTTCATCTTCTCGCCAAGAACACAGTGCTCACAGAACTCAACTTTTCCACTCTTGGCTCTCTTCAATAGCCCCTGCTTGCACAGCATCTGCAGCGACTTCTCTCTTATATGTACCAATCTGTAATGCCAAAGTCTGCTAATGTCAGCCTCTGAAATAGCTGAAGCAACCTAGCTAATCACAGTTCTCTCCTTCGGATAATACAAGTTCTGACTACGGACTCCTTTTATCACCATCAAAGATCCCTTAGTAACCTTTGCTACAGCATCCTCAAAGGTCACCTTGAATCCCTTCCCCTCTAAAGATCCAATTGAGATAAGATTATTTTTCAACCGAGGAATAAATCTCACCTTCTTTAATTCACGGACTACTCCATCATGCATCCTAATTCTCACAGTACCTATCCCATAAATGCCACAAGATTGATCATTTCCCATGATAACAACACCCCTATCGAGTCTCTTAAATGATGAAAACCAATCTCGCCTAGGAGTCACATGATAAGTACGCCAGAATCAAGCATCCAATCTGATGTATCCAAATGGTCCACCTCCGGAGTAATCAATAGAGAAAAGCTCGAATCATCAGAATCATCGTCTTTCGCAACATTCACCTTATTAGCCTTTGGGCCCTTCTTCTTGCTATTCTCCTTCTCATTGATCTTTGGACAATCTCTCTTCCATTATCTCTGCTCCTTACAGAATACACATTGGTTCTTTCCTAGCTGGTGATGACCTCTTGACTTTGACCTTCCTCTATTACCACCTCTCTGATATGGGCTTCTACATCTCATCGATAAGGCCTCTCCTGAAGTACTAGCGTGGGAAGTTTTTTTGTCCTTCCTCCTCAAATCATAGTTTGTCAAAACATTAGTAACTTTACTATAGCTGATAGAAGACCTATCATTCAATAAAGTAAGAACGAAGGTATCATACTCCTCATCCGGTAAGGAGCCCAACAAAATAATCGTCTTGTACTCATCCGATATCTTCTCATTAATATTCGCCAAGTCCGACAACAACTTAGTGTAGTTGTTCACATGCGCCGCTAGTGAGGTGCCTCAGGACATCTGAAATCCGAACAATCTTACAGCAAGTGCAAACGGTTCTCAATACTCGTAAGGTACTTATTGTTGAGAATTTCCCACATCTTCATTGCAGACGTCACCCTAATCACATCATACTTTAATTCCTATTCTAAACAAGATCTGATCACCCCACAAGCATTCATATTCATCTTTTCCCATATCACCTCTTCATATTTTGGTGGTCTCTCTTCGACCATGATGGTCTCCTCCAAATTTTGAGTATTGAGCGCATCTTGAACGTCACTCATCCACAAACCAAAGTTGATCTTGCATCATACTTCACCACACTAATTTTGGTGTTCTAAAAACCAACTTGGACTGTACTCGTCATCTTGTTGATTTCACCAATTTCTTCACCCATACTCGCAAACTCCAAATTACAAAAAAATATTCAAACTTTGAAAGGAATAAGAAATTACCCAACTGAACCCTAGATTGGATTCCAAGTAAAACTCCTAACCACACGAGGAAAGTGAGATCTCCAATGACAACTTTAAGTCCTATCTCCACCGAAGCCTAGAACTCTAAGAACCAAGCTTTCAGGACGAATCTTCCTCCACCTAATGCCAAAACCCTAAATCTAAAATCTGAGCTCTGATACCAATTGTCGCGCGCCTATGCGAAAGCGTGCTTGCTCACCAAACAAGTCATAAGCACGGGAGAAGAATAACCAATCACACACGAGCACAATCCAAAACTAAAATATGACAGATCAATCACAAACACAGAGATATACGTGGTTCGGTAATTTACCTGCATCCATGCGGAGAGGATGAGAAGATTCCACTATGTTAAGGAGAGTACAAAGGGTTACAATCTCACAAAACTCACAAACTAACCCTCAACCAAAGCTCTCAACTTGCTCATAATATCTCCCTCTCACAATGCTCAAAAGTCTCTCTAATCTCTGATTATAACTCTCCTCTTTTGAATTATCCTAATCTCTTCTAAGGCGTTCCATATATATAGAAAACCTAAAACCAAAACAGACTAGGAATTCTAAAACAAAAAACAAAACAAATTAGGAATCCTAATAACCCGTTACCAAAACAGATTAAGAATCATGTTACCAAAATAGATTAGGAATCCTAATAACCTGTTACCAAAACAGATTAGGAACCTGCTATCCAACAGGGGCTCCTTACTTCAACACCCACATTGGCTAATATCTCAAGCGCTAATGCTGCTCAAAAGTACAAATCGAAGGAAAGATGTTCTAACTCCAACCTTCTTGGTCACATTCATGACTCATGCTGCACAATTATGGGTTACCCACCACACTATCATCTTCATCATCACAATCACCTCAAGAGCAACAATACTACAAAGGAGACATTCGTTAGACATGCTTCTTCAAAAAACTTCACTTTCGAACAATGCCAACAACTCCTTTGCATCCTTGGTGAGGTAAATTCGCTCACCAAAGCGAATGTTGCAAGTATTTGCCTACTTTCTGCTTCTTTACCTACAACGTAGATCATAGATACCGGGGTCATGGATCATATTACTCACTCCCCTAATATTTTTAATTTTACTACACCTCATCCTCTTTCTCCTAAATTTATTACCATCCCTATTGGACAAAATGTACCCATTTCTTGTGTAGGTTGTCTACAATTTACACCACAAATTTGCGTTGATAATATTCTTTGTGCTTTTTCCTTTAAGCACAATCTTCTTTCTTTCTGTTCATAAAGTCTATCATAATTTAAATTGCTCAGTTAAATTTCTTTCTTGATATTGTCTATTTGGATATGGAAGGGGCTTGATCAGGGCCATGAACAAGACAAACTCTTCT
This sequence comes from Asparagus kiusianus, assembly GCA_022839385.1. NCBI lineage: Eukaryota > Viridiplantae > Streptophyta > Magnoliopsida > Asparagales > Asparagaceae > Asparagus > Asparagus kiusianus. The sequence goes on from BQKN01001098.1 coordinate 493,165, forward strand.
AATATCAAGATTGATTCTATGCACACTTCCCTTTTTTACTTCTTCGAACTCTTTTGATATATTGTTAAAGGAGAGAGAGAGTCTTGGGGTAGATTTTCCTTAGATTAAGTATTGAATACACAAACACACACACACACACACACACACACACACACACATACACACACACACACACACACACACACACACACACAAGTAGAGGAGGGTGAGGTGTGCTCTCATAACCGATGTGGGAGTAAACCCACTACTAACACATACAATAATATCAACAGCCCCCCCTCAAACTCATGTTGGATCATGTTAGCCTCATGGTTATGGGCCTACTCCCTAATCTTGTTTTGGTGATTACAAACAATTCCTAACATTGCGTGTCGAGTGCTTGCATTTAATTTATTAGGTAATCTACACATATATCTTAGTTGGAGGTTGGTTGGATTGCGCCATAACGATCATATCAAATGGAGGTTGGTGGAAATAGTGGAGTGAAACCATTGCACATTCAAGACTAATTCAAGATCAAGCTTCATCCGCATCCAAGTTGAGCTTCATTGTAGATCAAGATTGCTTGGGTATAGTTTTTATAGTTTAGGGTTTATACTTTGTGTATAGATACTTCAAGCTCAATCATATACACACATACACATTTTTGGTTTTCAAGTTTATATAAATATGAAATATATATACTTACATATTTCATATTTATTGTTTTGTTTTTGGTCTAGCTATACAAATATGAAACAATAGATATATTCATATACATACTCATACGTTTCATATTTATCATTTTGGTTTTTGTAAAAATGCATATATTATGCAAAACATCATTTTTGAGAAAATATTGTGTTTGTGGATTATAGACTTAACAATATTGGTTTGTATCTTTTTCTAAGTCTATAAAGCCATACACAAGTTTTCAAACTTTAGTTTAAGTCAAAATGTCAAAATCATGTGTAGTTGAGTTTTCACATTTTTTGACTATTTTGCAAAATAAAGAGATTTCTCAATTGAAAAGTGCAAATTGAAAATTTTTTGTAACATGTTTATTTTCATGTTTATAATTATTTTCCAAAGTTTTATATTTTTATAATTTATTTGCTATTTTTAAGGCACTTTAAAAATCAAATTTCATACATGAACAATGTCTGTGCATGTTTATTATAAGTCAACTTATGTACTGTAGCAAGTCGACTTATAAACTATTATAAAAAATATAATTTTATCTGCTGAGTTGACTTATATATAATAAGTCGACTTATGATTTTTGTAAGTCGACTTATGATTTTTGCAAGTCGACTTATATGTGTTTTTCAGCTTGTAACGGCTAGTTATAAGTCGACTTATAAACAGTAGCAAGTCGACTTATAACACTGTAACAGCTAGTTTTTCAAAATGCACAGTTTTCTTGTTTTTTTGTCTATTTGCTTGGTTTTCTTAATTTTTAGGGTTTGTCTTGTGATCTTATAAATACCTCATGCCTCATAACATCTGAGTGAACTTAGAAAAATTTAAATCAAGTTTTGAGCAAGTTTATTTAAGAGTTTTTAAGTGTTTTTAAGTTTGTTTGTGAAGAAGTTTTCACAATAGGAAGAAGAGATCATTGGGCTTTCATCTCATCTCTCTCTCTCTTGATTTTCAGAGAAGTTTATGCTAAACTCATTTCTAGCTTTATTTATATTTGTTTGATCATAATTTCTTAAGCTAGATTACTTTTTGAGTTTGCATCTTATATTTTCTCATTGATTACACACACCCACTTGAGCTTAGGTATTTCATACATAGTATATTTAGGGTTGTGAGGTTGTATTTATTGAAAGTAAGCTTACATAGAGTTCTCATCCATTGTAGAGAACAAACATTTTGTATTTGTGCTTTATTTGTGAGATCACTTTATAATACACTTGTACACCGAGAGAAGTGTATGGTGAGAGACGGGGTCAATTCTAAGATGAGTGATGTCGGTAGTAAAGGCTAGAGAGATGTGGTAATTCCGAACACTTGAGGAAGACGACACGGGCTAGGCCAACACTTAGAGGGTGTAGAGTGTGATTGCAAGTGTGTGAGTTGTGAAAGTTTTTGGTAAGCTAGAAAACCAAAATTGTGTGGAGTTGTAAACGTTTTGGATGAATGTTAAAAACCCGTTGTGATAGTGGATTCTCCTCGGGAGTGGAGAGCGGAGACGTAGGTCGGAAGGACCGAACTCCGTGATCATTTTTCTTGTGTTTGGATTGCTCATTTGTCAACTATCTTGTTTATATCATTTCATGTTTATTTTACCTTAGTTACATATCCTTGCAAATAATTCATTATATATCAATCTTGCTAGGCTATATTTGTTAATAAGTTTTAATTGGTATTAATATCAGATTAGATTAGCATTAACCCTATTCACCCTCCTCTAGGGTAATTTTAATTAGTATCAGACTTGCTGCTCTTTGATTTGTGGCTTAGCCGCCTTGAGTTAAAGATCCAAGCTTTCATATTATTTCTAATCTTGTTTTGATATATTTTTTTACTTGCACAACATATTATGGATATACACTGTGCACCTAGCTTAGGTTATGTCATTAATGTTGCTCCTCGTTTAGATAATTTCCCCTATGCTCAATGGTGTGTTAGATTTAAATTTTTTATTCGATCTAGATATTTTGATTTATAGAAAATTATAGATGGTGCTTATATTGTACCCACTTCGGAGAAATCCAAGTGGAGTAAAAATGATCATAAGATGTTTACAATGATAAGCTCTTGTTAGAATTTTTGCGTAACGATTTTGGTTCATCTTTTTCTAACAAGCTTGATTCATTTGATAGTGCATAAAAATTATGAAAATTTATAGAAGCACATCAAGGGAACTTGGAGGCTTTTGGTTCATCTTTAAATTCATATTTCTTCTGAAAACGATTATCAGAAGAATTGCTTTTTTGCTTTGTAGAGGATTTAGGAGAAGGGTTGGTATCCACCGCTAAAGTATCTTTCCCCTTTGATTGCTTTTGAGGGTTGAAGTTGCCTTTATTCCCTCCCTTTTTAGGATGAGACTCCCGAGGTTCTTCAGCCTCTATCCTCTTGAGCATGTTCTCGACCTGCTCTCCCTGCCAAACCAAATCTTTCCATGAACGAGCTTCAACTGCACCCATCCTTGATAGTATATTGATAGAAAGATTGTTTCGGCACATCTCCGCAAGGGTTGCTTCCAAGACTTGATCCCGTGAATACAACAATCAATTTATAAATCTTTTGACAAAGTCACTGACAGACTCTGTTTTTTTCTGCTTCTCCATTAATAGTGCGACCACAGACACCTCGGTGTCATCATCAAAGAACCTGGCCAGGAAAAGCTTTTCTAGGTCCCTCCAGCATTTAATAGACCTAGGCTCTAGTCTACGAAACCATTCAAAAGCAACCCCTTTTAGGGTACTAATGAATAGTTGAGTCATTATAGGGTCATTCCCATTATGTGTTCAGTCTGCACTTGGAAATAGTAAATATGTTGGGTAGGAGAACCCTTACCATTAAACTGTACTAGATTGAGTGGCTTGAATTTTGGAGGATATAAGATGATATCCTATTCAACTGGATAGGGTCTAGCTACCCCCAGGTCTTTGAAGTTTC
>BQKN01001098.1:501005-516223 GCA_022839385.1 Asparagus kiusianus
AAGGAGTTCATTGTGTATAGTTCCAAACCAGTTGTACAAAATAATAATAATAATTGAGTCAAATATAATTATATAAGATCTTAACTCTATCATGTTGCATATAAGAGAAATTATTGACGGATTGCTTGCAAAATACTTGATCAATTTGCTCGTATGTATGATTCATATCAATCAGATATGTGCCCATGTAATAATAATTAAATAAATAAATAAAGTGTGAAACACATAAAGCAAAACAAATAAATAAGAAAAAGAAGGGAAGAGCATTAATTTTGTATATACTTTTAATCCGCAACCTTCAAAGTTGATGAGCACTTCTTTATACAATGTTGATGTTCTAATATTGAGGATGTGTTCCTGTGATAAATAGTTGACATGTGAACTGACTCCTACTAAGAAAAGGATTATTTGTTTTAAAGTTAGGCTGGATTCATAGTCCTAATAATAAAAGAAAGTGTACAGTTGATTTCTTTCAACAATTCTTAAAAAGATGAGATGAAACCTTCAACAACCTGGACTCCCAGCCTTGTGCAACGACACCTTAACTAATCAACTATAATATCAATAAGAATCCTACTCGAATTAGGATAAGGCCCTTCACCCCTTTGCAAATAGATTTTAAATAGAGGATAACTATTGCAAATAGAATTCTATTTAAATAATCTAATCTAATAAGAAAAAATAACAAAGGCGCATACATGTTGAAGGAGATGAAAGTGCTGTGAAATTTTTTGTAATTTCTTAATCTATAAAAAGATCAAATATACAATATAATTAATTGTTTTGAAATAATCTAAACTAATTTAAGAAGAAGAAAATAGACTTGATATGAAAAAATAGATAATCTAATCTAATAAGAAGAAAATAACAAAGACATACAATAGTAGAAGGAGATGAAAGTGCTATGAAAGTTGTTCTAATTTCTTAGCATATATATTGGTATATGATGTTACATGTGAGAGAATAACAATTGCAAATAGAGTTCTATTTAGATAATAATAGTATAGTTTTTTAAACTTTGAAATACTATATTTTCACCTTGCTTCGTTATGTTATATATCGTAATGATTTTAAATTAGTAACTCAGCATACTTCAAAAAAAAGTTTAGTTTTGAATTGTAGGATTTCTATTCCTATCAAATCACGTTTAGGGTTAAAGCACGTGTTGATGTCTGATAACACACAGTCGAGGGGGGGTTTCCGCCGTGGGAGGCAGTCCTGATCTTCGCGCTAACGGTGAAGAGGGAGAGGATGAAAGGTAGGGCCAACTCCTTCTCCGTCTTTGTGCCTGATCCTTGGACTAAGATTCCTGATCTTTCTACGCAAACAAGAAGAAGAAACCCGTAAGAGGGTAGGGATCGATTCCCCTGTGGTACCTCTGACGGTCAAGTCAGGTGATGAGCTTGAGTGGGGTTTGAGGGAAGATCCGAGGATCATTGAGGTTCTAATATTCATTACTCTTATTAATTTTTCAGAAGAAGACAAGGTTTTTTAGAATTGTTCAGAGTTTAAGAAAAAGGTTCAGAAGTCTCCCATGATTTCAAAGTTCTGTCCCCCTTTTCTTTCTCCCCTTACCTCCTTTTATAGCCCATTGCCTCTGAGATTTGACCTTTCTCTTTAACTATGCACAGGAGGGTGGTTGAGGGATGAGCAGACAGGTCTCTGAGTCATCCTTTGCTTTACAGATGGCGGCTGACGACTAGAGGAGAAGTCATTCGAGCACAGGAGAGGGCATCTTAGAAATATCCCAGATTCGATAGATGAGACAGAACGGAGGATATATTGACTGTTTGGGCCTCCTTCCTTTGCCAGATAGCGGCTGGCGACTGGAGGGGAAGTCATTCGAGCACATGAGAGGGCGTCTTGGAAATATCCCAGATTCGATAGATTAGACAGAATGGAGGATAGACTAATTGTTTGGGCCTCCTTCCGTTACCAGATGGCGACTGGCGACTGGAGGTGAAGTCATTCAAGCACAGTGGAGTATCTTAGTGATCTCTAGGAAGTGACTCGTGGGCAAAGTGAGCTGTTTCCGCATGAGGTTTGTCAGAGTTTTGAGAGGATCGCTCAATAAATTATGATGTTGATTGATGTATCTCTGAAGGTAGCTTAGCTGGGTATTATGCTCTTAGTAAAGACGGGTCGATTTGTGAGTCGCCCATATGATTTGTCGACCAGTTAGTCGAGTGAGCTTCTGGTTGAGTGAACTGCCGAGAAGGTGATCGAGCCGACTATTTAGGGAGTCGTCTCGACTTATAAGGGGTCGATTAATCCCGTACTTCGTGTCGGTAAAAGAGGACTCGTTTCCTCGGCGGGTTAATAGATTTACCCTTGGCTAGGCCTTTGGGGCACTAAGTTGGTTTGGACCATATGAAGTCAATCTTTCGATATTTTTATCTTTAAATGGTAAATTACCATAACAGTTGGCCCCTTTCATTTGAAGCTGACTTTAGTCGGGCTTGAGTGAAAAAGATATAAGTTCACTCAAGATGTTGAGGATTTTTGGCCAGATGAGCATGGATGGAGACGTGGTGTAGGGATTGCTAACCACTAATCTCCTGTGTACTGATGCGGTCGGTATTGGGAACCGCTCTTTAGAGAAAACGAGGCATCATGGGTGGAGCGAATGGTGCTTCGCTTGCCAATTGATTGGCATGCATTACGACTGGTGGTTGGTATTTCGAGTGATCCGTTGCTAGTTTCTGAAGTGGATCTTCCTTGGTTGCTCCAAGATTGTGCCTCTTGAATCCTCTTGCATGCTTATTCGGAAACTTATAAATAATCCCGGGCACCGTTGTAAGAATATCCTATATTAAGAACACCATTCTTCCTATTGATTCTCCTTTTTTCCTTAGAGATTTTGGCTATGGATCTTCCTCAGAATGACTACGAGAAGAAGCTCAGAGCTCTATATCTGTCTCACTCTCGAGTGACCGTGGATGAGGAAGCGTGGTTGCATGATGAGTATGATATTCTGTGCATTATGACCTTAGGAGCACCGGATAGTATTACCCTGGTGCATATGCATGATGAGGGTCGGGTGCCTCTCTATCTGGCGCATCTGTAATGTGGATTGCGCCTACCATTGCATCCTTTTATTAGGGAGGTGTTTGCCGCTTTGAGGGTTTTCCCTATCAATTTCATCCACATGCTATATGTATCTTGATGACGTTTATGGATGCTTGCTCCAAGGTGGGAGTGGTGCCTAGCATCAGTTTGTTCGGGCACGTGGTTAGTGTAGGGTCCGCTGAGGGGGACCCCCTACTATTTTTTTCACTATCGCGGAGATTTTCGTCTGGATGCTGACTTTTCAGAGTTGGACAAAGAATGGAGGAGGTTCTTTGTCTGAGTGTTCAGCGCCGATAATACACTGTCATGCTTGGATTGGCCCGAAGTGCAGGAGAATGTGTTGGAGCCGAGGGCTCTTAGTGATCTAGAGGCCGGAGATCTTGAGAAGCTCCGGTATCGCCTCGGTCTTCAGGAGTTCAGAGCTTTGGACGGAGAAGAATTCCCGGAGGTGGAAGGGTCCCCCTCAGTTTCCGCCGACTCCAAAACGACAGCCCTTCCTCCACCAATGAAGGTCTGTAAAAGAAGGGCTGACCCGGAGGGGCCGAGCTCTTCCAAGAGGTCTCTCAAGAGAAGGAGGAGAGACTCTGAGGCTGACGGAGGGTATTCGGATTCGTCAGCCAATGGTAGATCGAGACAAAGCACGATACCGCCATCTTAGAAATCCTATTGCTGGATCCGGCTCAGCTCCTGACCCTTAGGAGGGAGCTTTAAGGATCTCTCTCTCTCTCCTTGTTTTTTGCAAGCCCTGTTGGGCTTTTTGTAAGGAATGTTTTTGAATGAGAAATGGTTTCTCCTATCCTTGGCTATTGAAAGCTGAAATTGTTTGATGAAATAGTTGCTCATGTTGTAGTTATAGTGTTGCTTTCTTTTCAGGAACAATGTCGGTCTTAGTAGATCCAATGACACCCGTGGGGTAAGTGTCGATGTCTTTGTTTCCTTCGTTAAGTCGAGAAGTAATTACTGTAGGCGTGTAAAATTGCCTATAAGTCCCTTAGCTTAGCTCGGCATGATGATTCGACAAATCAACGGACGTTCGAGCAACGAAACGAACTAAAGAGGCTACGAAGCTAACGAACCGCACGTGAACAACGTCAATGGTTCAGGGAGTCAATGAGTCATCCAACAAAGCGGATTTGAACTCAAACACCGACTGGGTTTTACTGCCAAATCGGGAATCAAGTCAACAAATCAACAAAACAGCCGAACAACGGACAAAAAAACCGGAAACAACAGAAAACGACGAAACCAGCACACCTGGGGGAACTCGGCCCGAACCGAACCACCCTAAGGTGGCTAGGCGCTGTTTTGTGCCAAAGGCACAGTTTTGAGTGCCTATAAATAGGCCTGGCACTCGTTCATTTGAGAGGACTTTTTGGTTGAACTTCTGAAGAGCCGAAACTCTGCCGGATTGTCATCTCAACTCGGAATTGTGAAGGCTTGAAGCTTGGACCCTCGGATTCAGTTTTCGGCGAGCACCCGCGACAAACAAGGCAGGAGTTCGAAGAAGCTAATCCTCAGATCTACATCGTTCTACTCCGGATCTAAGCTTGGTTCTTAGATCCCGAGATTCGAGCGGTCGTTTCCTTGGCGAAACGATCCCTCCCGGCTATTATCTCCTTGGTGGGATAATACCCGTAATACGTTGTAGATCTGCCTGGATCCGGATCTTGCGGTGGTCAACGGTAATCAACCCCGGCGCAGGCAAAGAACCCCACAAAGCGAGCAACCGCAAAACAGGAGCTCGCGATCTGTTCAAAGGAAAGTTGTAATTTTTTGTTTCTTTCTTTATTTCGATCTCCATTGTAACCGGTTCTTATAAAAAGACCGGATATTTGTAAAACGCATAAAGTTATTTTCAAAGTTTGTAATGGAATCCTCAATGAAGAAGAACACGATTTTCCACGCGAACAATCTGGCGACCACAGTGGGAGCCAACAGCTTCGCTGCCGAAGCTGGAGCGTCGCAGCCGCGGATCTCGATCCCGGTCGTGGAGGAGGTCGAGTATGAATTCGACCAACAGAAGTACGAGGAATACGTCTCCTCGTCCGGATCTACCTCCTCCCCCAAGTCCAAGAAGTCCTAAAAGCTCTCCTCTAGGAGAAAGGTGCGTTGGTGCGATGAAGTTGAAGCCACCAACGACGACCTCACCCCAATCGACGCCGAAGCTGCGTTGAGTGAGGCCCTACCGACCTCAAAGAAGGTCAAATCCGCCATCGAAGGCGTGGTGACTCTCTCCAAGAGAGCCTGCCAGAGGCAGCGTCAACGCCTCACGAAGCAATTCGCCAAGGCCATGGAGTCCGTTGACGGGGTCCGTTATCATGCGGATCTGAAGAACAAACGAGGCAAACAGCCTCAACAGCAAATGCAGGGTGGTTCCTCTAAACCATCAACTATGGAGTGGGTCCGTGTCAAACGGAATCGCTCGACTTTGGAGGAGCGCATCCGCAAACGCCGCGCGTTATCGGCGCAAGCACGGGCCAAAGCTGAAGAAGCCCGTCGGAAGCTGCAGAAGGAGGTGGTCAAGAAGCCGTCACCAACTCGCAAGGTTTGGAGGCCAAAGTCTGAAGCGGCGATTCAGACCAAGGAGCAAAAGTTGCAGCCTCCGAAAGTCCAACTTCCGGCGAATCAACCAAAATCGTCGGTAATTGCCGCAACTGCCCTGGGAGATCCTACAGGACCATCCCAGAAGAAAAGATCAGTTTTGGAGCGCCTCGGTCCACTTCCGAAGGAACGAGGTAAAACTCCAATTCAAGAACGCTTGGGGCCAATGAAGAAACCCCAAACAATGCAACACGCTGGGGGTCGCCGCAACCCTCAACACTTGGAGCAAACCGCGGCACCCAAGCGCACAACTTGCGCATAGAAGTGCAAGATTCCGCTGAAGATTCACGTCCACGAAGACGCGTTTCGAGGCGTATAACTCTTGAGAGCCCGAAAAAGACAATTATTCCTCAGAAGGAAACGTTGTCATCTGATGACGACAACGTTATACCTGAGAGATCGTGCCAACACACGATAACTTGCTCCGACCTTCAAACGGACGAGCTGTACTATCGTGCCGGGAGTACGAGCAAATCCAAAAAGAGGAGCCCTCGAAGGCTCGAAACACAATGTCCTTGCTCGAAGCTCATTCGGGCGGTACTGTCTGAGTGTAACTGTGTAAAGACAGTCCCCGAAAGAGTTTCCGTGTTCGAGAGACTCAGCAATGAAGCGCCAAAGCCAAGGCCCAGGCGTTTCCGACAAAGGAAAACAAGGGTCGAGGACGGTGAACATTCAAGGGTCACCGCCAACATGACCAGCACAGGAACAGCGGCTCAGGACAACCCCGAGGCGGTTCCAGAAATAACCCGACGTGTAACTCGTCTTCAATCCGGAGCTATCATCCGTGCGACGTATGGTAGAGTTCGAACAAGAGTACCTTCGGGAGATGAAGAATCAGATGCCGGCTCAGCAGTTGCATCTGACAACACCGTGTCCAGCGAAGGACAGCCCCGTGAGTCGTTCATGATAAGCGCGGAGCAGGTGGCCAAGATGCTTGAAGATGCCATGGCCAAACAACAGGAGACCTTTCGGTTTGAAATGCAAATGGCTATGCAGAACATGAGAGAAATGCATGACCAACAGCTTCAAGCATTAAGGAACCAACAAGGGGAACCAAGTCAGCCCAACCAGAACAACCTGGAAGATGAGGGTACAAATGAAGCTCGCAACGTCAATAACCCTCCCATTAATCCAGGGGGTGGTAACGATAATGCTAGCGAAGACGCAGGTGAAAGCCTGAAAATTAAGAACCTCGAAAGCAAAATCAATACATTGATTTCTGCTCAAGAGACTAAAAAGACGGGCATTTCCTGTCCTTACCCAAGAGAGTGGGAATCGATCCCATATCCGGCAAAGTTTAGTCTAATCAACTTCACGCCGTTTAATGGGATGGGTTCACCAACTCAGCATTTGATTTATTTCAAATCACACTTGGGAGTCATCTCAGGTAATGAGCCTCTGATGGTACGGTCATTCGTTGGCACTCTTCGCGGAGCTGCCTTCGATTGGTATCGTCGCCTCAAGCCAGGAAGCATAAACAGCTGGGACGACATGGAGACCAAATTCCTTGCGAATTTCTTCGACGATGATACCGAGATCTCTATCGGATCGTTGCTCGATGAGAAGCAGAAGGACGGAGAATTGGTCGAAGTCTTCGTCAAAAGGTTCCGGAATAAGGCGATGAATTGCCGGGACCCGATCAGCGAGGAGTTCATTCTTCAGACCTGCCATAACAACCTCTCGCTGGATGTTTTGGAAGCAATGGGCACAGCTCCATCCAAGACATGGAAGGACTTAAAGGTCCGAGGCGAGCAAGCTGAGCGGTTCCTCAGGAGGAAGAAGGCGGAGAGAGGCCAACCAGCTACAAATCTTCCGAAGCAGAACTTCAATCAGAAGGGAAAAGGTAAAGCTCAGGTTAATGCTGTTGATGCTAACCAAACCTTTCAATTGCAACCTCAGCAACAGCAGCAGCAGCAGCAACGAGCTCCACAGCAATCGCAGCCACATTGGCAGCAGCGGTCTCAGAAGCAAAAGTCTTCGGAGCCGAGGTTTCCCAAAGTCTACTCCTTCAAAGATGACAAAGTTCCCGGCATCTTCAAATATCTGTTGGAGAACAACAAGATCCAGCTGCCGGCGATTGTGGATCATGAAGGGGCCACTAAAGTGACGGACCCGAGGTACTGCGCGTATCACAGAGCGGTCCACCACCCTACAAAGTCCTGCTATCACCTCAAGGACAAGATCCAGGCATTGATCGATGTAGGAGTCATAACTCCGAAACCGGCCAAGAATGTGAGAGCAAATGCGGTGTCAATCAGCTTTGGATCAGTGCCTACAGCTTGGTTTGAGCCGAAGCGCGTCACCAAAGTCGGGATGAAGACGGTGAATGACGACCCGCACGGACAACGCCAAAAGGGACTAGTGCCACACACGGCTCCAAATGGCGAAATCCTTTGGGTTCACCCCGACCTGATTGAAGATGAACAATGGGCCGGATCGTCATCCACGAAGAAATCTAAAGGGAAAGGAAAGTTTTGCTACGGAGTTTCCGCCATCCCAGGGAAAGACGACGAAGGAATCCCAACTTTCCCACTTTCTGAAGATGAACAAGAAGTCTTCACCACCAGAAGCGGGAACCAATACCACTTCAACTATCTGTCACATAATGAACAAGCAGCTAAGCTAGGGGTGACAAAACAGGGACCAGCCAAGACTCTCACAGAGATAGGGGTGATCCCAATTCCCAAACCGGCTGAAGATGTTCGACGACAGCTGGCAGATAAACAGAAAGACAAAGGATCCCAAGAGGTTCAGAACCCGAAGCAGTCTCGCTTCAGTCGTCCGATTGGAGGAGATAAACCGGGAAGTTCAAAAAATCCACGTGTCTTCGACATCATGGCTCAGCTAGCCAACATTCCAGCAAGGATAACACTTTACGAATTGCTGCGGCTATCTAAGGAAACTAGAGAAGCCTTGCAAGAAGCCCTGGCCGATTCAGAGGTGTTCCTTACTCGAGTCAAACCAGCACCCGAGGAACTGGAATTGTCAGCCCAACAATGTAATGTGGCAGCCAAGAACATTCCCTGCATCACCTTCACCAAAGAGGACATGCAGACGAAGAATTCGAACCATGATCGGCCCCTATACTTCGTCGGGTACATTGGCTCCAGCGAAGTTAACCGAATCCAAGTGGATCCGGGTTCCGCTGTGAGTATTATGCCACTTCGACTGATGCACAGCCTTGGCATCCCAGTCAGCAAGTTGGCGTCTACAGGCACAGTCATATACGGATTCAACACCAGCGGGTCAAGACCTTTGGGTAAAATCCGGATAAAGTACCAAATGGGCGATTTAAAGACGGAGGTCACGTGCTACGTGATTGATGCTGAGACATCCTATAACTTACTATTGGGTCGGCCTTGGATCCATAGTAATGTTATAGTTCCCTCCACTCTACATCAGTGTTTGAAATATGTCGACACTGATGGAAGAGTTAGGACGGTGGTCGCGGATAAGCAACCATTCAAAGGGTACGAGAACTACTTCACAGATTCTCTCCTTTATGGTAACGAATCCGATACGGAACCATCGGTCCAAGGCACGGACAGCGGAGAAGAAGCTGATTCCGAGGCCGGATTCGATTACAATGGTGGTTTTGTTTTTAATGACATTGTACCCTTTGTAATCAATCTCGACGACGAACAGTTGTCAGATGGCGGTTGTAACTGGCAACTTGCCGAACCTGAAATAAATAATGGTTTAGAGTACTCCTTGTCTTTTGATGATGTGATAAAGGGATTGTACGATAATCCCGAATTATGTATGCCGCTCCGATCGTCGTATGTAACGAAGAAGCGTCTCCAACACTCTTTCGGAACAACTCAGATTATTCCCGCCAAAATAGGGGGACAAAAAGAAGTGATCTTCGGTAAAGGAGAAAGTCTTCCGGTGCCAGATCATTTCCTAAGAGAGGATGAAGATGGTGACAAATCTGGTTTACATTTATCTAAGTACAGTCCAGAAGCGCGCAAGCTCATGGAAAGACAAGGATATGATTTCACACTCGGAGAAGGTCTATACTTCGATCGAGGTTCCCGTGTCCTAGTCAAAGCGGCATATGTACCAAAGGGTAAACCGGAAGGCTATTATCGTCACAAGAGGGGCTTAGGCTACGTCTCGTCAGATGACGAATGTGGCTGGCAAATCATAGATCAAATTGCTAACAAAGCCAAGAATCGGTACTTGCTAGATTCGTCAGCTGAAGATTCCGACACAAGTTTGGGAGAAATGTTCAAGGCCTTAATGTCGAACATGACTACGGCTGATCCATCTACAATGGAGGATGACGATCAAATGCAAACGTGGGAGGACCCATGGGTTCATCACCTGAACATGCAATATGGTGATAGGTTCGAACAGAGAGAGCCACCCACCGAAGACGAGGTAGTCCAAATCAATATGGGTGATGAAGCCAATCCAAAGCCCATATTCATCAGTGGTAGTCTCCCATCAGATGAAAAGGAGGAATTAATTGCCTTGATCAGAGAGTATATCGACGTCTTCGCCTGGAACTACGAAGACATGCCAGGGCTCGATCCCAATGTGGCAATGCACCGCCTCGACATCAAGCCGGATGCCAAACCTGTCAAGCAACAACAAAGACGGTTTCGTCCGCAGATCATGGAAGCCATCGAGGCTGAAGTTAAAAAGTTGATCGACTCAGGATTTATCCGGGAAGAACAACATCCAGACTGGTTAGCCAACATCGTTCCCGTCATGAAGAAAAATGGCAAGATCAGGATTTGCATCGACTTCAGGAATCTGAACGAAGCATGTCCAAAAGATGATTTTCCCCTCCCGATCACAGATGTCATTATTGACAATACATGTGGATTCGAAAGAATGTCCTTCATGGACGGCTTTTCGGGGTATAATCAAATCAAGATGCACCCGGATGACGAAAAGCACACGGCATTCAGAACGCCCCTCGGTATCTTCTGCTACACGGTGATGCCGTTTGGTCTAAAGAATGCAGGTGCCACGTACCAACGAGCAATGACTAAGATTTTCCAGAAACACCTCAGGAAAACAGTTGAATGCTACGTTGATGATTTGGTGGTGAAAAGCCGTAGCAAAGAAGATCACATCAAGGACTTGAGGACAATGTTTGATCTCATGCGGAGTCATCAATTGAAGATGAATCCCACAAAATCCTTCCTCGGAATGTCCAGCGGAAAATTCTTTGGATTCGTCGTTACCACCAAGGGTATACATATCGACCCAGACAAGGTAAAGGCGATAAATGAATTGCAACCCCCGAAGAACCTAAGGGAACTCAGAGGATTGCAAGGGCGTTTGGCGTATATCCGGAGATTCATTTCAAATCTTTCCGGGAAGTGCCAACCATTTTCGAAGCTAAACAAGAAAGGCGTATCGTTTATTTGGGACGATGCTTGCCAGAAGGCATTCGAAGATATCAAGGCATATCTGATGAATCCACCTGGTCTTGTTGCACCAAAATCAGGTAAACCGTTCTTGATTTATATCAAGGCGATGAACCACTCGGTAAGTGCTTTATTAGCACAAGACGATGATAATGGTCACGAACAGGCAGTCTATTATCTAAGTCGGACCTTGATAGGCGCCGAGTCTCGATACCCGATGATCGAGAAAGAATGTCTCGCATTAGTGTTTGCGATACAGAAGATGCGACATTACTTAGTTGGCCAGACGATTTACGTCATCGCTAACGTTAATCCGGTACGGGTATTCATGACTCAACCAGGTTCGATGAACTGGCGGTTGGCAAAGTGGGCCCTCCTCTTGTCCCAGTATGATTTGCACTTCAAACAGTAGAAGTCAGTCAAAGGACAAGCGATTTGTGATCTTTTGGCGGCAAGCCCGACAACAGACACAGTTGAGGTATATGATGATTTACCAGACGAAACCCACGAGGTTAACACCACGTCGCACCAACAAGTATGGCAATTATACTTTGATGGTGCTTCGAGAGCAGTTAATAAGGCAGTAACCCCTGGATGTCATAAAGTCACCTCCGGAGTTGGAGTGGTCTTAGTTTCCCCAGGGAAGCACGTGATGCCCCGAGCTTATTCGCTGACGAATCCATGTTCCAATAACGTAGCCGAGTACAACGCGCTCATCATTGGACTCAGTTTTGCCAAAGAGCTGGGGGTCGAATATCTCGAAGCCTTTGGGGATTCTCAACTAATTGTCAACCAAGTTCGTGGGGATTATGAAGTCAGAAACCCAGACCTGATTCCATACCACCAAGAGGCCGTCAGAGTGGCAGATTCTTTTGAAGAATTTTACATTGAATACATCCCGCGTCTTCAGAATGCTTATGCAGATGCACTGGCAGCACTAGCAGTATCACTCGCGCAACCGCCCGAAACTGAACTGCTAGTCACAGTAAGATCACACCAACTCTGCGTACCCATATACGATATGGATATTGAAGAGGAGGAAGATAGAAACGTAAACGCCAAAGAGGTGAACTCAACCCAAATCGGGTCTGAGTCCCGAGATTGGTGCTTTCCCATTATTGACTACGTCCAATACGGCATTTTACCGGAGGATGTAAAGGAAAAAGAATCTATTCGCCGAAGAGCACCACGGTTCTTTTACAATACCGAGACCCGTACGCTGTATCGCCGAGGGTACGATGATTTGCTTCTCCGATGCCTTTCGAATGAAGAAGCAAAAGAAGTTCTTAAGGAAGCACATGAAGGAGAATGCGGTGCGCATCAGCCTGGTCCCAAGCTGTATGATCGAATCAAAAGAATGGGATATTTCTGGCCAACAATGGTTCGTGACGCGATTGAGTACGCTCGAGAATGTCACGCTTGTCAAGTACATGCAAACTATATGCACCAACCACCGGAGCGATTACACACATCAACCACGTCTTGGCCATTCGAGACATGGGGGATGGATATCGTCGGTCCCATCTTTCCGCCTTCAGTCAAAGGTGATCGATTCATCCTCGCTATCACCGACTACTTTTCAAAGTGGGCTGAAGCCATTCCGCTTAAAGAAGTAAAGACGAACAACGTCATCAACTTCATCAAGCATCACGTCATATACCGACATGGCGTGCCGAGGAGGATCATTCATGACAACGGTCCGCAATTCATAAGCAACGCCTTCATCCGGTTCTGTGACAAGTTCAAGATCCAAGATGTTTCGTCAACACCTTATTACCCTGCCGCTAACGGATTAGCTGAGGCTTTCAACAAGACGATCATCAAGATCTTATCAAAACTTGT
This sequence comes from Asparagus kiusianus, assembly GCA_022839385.1. NCBI lineage: Eukaryota > Viridiplantae > Streptophyta > Magnoliopsida > Asparagales > Asparagaceae > Asparagus > Asparagus kiusianus. The sequence continues at coordinate 513,902 of BQKN01001098.1, forward strand.
GAAAACCAACAAACAGGATTGGGACGATAAACTCGGCGAAGCGCTCTGGGCTTATCGTACTACCATACGCACACCTACGGGAGCTACTCCATATTCGTTGGTCTACGGATGCGAAGCTGTGCTACCGTTGGAGATTCAAATCCCCTCTCTTCGGATCGCTCTCGCAACGGAGATGATGACCGAAGAACATCATCAAAAACGTCTTGAGGAACTCGAAAGGCTGGACGAAAAGCGCTTGGAAGCTCAACAACACATCGAGTTCTACCAGGCTAGGATATCCAGGGCTTTTGACAAAAGGGTTCGCCAAAGAAGCTTCAAGGAAGGAGATCTGGTCCTCGCTGCTCGTCGACCAATAATCCTCACCTCTAAGAAGAAAGGTAAATTCGAACCTAAGTGGGAAGGACCGTTTGTAATAGACACAGTCTATTCGAACGGCGCTTATCGCTTAATTTCTTTAGAGGGTAACAGGCAATTAATGCCAATAAATGGGAAGTTTTTGAAAAAGTACTATCCCTAGTACGTTCAGGACAACTCATTTATCGGGAAGTTCCTTGAAGAATATTACACTTAATATTCTAGAGGATAACCCAATTTTATTTTTACCACCAAAATCCCTCGCTGATCAATTTCAATTGACAGTGAGTCCACCAAAAAGGTTCACTCTCAGTTCGGAGTCCCCTTTCGATGAACGAAAGAACTCCATTTCTCTTGGGTTCAACCTTTTTATGGTTGTAACTGAAGTTGAAATTTCTCTTGGATAAACGAAGAACTCATCTTTCGATCTGATAACCAATCCTATAAGAGGAAAGTTTGTCAGTATCTTCCAGATTCTCGGAGTGGAGATCCCACTTCTAGTTTCCTTCTTGCACTGGAAATAGAATATAAAATTCTTCCTTTCCAGAATCAAGGAATAGAATATAAAATTCTTCCTTCCTTGTTCGGGGAATAGAATATAAAATTCTTCCTTTCCCACACCAACTCCTTTTCCAAAGTTTACCAATTTAGGATTCATCCTAGGTATTTTATCCCGAAACCTAAGCAGGGATAAGTCTGCGCCTAACACGCGCTGCCGGTTTAGTCTTTTCCCGATTGAAAAAGACACCAGAGTTCGATTCTGGGGTATTTTATCCTGAAACCTAAGTAAGGATAAGTCCGCGCCTAACACGCGCGGCCGGTTAGTTCTTAACCGTTAAAAAGAACACTCGTCCGCATATTCAACATTGTGGCAGGTTGTTATTAATAACACCGAAATCCATGCCTCACACGCATGGGGAATTTTATCCTGAATCCTAAGAAGGGATATGTCGACGCCTAACACGCATCGCCGGTTTGGTCTTTATCCGTAGAAAAAGATACCAGAGCCTGACTCTGGGGTCCTTTGTCCCAAAGCCTAAGTAGGGATAAGCCAACGTCTAATACACGTTGCTGGGTAGCCTATTCCCATAACAATGGCAAAGCCTACATATTCAAAGTTGTAGCACAAAGTCTAAGGGAGTTCATTCCTTTAGCGCAACGTCACATGCGGAACGGATTAAAACAATCCGCATGTAAGCCCGACTCAAACGGTAGTCGGTAAGAGCACACCAAATCCGTTGAAGGCTGAGGGTTTGCCAAAAATCCTAAGTCAACGTCTCATACACGTTGCTGTTTAGTCTTTTCACAGGAGAAAGACAAAGTCTACGTATTCAATATCGTAGCACTAAAAGAGTTAACTCTTTTAGCTTAACGTCACGTGCGGAACGGATTTAGACAATCCGCACGCTAGCCCGACTCAAACGGTAGTCGGTAAAGGCTAATCAAATCCGTTAGAGGCTGGGGGTTGGCCAAAAATCCTAAAGCCAACACCTCACACGTGTCGCCGGGTAGCCTATTTCCGTAACAATGGCGAAGTCTATGTATTCGACATCATAGCACAAAGTCTCAGAGAATTCAATCTCTGAGCATAACGTTACATGCGAGCGGATTTAAACAAATCGCGTGCTAGCCCGACTCAAACGGTAGTCGGTAAAGGCTAACCAAACCCGTTGATGGCTGAGGGTTTGCCAAAAATCCTATGAGTATTGTGGTCAATCATTTCAAATGGAATGACGAATCATAATAAAGATAAAAAGGGAATTCACTAAAAGAGTCAAAAGTCAAATCACTCAGTAAACAAAATCAAACATCAAGCCCGTGGCTAAAAATCTGCTGACTGAACTTAGACAGCTTATCATCATAAGCTTGGCTAAGCTCAGCCCTAATGGACTCCTCAGTGGCGGCCGAAGTCTTCGCAGCAGTCTCTTCTGTCTCGGATAGCTTCTGCTTCAAGGACTTCAACTCATC
>BQKN01001098.1:531223-588591 GCA_022839385.1 Asparagus kiusianus
GAGACACATTTTAATGTATATTTTGGTTATCCAACCAGAATCAAAATACCATTTGGTTTCCTCCACTAGGAGAAAAACCAACAATTTTGTGCCATAAAATAGATATTGAGTATAATGTTTATATGATCGAGTATAATGTTTCTAATTTATTATTTACAACTATTGTAAAGTTTATTTTATTATTAATCCATAAAATTTTGACGAATTTAACTATTTATTTTATAATTTTTTTATGCAGTGACACTATTTGTAGGCAACAATAATATAAGAAAAAAGAAAAATCAAAAAAATCAGAAAAAAAACGAAGGCCAATTTTGCAATTTACAATGGTTTTGGGCCTACAAGGTACAAGGTGCTATCTGCAAATAAAGCCTTTCCATTTCGGTCATCCCTCTCATTTGTAACGTTACCAACAAAATCCGAGAAAAATCCCCAGCCAGAAACTTTCCCCAATCAACCCCCGGACAGAAACCCTAACCCCCGTTAAAACCAATCTCTCATCAAAATTCGCTCCTTTTCCCTCAAATTTCCCCAGTTAAATTCAATTTCTTATGAGAATTAAACCCTATAATCATCGCCAATGTCAATGATCCCCGAAATCATCGTCCCCGATCGCGACCCCTCGATCTCCTCGCCCACGATCTCTAGATCCGTCACCGAGACCGTGAATGGATCCCACAAGTTCGTGATCCAGGGCTACTCGCTTGCCAAAGGGATGGGCATCGGCAAGCACATCGCCAGCGACACGTTTACAGTTGGCGGATTTCAATGGGCGATCTATTTTTATCCTGATGGTAAGAATCCAGAGGATAATTCGGCCTATGTGTCGGTTTTTATCGCGTTGGCGAGCGAGGGGACGGATGTTAGGGCTTTGTTTGAGTTGACGCTCGTTGATCAGAGCGGGAAGGAGAAGCACAAGGTGCATAGCCATTTCGATCGCTCGTTGGAGAGCGGACCGTATACGCTCAAGTATAGGGGGAGCATGTGGTAAGTTTTTGGTTTAGTCGATTAGGTTTTTGGTGGATTTGTTTGCTTTTCGGGAAAAAGTTTGCTTTCTGATAGCTTTGGCTGGTAGTTTTTGTTTTTGTAGAATGCATGCTATAAGTTAGCCTGAATATCAAAAGAAGAAAGACATTGCCTGAACATGCTGAAAGAAGTTGCATAATGATTAAAGCTTTAATTCATGTTTCATGCTATGAGCCTGTGGTGAAGTGATGGACGTAGAAAAGTAAAACAGCGTCTTTAAGGGTGAGATTTAATTTGGATTTGTTCCAAGCCCACTGATTTTTTTTCTAGTTAAAATAAGAAATAGGTGTTAGAATTTAGAAAAGTAGCAGTTTTCATGTAATCCTTAATAGCTTTGAGAAAAGTTATCATGAAACTAAGAAGTAATATGGCAGCTGCTAAGGGAAAAAAAGTAGATAATGCTATGTTAAATTATTTAGGACATGCTTATGAGTTGCTTGAAGGTGTTGTTTGTTGTAAGGAATGTAATACCAAGGAAGACAAAAGATCCAGACTTCCAGTATTGTGCAGCATTTCCTGAATATACAAATGTAAAGTAGCACTACAGTGAGACATGGAGGAAGATCTTGAGAGGAAAAATGCACTTTCTTTACTTTGAAAGAATTATACAAAAACCGGCAATTTCTTTGTGAAGGCCTCAAATCCGCTGATAATCCATGCTAGACCCTCGTCTGCTCCTAAGGTTCAAATGTTAATGAGAAATCTATAAAAAATTTCTTGTGAATAAAAACCTGCAATTTCTTTATCAAAAAAAGAAAAAAAAAACCCATGCAATTTCTAGGAAAACAAGCAATTAAAAACTGTAACCACGATATTCCCATGCCTATGCATTCCAAATGCAGGTAGCATCAAATTTCTTCTCCATATGACTAAAATTGGATCTTTCTACTCTCTAGATACCAAATCCTTATGAACACTTACAAATTGCTAGTGTTGTGAATGCTATTGAAAACTGATCCTCTTTGAATATGGATAAGATTGAAGTCTGCTACGCCAATAAGTTCATTTACCTTGCGGCTAGATTTATTCCTAACCATCATCATGTTGATTGGGGGTGTTATCCTATAACTTATCTCTAAAACTCGAAAAGGGTGGATATAGTTATCCACCACATTGTAGACAGAAGAGGATAGGGTAAAGATATAGTATTTATTTTTTAAAATCGCTGAAACACATTATTGACTACGTTACAATTTTGAAAGGAGTTTGTCTACATCAAGACCAGAGTTTAAAGTAGAATTTATTGCGATAGGTATGTATTGTGCTTTGAGGCCTAAAGCCTGTACAAGGCAGGGGTATGGCATATGGTTGATTCGGCTAGAAAGTAAGACATTTTTTTGGCAGACAATTGTTTGAGGTTGACAATAGTATCTACTTATGTATGGCGGATATTGATGTCAAGGGAGAAAGGGGGCAGGGTCCCATGTCAGAGAAGGAAAGATTTATGGACTAAATAGAGGACACTTATGGATGAAAGATTGTGTACATGCATGTTAATTTAAGCTACATATTAAACAACATGCCATCGCGACATTTACTAGATGTTAGATACTGATGACTTAACATAGGATGTCTTGGGGTTCTCTGCAGACTTGATGGGTCATGGGCAAGTCTTTTTTCTTTTTTTTTTTGGGGGGGGGGGGCTGAGGGGGGGGGGGTTGGAGAATAGTAGATGAAGAAGTTAATAGTCCTTAATGGGTGGAAAGTGAGACTTTTTTGTGAAATTTTTTATATATTTGGAATGGTATATGTGTGGAGAGAGCATATGACGAAGTTAATAGTCCCTAAGGGATTTTCTTACAATGGCTAAATCATGTTATGGACTCTTGAATTTGTAACTTCTTTTGCATCTGGTCATCAGTAGATGGAATGAAAACTCACATTTGTCGCAACTAAGAATTGAAACTTTGTGTGCTAGTTTAGTTACAACATGATGTTAATCAAAGTACTATTATAGGTGTCTTTGGAAACTGAGCCTTTTACTTTGTTTTAGTCTCAATAGTTATGTTTTTTTTCTGTCAGAAAACTTTACATCTGCTATAGTTGATTGGTTACAGTTAATCTTGGGTGTGGGAGCTGCAATGAACCTGCTTATAAAATCTTATGCAGTTAAATCTACTGGAATCATATGGGTGGATACAACAGATGAAAATAATGATTTCCTAATATTGTTTTGGTTGAATACTTTTCAAGTGTATTTTGTTGGTTATCAATGACAAACACTGAAATAAGGATAAGTAGATTATGGAGTTGGACTCGTGTCATTATGACAACTGATTGACCACATACGAAGAATTTGATAATGAACTGCTTTGGGTATGTATAGAAGGATCATGGTCTTCTTATGCAAAATGGTTATGTATAGAAGGATGGACGAGTTCATGTGCAGCTGGTTATGTATAGAAGGATCATGGTCTTCTTAAAGTAAGAGCTTTGGGTACTTAGTTTCACTTTCACTTTCTTTTTATATCAGTCTGTTGACAGTTTATTGGAGGCTGGATTCTGGAACCTTTAGCCTTCTACTTTGTTTTTATGTTAATATTATAGTTTTTCTTTCACCTTCGTTTTCCAACATCTTAATTCAATAGTAGTTTGGGCTTAAAAACAATCCTAGCTGGGTGCTGCCGGTGTCAATTTCAGTTACTTAACAGATTTAGGGACGACTTGGAGACTAATTAGATAACTAGTTCATGGAAAGGTACAAGCTAGGTTGATGTGTGTTAGCTTTGGCATGCCAGATCTCAATCAAACTGGATTGTGATTTTAACAGGGTTGTCCGGTTGTGAGGATTTTCTATTTCTGCTGTACTATTCCTGATGCACAAAAATATTTGAAATGTTAGAATTGGAATTTGTTTGATTACTTTCCAATTTGGCGAATCCTAATCAAGTAAAACCTTATTATATGTCATGGTGGCGATTTTAGAGGATGCATATGTTCATTTTCCAATATATGTATTCAATTAGACTATATATAGGCTCATTTCCCCCATATATGTATTCAATTAGACAATTTGGGCTAGTATTCTTTATTATGATTGACTTGCATGGAGCGGAAAAAACACTTTCTTCATCCGTCCCGCACACTCACTTCTTGATCATTTCTGTCAAGGCTCAACCGAGTCTATTATGTAAGTTGTAGAGGCCTATTTAAACTTATGTATGAAAGTAGTGAAAGATGAAATTTTAAGTGGCATCCTAAATGATGCCTACACTTCTGCATAAAGAAGGAAGGGAGAAAGGAGAAGGAATGGCATTGAGTTAGGTTGAGGAAGTAGAATAACAGAACAAAAACACCAACAGTTATAGACCTTATAATGATTTGCAGAAGGTTAGAAAATAAGAGGGTAGAAAAGGAAGGATGAAGGAACACAAAACAGATAATTGGAAAATGAATTGTATTAGGGAGAAGGGAAAAAAATGAAAACAAAAGGGAAACTTGTTTTGTTGCTTGATCCTTGTTTTTTGTAGTGCTCCTTTATTATCGACCAAATAATGTAAGCATCAAGGGACTTGAAGTGCTGGCACTGTTTTCTTTTTTCCTATTGCAAGTTTTCTCGGAGGAATACTGTTTTCGTCCTCTCTCTTCACTTTTATCTTTTCTGATTTATTTTTTTTCTGTGAGCGCGCCTGTGTGTTGTTTTGTTCTGGTTTTTTTTTGGCTTTTTCCCCTAGAAGGAAACTTGTGCTTGATGTTGAAATGTTTAGGGAAGAATGAGGAGGAGCAGAAGCAAATACTTAGTTTGTAGTCTGGTAAGTATGCACAAAATTAAATAAGTGTATGGTTGTCCTTGGTAACCTTTCGTTGCTGCTGGTACTCCTCCACAAATCTTTTGTCTTTAAGCTAATTAGTAGACCAGCTAATGTGGTGTAGTGAGTAGATTCTGATCGTGCTGCTGGTACAGTGGTACTCCTTTTTCACTTGGTAATCTTTTGTCTGTAAGCTAATCACTGGACTAATTATTGTGGTGTATTGAGTAGATTCTTATCGTGTTATGGGTTGTAGGAACTCGCTAGATTTGAATTATGCCAGACTGTCTGTAGGTTAAAGCAGCTTGAACTTTTTGTAAGGTCAGTCAGTCATAATAATTTTATATAATTCTAATATTAGTTTAACACCGTGCAAATCCTTACAGTTTACTGTTTATGTAACCAACTCACACATGAAAACATGTACTTATTTGATTATTGAAAAGCCAGAAATGGGGAGCTTTTGAGCAACAACTCTACAAGCAAAGTAAATCCCTGATAATGAAACTTCCCTTCAGCTGTTGACCGGTCACATTTATTGTGAATTTAACCTATTACCCATTAACTCGTACTTCCGAATATTAATCATCAACCATCATCTGAACCCGTAACCAAGCATGCCTAAATGATGTCGCCCTCGCTTTGTGCCATGGTAGATATCCCAAGCTTAAATGCTTTATGTCGTGACATAGTTGGCAGAGGTCAAAAGCATCATTGAATGTCTTGTTGATTGCAGATCTACTGTTTTGCACAATGAGTATCACAAGGCGGTTAAAGAAGCATTTTTCAGTAAACACATTTCACCTTCAATGATGCTTCTGGCTTTAGGTGCCTTCAATTTGGCCCATATCAAATTTAAATATTTAACATAAGATATTTGTCTGGTTAGGTTTTTTTCCCCGTAGCCTATAGTTTCATATGTTGAAGTGGGAATCTGGTGTGTATTTGAACATTTAAAACTACTTACAACGACATTGATGTTATCTTGAATTGCTGAACGTCTATGCTAGTGATTTTAAGGTTTCAAAGAAGATGGTAATTGGGAATTGTGAAAAAAGTCTTTCTATTTGGAAAAGCTACAATCCGTAGTTAATTATTTTTCTCTTGTAAATGGTTTTGTCCAGGGAAAGGCATCAGATTTAATAGGCTGTGGTAAATAGTGAATTAGGAATTAGAAGAAATATAACATCAATCTGGTAGAGTATTAAGCATATGCTTCCAAAATGACTTTCAAATCAGTCTATGACAGCTATGACATGATATAAAATTTCTATTGTAATTTTTCAATATGGCAGGAGGGATAAACATGGTTAATTTAGCTTTTCCTGTCTTTTACAATGGATATAATGTGCAGCTTTGGTTCTGATGGAAAACATGTGAGTTTGCTGATGCATGTATAATTTCTTATGTTACACAATTATTAATAATATTTGTTTTACATCATTAGGGGCTATAAGCGCTTTTTCAGACGAGCAGCACTCGAGACATCTGATTACCTCAAGGATGATTGCTTGAAAATCAATTGCACTGTTGGTGTGGTCGTGTCAGTTATGGATTGTCCCAGGTTACACGCGATACAAGTTCCTGATTCGGATATGGGAATGCATTTTGGAGCACTTCTGGAAAACCAGGAAGGCTCCGATATTGTTTTTGATGTGGTTGGAGAAAAGTTTCATGCACATAAGTTGGTATTAGCTGCAAGATCTCCTGTATTTAAAGCTTCATTCTACGATGGGGAATCCGAAGAAAAGAGTGAGATCGTTATCACAGATTTGGAACCCAAGGTTTTTAAGGTGAGATATTGTTCATTTCTTCTATGAATACCCTACTTATTTTCCTTTTCCATAAACTGCTTTGCTGAATGTCCTGCTCAGGCAATGCTCCACTTTATATATTGGGATACCCTTGTAGAAGATGAAGTCACAGTTGCATCAGGTTCTCCTGTATCTTCTGTTTCTGAAACATTATCTGCAAAATTGTTGGCTGCAGCAGACAAGTATAGCTTGGAAAGGCTTCGAGTGATATGTGAATCTTATCTGTGCAAAGATATTTCTGTGAATAGTGTAGCACATACTCTAGCATTGGCAGATCGGTATCATGCCATGGAACTTAAAGCTGCTTGTCTCAAATTTGCTGCTGAAAATCTTTCAGGTATTTAACACTTTGTCTTCCAGCAACCTTATCTCAAAATTGCTGCTGAAAATCTTTCAGGTATTTAACACTGTCTCAAAGTTTGCACTGGAGAATCTTGCTGGTGTATATATCCTGATAGTATCTAGCTTAAACTACTGAACGTTTAGCCTACTTTAGGATAATATATGGGTTCCTTTTTTGTGATTCATGTCATGTTGAGAACTTCATGTTTCATGCTTTGACAAGACGCTGTAGAGCTGCTTTTTCAAATTGTATGTATGTGATCAATGTAGCATCATGTGAGGTTTCTAATACAGTTGACAAATGCTACCTTTTTGCTGAATTCTCTAGCATGTCAACATTTCTCACCATTGCAGCCCTTCAACTTCCGGCATACTTATCTTTATTCCTTCTCTCAAATTTGTTCTTGAGCTCCTTGCTGGTGTATATGTCTTAATAGCTTCTAGCTTCTGCTTCGTAATCAAGGAGCTACTGAATGATAGCTTGCTTTGTGATAGTATATGGGCTCCTTTTTCATAATTCATGTCTTGTCGGGGTTGTATATTTCATGAGAAGACAGATTATGGAACCACCTTTTCAAAACGTATTTATGAGTTGAGAGCAATGTAGCTCCATGGTGAGGTTTTCAATATGTTTGCAGATACTATCTTTTGTATCTGCAATTAACTAGCATATGCCAAAAATTTATTTATAGTGAACATGGAGACTTTTCACACCACTGTTACATGATTGTTACAGATGCTTGTGAAGTTTGCAATACACTTGAAAAATGCTATCATGTGCCTCCCCCTTTTAGTCTTCTGTCACTAGAATCACACATTATTACTTAAAATTGGTTTAACTTAGAAACTTGACCTTTAGGGAACAATTCCTTGTCTGCACCTATTATTTTTAGTTAGACCCAAGAAATAAATGGTTTAGGTATTTTCAGAATAAATAATTTATGTCTGGGATTGAAAAAATCTTTTAAGGTGAAACATCCTGAATTCTTTATCCTGTTGTTTTTGGCCAGTTATTCATACATCTATTCTTCAACATGGCATATCTGGATTTGATCGCCTGGTATTCTATACTTCTGCATAGGACAATAGGCTCATGCTTGGATTTGTTTTTTTTTTCCGATGTAAATTAAATAAATCTCTTACTTTTTAAATATTGTTCTGTCTTCAGTAAGCATCTCTGAAATTTCCTACAAAATGTGATGTCTTTTGAATTTGATTTATAATATCTGAAGTTATGATTGATCAAAATTAGAGAATTCTATGGCATCTAATTGCTGACTTTTTTTACCGAACTCTGTGTTTAATCTGAAAATTCAAAATTTTGAATTTGTGCCAAGTTTGCTAGATCTGTTCGCATTGTGTTTATATTCTTAAGCTGGCTATTTGTATTTTCAGCTGTGATGCGGTCAACTGGATTCGAATACCTCAAAGAGAATTGCCCGTCACTCCAATCAGAGCTCCTGAAGATTATAGCAGGATGTGAAGAGGAGTGCAGCAGTGGTAGCAAAAGCCGGAGCGTATGGGCTCAGCTGTCCGATGGCGGGGATTCAAATGGCCGGAGGGTAAGGCCGAGGACTTGAGTTGAGATACAAGCAAATATATTGTACCCCCAAATAACTGATTTGTACCAATGTAGTTTCTCACTGTTAACAGAAAATGGGGGAAATAACATTTTAACCCCTGTATATTTCATCCATGTATGGGTACATAATGTTGTTATGGTGTAAACTGTTGTAGGTTTGGTTGTAGCTGAGGACTTTCATGAGAGATGATATGAACTTAGGCTGTGTTGGTGACTGCTTTGATCATCGAGATGAAAAGCGTCCAATGTTACTGATTGAGGACTTGGTGCGAACACGCAAATAATTTTCTTGGAATCTTAAAAGAGTAGATGCTTTTCATGGTCATTATTGTTTGGTTGCAACTCAACCACCAGATTTTTTTTGTGCGCATCTGATGAATGCTAGGTATCGAGTCATCCTATCAGTTGCTCAAAGTTCTAGGGGCTATTTGGTTTGCTGCGAAAATTAATTGTAGCAGACGTTGTACATGTTTATTACCATTATTATTTTGTTTTTGTTTTATTTTTGATAACACAACCTGGAATCTTACCTAGTACGAAGGAGTCATATTGAATCTCCCAATCATTGTCATGATCATCAGCGTCAGTGTCATGATCATCGGCGTCAGTGGTGGACGCTTGTGCTTTATTTGCTGTAGAAATCCAACCTTAAATCTAGTGTTTGGATCTCTATAATTATTTTTTGAGAGTACGATGCAAAATTGATGTTTGGTTACTAATCACTTATTTAATCTGGGAGTCTGCTACAAATTTAGCGTCTAGTTGCGAAACAATTGGGTATGCGAAGGCTACTTGTACCGCATAAAGAAACATGGTTAAGATAGTTTTCACAGTTAAGTCGGTTGTCATACTTAATTGAATTGTGAGTTCATGCACTTTCATAACTAGACGAGCATTGCTCCACATCCATGTGCATGCACAAGAGATGCAAAACCATTTTTGGTATTTTCGTAGAAATCACCTTAAAAATAGTGTCATCATACATAAATTACATTTCATTTTTAATTTATACATAAATTATTTTTAAATGTGTTTTTGTTCCAATAAACTGCCTCCGAGACAAAATTTTCACTAAAAAGCAAAAGGTAAGCTTATGATTTGAAGACTATTTTTTGTCTTATAGGAAACGTTAATATTTTTTTCATATATTAATAGGAAAATTTGTCTTTAGGCCCCAAATTGAAAATCATCATGCGACTTACCATTGAATACACTTAAACCTTTTTTTCCAACTTTTCTTTCTTCCACCCCGTTTTTCTTTTCTATCTCTGAAAGAGCCTTATCTTCTTCCTCTCTCCTCCTTCCTCAAATCAACATTTTCCCTCCATTCCTTCTCTCTCTCTCTCTCTCTCTCTCTCTCTCTCTCTCTCTCTCTTCCATCCTACTTCCTCCATTCTTCCTTCCTCATCACTTCATGTCCCATCCTCTTATCTTCATCTTCCTCCTTGCTCATCATCCTTCCTTCTTTTCTTTTCTTCGTATCAACTTCACTCTCTTCTCTCATCTCTCTTCTATCTCAACATGTTCCCGCCTTTTCTCTAGTATTTTTGCTTTTCCCTTCCCCCCTCCTCCTCTCTCATTTGTCTCATCTCCATCTTCCTCTCTCGTCTCCATCCTCCTTTTCCTTCCTTCTTTGTCCTATTTGCTCATTCCTCCTCTCTCTTACCTTCTCCTATGTCCTGAAATAGTTGCAGCATCACTCAAATGTCGTAACCTTTACTTAAACAAATCATCTTCTAAGGTCACGCCTAGGTTAATACTCAATTAGTAAACTTAACACCTAACAATTAATTTTAACGCACAATGATTAAACTTATTACTGAAGCTTTAAGGTTAATAGATAAGCTTTATGGTTAACACGTAAAGTCTAAAATGAGCTAACAATTAACATTTTTTGCTGCCGCGACATATCCTCCTCACCTTTTCCTCCTTCTTAACACATCTTACTCTCTCTTCTTCCACAACTGTCGCTATATCCCTCAAAGACTGTCTCCTTTTGGTTAAGACAAATATTTTTTATTGTTAGATTTTAGTTCTGAGCCTTAACTTAAAATTGTGAGTATTAATTTTAAATTTTGAGAGTTAACTTTACATTTCAATTGATAACATCTTTATAATTTCTAAAATTAACACTTAAAAATTTATAATTATTAAAAGTTAACACTCAAATTTAAAATTAACACTCAAAAGTGATAGTTTTAGCCCATGGAGATGATAGGCTTTGTGGAAGGAATAGAGATGGTTGATGAAAGAAAAAATATAACGGAGGAGACAACATGACGGTGAAGAAAAACTTAATTTTTAGTTCATTTAAGATATCACTTGTTAACTTTAAAGCCTTAATTAGTGTTAAGCTTAATTGTTAGATGTTAAATTTTAACTATTACCTGTCAACAACTTTAACTAATAGATGTTAAGTTTAATTATTGAGTGTTAACTTTATTTTCTATGTGTTAACTTCAAAGCGACTTTAAGAGATGGTCCATTTAAGCAAATATGATAGGCTTCGAATGATGCAACAACAGTTATAGAAGAAAAAGGAAGAGAGAGTTGAAAAAAAAAAGAAAAAAATAACAGCAGAGTGGCTGTGGCGGGCAAAATGATAATGATTAACGAGAAGAAAAGGTACGAGAATGCAATAGAAAATGTGGTGATGAAAGAAATAATGGTTGAGGAAGAGGAAAAAAAAGGAAATATTTTTCATAGATTCATGAGAACAGAAAAGAGAGATGTGTGGTTGAGCGTGATTGTAGTTTGAGAATAAAGAAAACTTATTTTCTCTCTCTATTGAGGTGACATGAAAATGAGATTTTCATATGAGAAAGTGGGTCAAGGGAGGAACGTATGGAGAAAAGTTGAAGAAGGTGCAACACTAGGGTTTTTTTAAAGGGGACAACGCACAATTTTTCCTTATTTATATCATGGAAAAAATGTGTCAATGCCCCAAAATAAACAACCTCATATGGCCCAGCCCCATGAAGTTTTTTCCATGTGCTTTAACCCCAAATATCTGAAAATAGTGTGGCCCAACCCCAAAAGCCTATTATTATACATATATGAGTTATATTTGAGCTGGTCTTTCGAAAATACCCTCTTCTCAACCATGAAGCCACCACGGTAACCAAAAGTAGCCAGTGGAAGAGGAGATCGTAATTAATGCGAGACAACATCAAAGATGGAGGGAAAAAGGTGCGGCTTCCCTCCATTACTCCTCTAAGTCATCATATGTTCTCTATCTTATTGTTTAATCTCTCATTCTCTCATTTATTGTATTAGGGCTTTGTTCTTCAACTTTTAATAACCCCTTATGTCCTAAAAATCCCCTCAATTACTCCTCATAACTACCCTCATAACTTTCAACAATCCCCTATGGTGGCCAAAGACTTGATTTGCATGGTGTCGTTAGGCGAGAATGCTATATTCTCAATGCTAAGTTCTACAACAAACTTTTATAAATTGAAATTTGATGTGTCTGAAAGACTGAAAGTACATGAAGATGCTTTATCATTGATATATAAATCCGAGAGGCACCCGAATCTAAGTTTTCTAGTTGATAATGAAGTGCATGGTGGAGCATAACCGAAATATTGGTTGTATAGATATTCATATACAAGCTGTTGTTAATATAGAGGGTTTTACTTTTGAAAAAAATCAGAAAGTTCTAACTAAAATGTAAGTAATCAATAAACTCTTTTTAAAATTGGGATTTGTGTGATGTAGACTTTGTGATTTTAGGTTTTAAGGTACAGACGAATTATAATTGTTAACTTTAATGGTTACATGTTAACTCTTCTAGTCGTTTGTTAAGTTTTACAGCTATCAGTTAGCTTTCACTAGAACATGTTAACTTGTAAGTGACTATGCTAATTTTCATTCTAGTCTGTTAACTTTTGCCACTGTATGTTAACTTTTGCTGATCTATGTTAAGTTTTAACAAAACTTGTGAACTTTCCTTCTAGTCAGTTAATGTTCATATTTACCTATTAACTTACAAAAGAAGCTGTTAATTTAAAATAACAGAAGAAAATATTATAGTTAAATTTGATATCTCACTGGTTTATTAATTTTGTGCAATAATAATACCTCTTTGAATGCAGAATATAGTCATCATTCTCCAGGAAATACTTCTAATTCAGAGAGGATCCTAAATGATTGCCTATCTGGTGAGAATGTAATGAGATCTGATGATATTCTGAACAACACATCCATCATTCCTCAATGGTGGCTCACAACATTAACTGAAAGGGCCAACAACTTGAAAGTGTAAATGAATTATGACCAACTTTGCAATATTATTCTATTGCAAAAAAGTTTGATTATGAATTTGCAAGGAATGAACCCAAACGTATCCGAGTTTATTGTCGACATACGAAAACATATGGATGCCCTTGGATGATGTTTGCCTCTCCTATTAAAAATGAGAAAAGAATTAAAATCAAGAGGTTTATGAATGAACACAGTTGTGGCAACATACTAACTTGTCAGGAGGATCACGGGTATCTCGCAAATTCATAGCAGCCCAATTGCAACCTGTGTTAAAGGTTCGACCTGAAATCTACCCAACTAATGTGCAAAAGGAGTTTCTCACTTAGTATAGATTTAGAATTGAATATAGTAAGATATAGTGGGGTAAAGAAAGAGCACAAGAGGAGTTGTATGGTGATAGTTATGAGTCTTACGATCAACTAAGATGGTAAACTTTACAGATTTGTTATTAAATATATAAATTTTTTTAGTAGACACTTATAGTACAATATTAGTTGTGCAATATATTAACCTTACACGCTGGGTATTATGTTTCATTGATATATGTTAACTTTCATAGTTGGATGTTATGTTTCATTGATATATGTTAACTTTCACAGTTAGATATTAACTTTACAAAATTATTTCATATTTTCTCCAATGTATTATATTTACCTGGAATGTGATGACATTGACGTATAGGTATGAACATATGGTAAAGGAAATAAATCCAAGAAGCTACATTTGCATTGAACAGAATGAAGGAAGGTTCACAAGACTATTTATATGTTATGTTTCTAGCATCATTGGTTTCTTACATGGATGTTGACCCCTATTATTTTTGGATGAGACCTTTTTAAAAAACAGATACAAAGACATGCCCCTCAGTGACTATTCGTATTTTATGCTTCTTGCATCATTGGTTTCTTACATGGATGTAGACCCCTATTATTTTTAGATGGGACCTTTTTAAAAAACAGATACAAAGGCATGCTCCTCAGCGCCATAGCATATGACGGTGACTAAGGGATATTTCTACTAGCTTATTGCATATGCGATCAGGAAAATATAGGTAATTGGAGATAGTTCCTACAAGGTTTATGTTCCACATTGTATGAAAGGTCAGACCCATACAATCCTTTCTATTAATTGATAATAATTTCTAATGCTAACAAGGGAATTTGAGAAGCCGTGAAAGAATATTTTCCTGAAGCAATTCACTCAAGATGTGTTTTACATCTGGTTAAAATTTTTAGAAAAAAACTAAAGGAATTGGGAATAAAGTCAAATGACACACAAGTTTTGGGGAATTTGCTCCAATCTGCATGTTATAAATATACTAAAGCGGAATACAATAATTTTATGAAAGACATTACAAGATATCTCCAGCTACATATGACATTACAATTAGTTACTTTCCGGATTAGTGGGCAAATGCGTTCTTCCCTAAAATTAGGTACTATCATCAATCATTATGACGTTTTACAGTAGATGTTAATAGTCATTCATATATGGTATCTTTCATGCATAGATGGTAATTATCAGCGGTAGATGTTAACTTACCTTTGTATACGTTATGTTTCGGTGTTATATGTTAACTTTCATTATTAATTGTTAGGATTTATATCTACTTGGTAATGTTTTTATATATTTTAAGAAATATACTTATGCAAATTATTGTTTTAATTTTTGAAGATATTTTCATGTAACCTCTAATGACGTGGAGTCCTTTAACAACCGGATACGTGAAGCTCGAATGTTACGTGTACTACAAATGCAAATTACAGTTCACATGAACAACAGACGCATAATGGCTAAAAAATGGAATAGTTATCTTTGTCCTAAAGCTAAGCAGGTCCTTAAAGAAAATATGGAAAATGGATTTATTTTGGATGTTAAACAATCTAGAGATGAAATATTTGAATTGCAATCACATAGAACCGCGCATGTTGATTTGGAGAAGAAAACATGTACTTGCCTAGCTTAGGACATAACACGTATTCCGTGTAAGCATGCTTGTTCAGTCATTGTTTATATGAAGAGAGATGTATACCAATGTTGCGATTGGTTTATGTCCATAGAAGTGTTTAAAAAGATCTATGACCAAGTCCATTTTCCCATCCCATATTATGAAAAGTGAAGTGTGTCAAGAGGTAAAATCAAGATATTGCCACTAATTACTACTAAAAGGAATGGAAGAAATAGAACTAGACTAGATGTATAAATAACAAAACCATTTACAAACATCCAGTGAAATGTTCTCGATGCAAAGCTGAGGGTCACAATCGAGTTACTTGTAACGAGCCAATTGGTGATTAGTGTGGATTGCTTATTAATACAATACTTTTGATAGAGCAATCTAGGTTGTCAAGGCTTTTGTAGCACATGGTGGAAGACTTTTGTAATCTGTGAGAATGTAAGACTAATCATATTGTGTATTCAAGCACTATTAACTGTAAGAATATAAGAATTTTAGTATAATGTACTTGTTTCACTAAAGTTGTCTATTTGTGTTGCATGTTAACTATCTTGGAATTATGTTAACTTTCAGCTTAAATTGTTAACTTTTAGGCTTTCCTATTAGCATTCATAGAAATCTATTAACTCTGGGAGATACCTATTAATTATATGTGATATTAACAACAAACGTTTAAGTCATTCGGTGAGAAAAACCTATCCAATATTATTGATTAATATGGATTGCTACGAGTAATAATACCTTTGGTAGAGGAATACAGTTCGTGTATTCAATCAATTGTGAATAATACTTCAGTTAGGAATAACAAGACTATTCAAATTGTGTATTCAAACATTATCAGCTATAAGTTTGTAAGACTAATCAATCAATTTTTAAAATAACTTTCTCTCCATCCTGATCTAATAGCTCTGCTTGATTCTTCTGTCCCCATCCTTCTATAAGAAACTCGGCTGCAAGCCTCGCACGTATGACACTAGGTTCATCGTCGAGAGTAGTTACTTGCTTTGCATCAACACCAAGGAGTATAGCCCTCATATATAGGGGAACGTAAATCCCACAAATATTATATAAAGTAGCAAGCTAGTTAGATATATTTTATTGGATAAAATGGAAAAGATTAAATTTGTGAAATACTAATAATCTAGTCTGTTGCTCGCAAGGGATGGCTTTATATGTATACATTCTCCAAACATTCTGCGGATCAAATCCAAACTTCATATGATCCATGAAATTAATTACTTTATTCACTGGTTCAATGTAAGCACTATTGCTAGACGAGCTATAGTGTTTAACAACGTCCTTGTCCAACCTGACTTTGGCAACATGCCAGTGGTATTGGTGCACAAGTGAGATAAGGAGTATACTCTTACCGGTAGCAATATGCTTTTGTATAAATGAAGCGTACATATGTGAAAAATTAGGTGTCTTGGTATAAAGACTATGATGTATTACAAATAAGATAATGTTATATCAATTATTAACAAGATGTGAAGATGGTTAGGGGTTTGATTTAGTGCTTATGCAAAAGTAAGTTGATACGACTCCATATTTCTTGTCGAGTGAGGTATTTTCTGGTCTCTCTAACCATGCACTTATTCTATCTATCAAAGCTTCCATGACCTACAAAATCACCACGCAAGAATACATGCATAACAATAAAACATAAAAGTAAGCTATCATATATTTAACATATTAAACTTGCATGGTCATCAAGATAGCGTTCACAAAGCAAATACAAAAGCTCTAAAGCATGAATACTACTGTTCGAAGTATTGACAATAACAAACCTCCTAAAATATAACAGTAAGAAATAAAAGTTAACAGTTTCTGATAATAATTGATATGTATCAATGAAAGTTAACATTTTCTTGTTCTTCAGCAAATCCTAGCTGCATTCATCGGGTTTGCAGTAGTACTTGATTGTTTTTCTCTCCTCAATTTTCTGGTGTGATACTTCAATTATCTCTTTATCAACTCCCTTCTTCATTCCTTTAGTGAATGTGGTTCGAACTATTTATGATCTCATTCTAATCCTGTTACTTGGTGCCCTTGTCCTTGCCTTTGAAACAACTTTCATCATCCTATTTTGATACACTTTTGCCTCCGCTGCTACGATGAATCTCTCAATTGATGTCTCTTCAACGTTTGCCTTCTTCTCCTCTTTTTTGTCTTCCTCTTTCTTCTCTTCTTCTTTCTGTTCCTCTTTCTTGTCTTCCTGTTTCTCCGCATTCTTAGCATTCTCTTCATTCCTTTCTTTCTTTCTCTTTTTCTTTCTCCACATTCTCAACATCCACTTCTTGCCCTTCTTCTTTCTCCATTTCCCTCTCTTCTTGCACAACTTTTTGTTTTTTCTCTTCTATTTTCTCTAATTCCTTCTCCGTTTGCATAACCT
This sequence comes from Asparagus kiusianus, assembly GCA_022839385.1. Classification (NCBI taxonomy): domain Eukaryota; kingdom Viridiplantae; phylum Streptophyta; class Magnoliopsida; order Asparagales; family Asparagaceae; genus Asparagus; species Asparagus kiusianus. Next base: position 548,352 of record BQKN01001098.1, read on the forward strand.
CTTTCGTAATATGTGAAGCTTCTTTCTAATATTGGTTACATCGCTATGATCGAAACAACCAATATCATCACCCTTATCAAAAAAATCCAAAACTTTTTTTATTTTTCTTTTGTGCAATTGTACTGTGCATATCATTCTGTGTCATAAGATTCTTTACATTCTTCTTCAGGTATTTAGGGTCAATGAGATCACTGATTCCTTCATAGGTTCTACTTTCTTGTTAAGCCTTTGTATCTCCTTGGCGCAAGCATCCTACTGATATCCCTTATTACGCTTGACAGCATAGAGCAGTTTCTAATTTATTTTAGCAGTATTCCTCCATAAACGAATTTGTTTATCGCTTGTTAACTTATCTATCTCATCTTACCTCTCAAAAGCATCACCGATATGCTGGGAAACAATCTGAAAAAATTATAAAATACCTATTAGCTAGATAAATAATAAAAATAAATTAAGGATTATAGTTATGAAAGATAACAAAATGTTGAAATGTTAACATGTAAGCCAAAAAGTTAACACGTAAGGTCAAAAGTTAATATGTTACGTTGAGAATTAACATGGACTTATGAACATTAATATGTAACACTGTATGTTAACATGAAACAATGTACACTAACATGCACACATAAAGTTAACATGAAAGAATGAAAATTAACATGTAATTCTGATGAAGTTATAGAATTACGTTCAGTATTAACATACAAGAATGTGTAAAGAATAATTGATGCTTACGTAGGCTATAGATGAGCTCTTAGGTCTCTCCTCAACCTTTTCTGGCTTCTCCTTCTTCTTCTTATGAACATCCTTCTTCGGCGACAATTGTTCCACAGATTTACTCCTACCAGATATGAGAGGGATTCTTTTTCTTCCCCGACAAGAGATGTCATTCTTCCTTAATCTAGGCTTCCTTTGAGGGTATTTCTCACTCGGTGGGCTAACATGAGAAATTGGTTTCTCTAGTATTTCAATGCTTCCTTTGAAGCAATTGTATCTCTCCTTATTTGTCCAGCCCTCTCTCCAATCATTACCCAATTAGTCAAAGGAGACTTCCATCTCAAGTTAAGGGCTAGTTTTTTTAATGTCGGTCATCTCGTATGTAGAACCCCGTAAATTTTACATGAATATATGTGAATTATTAGTAAATAAATAATTCTTTTATGACAAATAGCTTGAGGTCATTGATGTGCATGATAACAAGTTATTTGAGATGATATGAGAGTATGGGTGTAGAGTTTTGTGCGTTGAATTTTGCAAATTAGCAAAACATGCAAAAAACTAGAATTTCCCAGTTTAGTCGACACATCAGTCGACTGATACGCTGATTTCCAGTTTTTTTTCCAGGTTTCGGGTCTGTTTTGTTTTGGTTCGGGTTTGGGTTGGGTTTAATGGTTCGTATATATTCTCCTTCACCTAAAATCATCCCCTCTCCTCTTCAGATCAGAGAAACCCTAGCCCCCTCTCTCCTCTCTCAAACCCTAGGGTAGTTCTTGGTGATTTTGGGGTGAAATCGGAGGATTTTCAGCGGGATTTTTAGTTTGCAGCGAAAGGAATCACTCCCCCTCAGATCCAGGAGCTCTTCATCACCTCAGAGGCGAGTAACATCTCGCCCAACCTTGTCCCATTCTTTTTAAACGTTTTCACATGGTTTTATTGAGATTTCTTTAGCCTAAAACGTATTTTGTGAACAAAGAATGGATTTTTATTGCGTATAACATGAAGATGTGTATTTTCAGTTTGATAAACAACTTACCATCGTTTTGTAAAACGAGATCTAGATCTGAAATGTTTTATAAGAGATTTAACATGGGTTTTGTTTGAAAAGTGCTTTTAAAACATAAATACATATGTTTAGAGTTTTATTTATGTATTTGTACATGAAAGTTATGTTTCAGTTAGTTCATACATGTTAATATACGTATGGTTCATGCTTGGGATTGATGGGGATGTGTTTAGATCAATTTTGAGATGAATAACAACCTGTGCAGAGTTTCTGTAGGCTATCGGTCGACTGATCAGTCAACCGACGGGTTGAAATTTCAGCATCAGTCGACTGATCAGTCGACTGACGAGCTGTTTGTGTTTTTTCAGTTCCTCAGTCGACAGATCAGTCGACTGGTGAGCTGAGACTGTATTGCCTGTGCATTTTCGGTCGACACATGAGTCGACTGACGTCATCAGTCGACACACCAGTCGACTGATGAGGTGTTTTACAGATTTTTGGTCTGTTTGAGTTGCCTTTCGGGATCGCCTCGATAACCTGACACTAGTTCACCATGTAAATGAATTCATCTGTACATGTGGGTTGACTTTTGACACAAGTTTAGATATGTACATCGAGATGCGTGCGAGTTTAGATTTGGTGTATCTTTTCGTATATACTTTACACAGTTACACAGTCCTCGTGTTGGACTATAATCCATAGAAGTCCTCGTGTTGGACTATAATCCATTTCAGTCCTCGTGTTGGACATTTGCCACTTATTCCATGTGTTTGGAAACCATGGTACTTAGTTCCTGTATCGGACATATTTCTTAACCCTGTATATGACTTGCTCATAGGAGTTTATGATATGACATTTATGTAGATTATGCCATGATTACATGATGCCCGTTTAGGCTATGATATGACACGATATTTATGCTCTGAGATTTTGTTATATTTCTTTTATTATATGTTTCTGTACTAGGACCTCGGGTTTGGTGTTTAGGGATTTACAATTTGAGATACAAGGTATATACATGAGGGTTTTCTTGTTTGGATTATTTCGCTCGACGTACCTATGCTCGTGTTGTAAATTTCTAAATACTAAAATCCTCTTTAGTAAGATCAATGATTTTAGATTTATTATGTATTATCTGTATTTTCATATACAACGAGCCCCGTTCCCTTGGGGTTGGTTGTGATGTTGCTCGCTAGCGCTTTGACGCTTGTTGTCCCTCCCCATTTCAGGTAACGAGCCAGGAGCTCGGAGAGTCGCAGGTTGATGGCGACACACTTTAGTGTTTAGCTGTTAGTTATACTTATGTTGGAGCTCCACTATAGATTTTGTTAGACATTTGAGAGTATTGTTCTAGAAGTTGTAAATGCTGTGTGCCTTATTTTCTTCTTGTCAGATATTTGTATTTGAGACTTGTTGACTACTCCAGTTTATTTATTCAGACATTGACTATGTATTTCCATTTGTTGGATGATGAGATATTTATTTGATCATTATCATTTCATCAGCCCTTCGTGTATTATATTTTACTTGCTTTTGTACCTACATCTGTTATTGACTCTACTAGATAGATGTTAATTGTGATGGTGAAACTTGTTGTTGTACGTGTGGTGCATGGCTGGTTTGACATTCTTGGTTTCACCATGGACTGCAGCCTTGTGTGAACCCAGGGGCGTCACAGTTGGTATCAGAGCTCTAGTTCCAGTATCCTTAGGATCATCCTGTGTCGAGTCGTGGAGCTAGGATAGAGTTTCTTAGGATTCATGTATAGAGTCCGCAAGGATTTCCTAGTATGAGTGAGGACGACATATGCGTATATCTCAAAAAATTTGAGAAATTTTTTTTGACAATTATTTTTGAATAAGTTTAAAGTGATTGTGCAAATACTATATGTTGTGAAAATTTTATTGTGATACGCTATTTATAAAGGTCTATTTTGACTCATGAACTTTTATTTTTCTTACAATCAGGGAGAGAGATGGCAGGACGTGGTAGACCTCGTACCAGGAGAGCTAGCCAAGCGGAGTCACAGCAGACTCCATTAGAGCAGCAGCCAACTCAGCCCGAGCAGGAGCAGGCACCACCAGAGCCGCAGCAGGCTCCTCAGTACTTGGTGGATCTCATGGCTCCCCTTATTGCTCGGATGACAGCTATTGAGGAGTTGGTGACGACTCATATAGCACCACCGACACCACCACCACCACCACCGGTAGCTCAGCAACAGGGGATACCTGCCGTTCCTGTCAGAGAGAGACCCCCAGAGGTCACGCCTGCAGCTATCCCTCTAGCAGTCCCAGATAGAGCCACAGAGCAGGAGGCTTGGCTCCGTATGGTGGAGAGGTACCAGAAGATGAGGGCACCAGAGTTTCAGGGGTCACCAGACCCTCTTACAGCCCATAAGTGGAAGGAGGATGTGAGCAATATCCTCGATATACTCGGTGTAGATTCAGTTCAGAAGCAGAGACTGGCATCCTACAGCCTGAAGGGAGATGCCGGGAGGTGGTACCGACTCCAGTTTACTCCAGAGTAGAGGCTGACCCTCACATGGGAGGACTTCATATACTTCTTCAATGGGCAGTATATTTCTTCTGCAGTACGGACGGGGAAGGAGCTTGAGTTATTCCGGTTGACTCAGGGGGACATGACAGTTGTAGATTTTGAGAGCAGATTCATGGAGCTGCTACATTTCACAGGCATGTGGCAGACAGGAGAGCGTCAGGCTCAGATGTTCTTAGCTGGGCTTCACCCTAATCTCTGACGGTACCTCGTGTCGAGGAGATTTTATTCAGTCAGGGAGGTAGCTGAGGCCGCCACTTCTCAGGAGATTGAGACTTCTATGTTCCAGAAGGATAAGGAGGGGAAGGCTAAGACAGGACAGAGTGGGGAGAAGGGCAAGAACAAGAGATCTTTTTCTGAACACCAGCAGCAGCATCAGGGCTCTTATAAGAAGGGACCCCAGCATGATCAGAGAGCGCATCAGCAGCGCAAGTTCCAGGGGTCTTGTTTTAACTGTCACAAGGTCGGGCATAAGGCATCGGAGTGTCGTAGCGCACCAGCAGAAGCCTAGCAGGGCAAGGGTCCGAACCAGCAGCAGTGCCAGCAGGGCAGAGGTCAGGGCTAGCAGAGCAGGCTTGAGGCACCGCCAGCAGCTCAGAGGACTGAGGGGCAGATTCGAGCAGTCCAGGATGTTCCTCAGGGGCAGATTATCCCATATTCTCCACCACCATCAGTAGAGCAGTCTTCAGCCACGGGCATGGTATATGTAGTAGTTCCCTGTGATCATGGAGCCAGCGGAGCCGTAGTGGAGGGTACGTTCTTTGTGAACTCTCTTCCCGCCCGTATTCTTTTCGATTCGGGAGCTTCGCATTCTTTCATCTCGCATGCATTTATGACTAGACTCCAGCTCGTAGCTCAGCCTCTAAACACCCCTCTATCTGTTTCCACCCCTTTAGGTGAGGTATCGCTTCTGGAGAGCATTTGTAGGAGGTGTACCGTCAGTCTAGACGAGTCGGAGTTCATAGTGGATTTGATAGTGTTGCATATATTCGAGTTCGATGTCATCCTTGGTATGGATTGGTTGTCTTCCTACCATATTAGTATTGACTGCTTTGCGAAGACAGTCAAGTTGCGAGCGTCCGATGGGTCCGAGATGATTGTAGCTACCTCTCAGGGCAACCGGTTTGCGGAGTCGTTTCTGGCATACATCGAGGAGGTGATGCGACGAGATCAGGGTGCTGAGTTATTGGAGACTAGAGTTGTCTCGGATTATCAGGATGTCTTTCAGGACATACCTGGATTACCTCCAGTGAGAGAGGTTGAGTTCTGTATTGAGTTGCAGCCAGGCACAGCCCCGATATCCCGCGCACCCTATCACATGGCACCAGCTGAGATGAGGGAGCTTCAGACCCAGTTGGACGAGTTGTTAGCTCAGGGTTTTATTCATCGGAGTCATTCTCTGTGGGGCGCGCCGGTCCTCTTCGTGAAGAAGAAGGATGGTAGTATGAGATTATGCATAGATTATAGAGAGTTGAACAAGGTCACTATCCAGAATAGGTACCCACTACCTAGGATTGATGACTTGTTTGACCAGTTACAGGGGGCACAGTATTTCTCGAAGATTGATCTTCGTTCTGGCTATCATCAGCTGCGGGTTCGGGAGATGGATATTCCTAAGACCGCCTTTCTTACTCGATATGGATCCTTCGAGTTCTTGGTCATGCCATTTGGGCTGACCAATACACCCGTGGTATTCATGGATTTGATGAACCGGGTTTTCCGTCCTTTCTTAGATCAGTTTGTGATCGTCTTCATCGATGATATACTCATTTACTCGAGATCAGAGGCAGAGCACGAGGAGCATCTACGGATGGCGTTGAGGACCCTTCAGGAGCACCAGTTGTATGCTAAGTTCAGCAAGTGCGAGTTCTGGCTTTCAGAAGTCAGATTCCTTGACCATATTATCAGTCGAGAGGGTATAGCAGTGGATCCGACTAAGGTCACAGCAGTCCTTGATTGGGAACCACCGAAGACGGTGACAGAGATTCACAGCTTTTTGGGTTTAGCTGGGTATTACAGGAAGTTCATTCAGGACTTCTCGAAGATTGTGACGCCGATTACACACCTTACGAAGAAGGGTGTACAGTTCATATGGAGCATGGAGTGCCAGAATGCCTTTGATATTTTGAAGGCTAAATTGACTACAGCGCCAGTTCTGATTATTCCGAGCAGTGACAGGACATTCGTTGTGTATACAGATGCATCGTTGGCAGGCTTAGGAGGCGTATTGATGCAGACTCAGAGAGTAGTAGCCTATATCTCACGGCAGTTGAGGGTGCATGAGCAGAACTATCCCACTCATGACTTGGAGTTAGCAGCTGTGGTGTTTGCACTGAAGTCATGGAGGCACTACTTATATGGAGTGTAGTTTGAGTTATTCACAGACCATCAGAGTCTGAAGTATCTCTTTTCTCAGAAGGAACTCAACCAGAGGCAGAGGAGGTGGATTGAGTTTATCAAGGACTACGAGTTCGCGATTCAGTATCATCCACGGAAGGCGAACGTCGTAGCAGATGCTTTGAGCAGGAAGCGCCGACATCGGGTTGCAGCTTTGAGGTGTTCATTATACAAAGATCTTATCACTCTTAGCCAGTTTGATTTTAGACCCGAGATTGGAGGAACTCGTGCATTCTTGGGAGCTGTATCAGTGCAGCCAGCTTGGAATGACAGAGTTGTCAGGGCTCAGTTAGGAGACCCTTGGATTCAAATCCGAAAGGAGGAGATTTCCAAGGAGCCTAAGGTTGATTGGACCATCAGAGCAGATGGAGGTCTACGGATGAAGGGTAGATTGGTTATGCCAGCCAGTGCGGAGTTGAAGAGGGAGTTATTTGATGAGACGCATCGTACTCGGTACACAGTACATCCAGGGACTACCAAGATGTACAAAGACCTGAAGAGGCGTTTCTGGTGGAGTGGTATGCGGAGAGAGATTGCAGACTATGTGGCTAGATGTTTTACCTGTCAGCAGGTGAAGGCAGAGCATCAGAGACCGGCGGGGACACTACAGCCTTTACCCATTCCAGAGTAGAAGTGAGCAGACATTTCTATGGATTTTATTATAGGCTTGCCAAATTCGAAGAAGGGGAATGATTCTGTTTGGGTGATAGTGGACCGATTGACGAAGTCAGCACATTTTATTCCGGTGAGGACCACTTATACAACCGAGACTTATGCGAGGATCTTCATTCGGGAGGTAGTTCGACTTCATGGAGTACCGGACATGATCGTGTCGGATCGAGGATCGGTTTTCACTTTACATTTTTGGAGGAGTTTCCAGGACTCATTTGGCAACACGCTATTCTATAGCAGTGTATTCCACCCCCAGACGGATGGCCAGACGGAGAGGGTGAATAAGGTATTAGAGGACATGTTGCGGGCATGTGTCATTGACTTCCAAGGCAGTTGGGAGGACCATATTCCACTAGTAGAGTTCGCTTATAACAATAGTTATCAAGCGATGATCGGTATGGCCCCGTATGAAGCATTGTACGGGAGGCCTTGTAGGTCACCGATATGTTGGGCCGAGCCGGAGGACAGCTTGATGCTTGAGCCAGAGCTAGTGAGGCAGACTACTGAGAAGGTAGCTTTGATCAGGGAGCGGATTCTAGCCGCTCAGAGTCGACAGAAGAGCTATGCAGATAAGAGGCGGAGACCCTTAGAGTTTCAGATTGGAGACTTGGTTATGCTTAAGGTATCGCCTATGAAAGGCGTGCAGCGATTCGGGAGGCGAGGGAAGCTTGCACCGAGATATATTAGGCCTTTTCAGATTCTAGAGCGCATTGGAGCCGTGTCATACAGACTAGATCTTCCAGCATCTATGTCTAGTATACACAACATGTTTCATATTTCTATGCTCAAGAAGCACTTGCATGATGAGGAGCAGCAGCGAGTATTGGATGCACCGGAGATCGAGCTTCAGGATGACTTATCCACTATTGAGATTCCGGTTTGTATACTTGCCAGGGAGGACAAGAGACTCAGGAATAAGGTGATTCCCTTAGTGAAAGTTCAGTGGAACCGAGGAGGCATTGAGGAGATTTCTTGGGAGCGCGAAGAGGACATGCGTCGCGACTACCCACATTTGGTTGAGCAGGTAAATTAATCCCTATTATGTTATATATCTTACTTCATATTTATATCTTTGGTTATGTTTACATTTAACACTAGAATGAGAATATCTTCGCTTAATTCTTAATCTTTTGGAACACGTGGTATATATATGGGGGGGTTCCTTGTTTGGATTTTTCGCCCGATGTACTAGTTCCACTAGATTAGGGCTTGAGCGAGAATATAATCATTTTGGATGGTTAAGTATAAATATCCATGTGTGCTCATCTAGAGTTTCATATTTTGAGATTTGTATAATTTTCGAATTTCGAGGACGAAATTCTTTTAAGGGGGAAGAATGTAGAACCCCGTAAATTTTACATGAATATATGTGAATTATTAGTAAATAAATAATTCTTTTATGACAAATAGCTTGAGGTCATTGATGTGCATGATAACAAGTTATTTGAGATGATATGAGAGTATGGGTGTAGAGTTTTGTGCGTTGAATTTTGCAAATTAGCAAAACATGCAAAAAACTGGAATTTCCCAGTTCAGTCGACACATCAGTCGACTGACGGTGTCGGTCGACACATCAGTCGACTGATACGCTGATTTCTAGTTTTTTTTCCAGGTTTCGGGTCTGTTTTGTTTTGGTTCGGGTTTGGGTCGGGTTTAATGGTTCGTATATATTCTCCTTCACCCAAAATCATCCCCTCTCCTCTTTAGATCAGAGAAACCCTAGCCCCCTCTCTCCTCTCTCAAACCCTAGGTTAGTTCTTGGTGATTTTGGGGCGAAATCGGAGGATTTTCGGCGGGATTTTCAGTTTGCAGCGAAAGGAATCACTCCCCCTCAGATCCAGGAGCTCTTCATAACCTCAGAGGCGAGTAACATCTCGCCCAACCTTGTCCCATTCTTTTTAAACATTTTCACATGGTTTTATTGAGATTTCTTTAGCCTAAAACGTATTTTGTGAACAAAGAATGGATTTTTATTGCGTATAACATGAAGATGTGTATTTTCAGTTTGATAAATAACTTACCATCGTTTTGTAAAACGAGATCTAGATCTGAAATGTTTTATAAGAGATTTAACATGGGTTTTGTTTGAAAAGTGCTTTTAAAACATAAATACATACGTTTAGAGTTTTATTTATGTATTTGTACATGAAAGTTATGTTTCAGTTAGTTCATATATGTTAATATACGTATGGTTCATGCTTGGGATTGATGGGGATGTGTTTAGATCAATTTTGAGATGAATAACAACCTGTGCAGAATTTCTGCAGGCTATCGATCGACTAATCAGTCGACCGACGGGTTGAAATTTGAGCGTCAATCGACTGATCAGTCGACTGACGAGCTGTTTGTGTTTTCTCAGTTCCTCAGTCGACAGATCAGTCGACTGGTGAGCTGAGACTGTATTGCCTGTGCATTTTCGGTCGACACATGAGTCGACTGACGTCATCAGTCGATACACCAGTCGACTGATGAGGTGTTTTACAGATTTTTGGTCTGTTTGAGTTGCCTTTCGGGATCGCCTCGATAACCTGACACTAGTTCACCATGTAAATGAATTCATCTGTACATGTGGGTTGACTTTTGACACAAGTTTAGATATGTACATCGAGATGCGTGCGAGTTTAGATTTGGTGTATCTTTCCGCATATACTTTACACAGTTACACAGTCCTCGTGTTGGACTATAATCCATAGAAGTCCTCGTGTTGGACTATAATCCATTTCAGTCCACGTGTTGGACATTTGCCACTTATTCCATGTGTTTGGAAACCACAGTACTTAGTTCCTGTATCGGACATATTTCTTAACCCTGTATATGACTTGCTCATAGGAGTTTATGATATGACACTTATGTAGATTATGCCATGATTACATGATGCCCGTGTAGGCTATGATATGACACGATATTTATGCTCTGAGATTTTGTTGTATTTCTTTTATTATATGTTTCTGTACTAGGACCTCGGGTTTGGTGTTTAGGGATTTACAATTTGAGATACAAGGTATATATATGAGGGTTTCCTTGTTTGGAATATTTCGCTCGACGTACCTATGCTCGTGTTGTAAATTTCTAAATACTAAAATCCTCTTTAGTAAGATCAATGATTTTAGATTTATTATGTATTATCTGTATTTTCATATACAACGAGCCCCGTTCCCTTGGGGTTGGTTGTGATGTTGCTCGCTAGCGCTTTGACGCTCGTTGTCCCTCCCCATTTTAGGTAACTGTTCGCGGGAAAAATTGTTGTTTTCATTGAAGTCATTGTCTCCTTAAGCAATAGTTTATCGGTTACAAAAGATCCGGCCTTTTTATAAGATCCGGTTACAATAAAATTAAAGAAAAATCTAAAAAAAAGATTACAACTTTCCTGAACAAATCGCAAGATCCTGTTTTGCGGTCTCTTGCTTGTGTGGGTTCTTCACCTGCGCCGGGGTTAATCCGTGGACCACCGCGCGATCTTGATCCGGTCGGATCTACACGGTATGACGGGTATTATTTCACCAAGGAAATAACAGTCGGGGGTATTATTTCACCAAGAAAATTATAGCCCTAAGTAATCGAAATCGACCAAGCGAAATCGATACTCTTCTCGGGATCAAAAACCAAGTTTTGATCCGGAGGATAACCGTGTGGATCTCAGATCTGATCTCTCTCGAACTCCTGTCTTATTTGACGTGGATGATCGCCAAGAACCAGATCTGAAAAGTCTCCCCCTTCAAAGTTCCAAAGCCTCAATCTTTTTTAGTCTTGAGCCTTCAATCTAGCAGAGTTTCGCCTCCAAAAAATCTAACCTCCACAAATGAGCCCTCATCTCCTATTTATAGGCATTTCAAACCAGATCTGGGCTCAGATCTGGGCCCAGATCTGGTGGCTCGGCCACCTAGGTAGCTCGGCCACCGAGCCACCATGGTGGCTTACCGAGCCACTATTTGGTGGCTCGGTTTTGGCCGAGCCACCAGGTGGTGGCTCGGCCACCGAGCCACCAGGAGGTGGCTCGGCCACCGAGCCACCCCTAGGTGGCTCAGCTTTGGCCGAGCCACCTAGGAGTGGCTCGGTTTCAGCCAAGCCCTCCAGGTGTTTGCCGTTTTATCATTTTCCGGTTTCGCGGTTTATCCGAACTCTGATTTGGCAGTCCGGATCTTGATTTGGTAGTAAATCCGCTTTGGTGTTCGAGTTTGAGTCCGCTCCCGATCTTGATTGATGTGATGGACTCTACGGTTGGATGACTTATTGATTCATCGACCCGTTAGCTTGATTGGGCATGCGATTGGATGTATTCTGTTGTTTGCGTGTGGTTCGTTAACCTCGTCGCCTTGTTAATCCGCTTCGTCGCGTCTCACTTGGCTTCGGCGTTGTGGTCTAACGATCATGCTTGGATATATCACCCGATGGTTCGTTGATTTGTCGAATCACCATGTCGAGCTGTGTTAAGGGACCTATAAGCAGTTTTATACGCCTATAGATACCCCCTTCAAAGTATTTCAGCCTCATTCTTTTATAGAAGAGTCTGGAATACTTTGGATATGATTGTCCCAACCTTCAATCGGTATGACGGGACTTTGGAATGGCTTATATTCTTGATTCCTTCAACCCTCCAGGCTATTCGGTGCTTTGTCGAATGTCTGCAAGGGTTCCGGTGCTGCATTTATTGTCTGATCATTGTCGGAATTTTGAACTTGAAGTCAATTCCTGATTTTCTGATCTTTAGCTCGTGTTTGTTGTTTCAACATAGAACCGACCATCGATTGTTGGCGTTGAGTCTTCATTTGCAACGCGTTGTCCAGCGTTTGAGCTTCATTGTGACGCGTTGTCCGGCTTTTGAGCTTCATTGTGACGCGTTGTCCGGCGTTTGAGCTTCATTGTGACGCGTTGTCCGGCGTTTGACACAGTTTATACTCGTACGTCTGCTGGAGTCTATGCAGTTTAAACTCTTAAGGAATTGGAGCGTGGCGGATACTCGAGTCACGAGACCAGCTAACGGAGTTGATGCATCAATGACTCGTAATTATAGAATTTTTGGCAAATTCTCAGCCATCAACGGGTTTGATAAGCCTTTACCTACTACCGTTTGAGTCGGGCTAGCATACGGATTGTTTAAGTCCGTTCCGCATGTGACATTAAGCTAAAAGAGTTAACCCTTTTAGTGCTACGATATTGAATACGTAGACTTCGTCTTTCTCCTATGAAAAGACTAAACAGCGACGTGTATGAGACGTTGACTTAGGATTTTTGGCAAATCCTCAGCCCTCAACGGATTTGACGTGCTCTTACCGATTACCGTTTGAATCGGGCTTACATGCGGATTGTTTTAGTCCGTCCTGCATGTGACGTTGTGCTAAAGGAATGAACTCCCTTAGACTTTGTGCTATGATGTCGAATACATAGGCTTTACCATTTGTTACGGGAATAGGCTACCCGGCGACACGTGTTAGGCGTTGACTTTAGGATTTTTGGCTAACCCCCAGCCTTCAACGGATTTGGTTAGCCTTTACCGACTACCGTTTGAGTCGGGCTAGCATGCGGATTGTCTAAATCCGTTCCGCATGTAACGTTATGCTAAGAGAGTGAATTCTCTGAGACTCGCCGCTACGACTTCGAATACGTAGACTTCGCCATTGTTACGGGAATAGGCTACCCGGCAACGTGTATTAGACGCTGACTTATCTCTACTTAGGCTTCGGGATAAAGGTCCCCAGAATCAGGTTCTGGTGTCTTCTTAGACAGTAAAAGACTAACCGGCGACGCGTGTTAGGCGTCGACATATCCTTTCTTAGGATTCAGGATGAAATTCCCCATGCGTGTAAGGTATGGATTTTGGTGTTATTAATAACAACCTGGCATAATATTGAATATGTGGGTGGGTGTTCTTTTTAACGGTTAAGAACTAACCAGCAGTGCGGGTTAGGCGCAGACGTATCCCTGCTTAGGTTTCAGGATAGGATACCCCAGAATCGAACTCTGGTGTCTTTTTCTACGGAGAAAGACTAAACCGGCAGCGCGTGTTAGGCGCAGACTTATCCCTACTTAGGATTCGGGATAAACTTCCTAGGATGAATCCTACATTGATAAATTCTTAGAAAAGGTTGGTGTGGGAAAGGAAGAATTTTATATTCTATTTTCCGATCTTCTTTTAGGGCGAAGGCGAACCCGAATACAAGGAAGGAAGAATTTTATATTCTATTCCTTGATTCTGGAAAGGAAGAATTTTATATTCTATTTCCAGCACATAAGAAACTAGAAGTGGGATCTCCACTCCGAGAATCTGGAAGATCTAGATAAGCTTACCTTTTATAGGATTGGTTATCTAGTCTGAAGATGAGTTTTTCGTTTATCGAAGTGAAATTTCAACTTCGGTTATAACCATGAGAAGGCTTAACCGAAGAGAAAAAGAAGGGAGTTGTTTCGTTTATCGAAAGGGGACTCTGAACTGAAAGTGAACCTCTTGTTCGTGGAAAGAATCAAGAGGGGAATTTATTGGTGGCTTGGGCCAGAAAGACACTTTTGGTGGACTCACTGTCAATTGAAATTGATCAGTGAGGGATTTTGGTGGTGAAAATGATTTTGGGTTATCCTCTAAAATATTAAGTGTAATATTCTTCAAGGAACTTCCCGATAAGTGGGTTATCCTGAATATACTAGGGATAGTACTTTTTCAGGAACTTCCCATTTATTGGCATTAATTGTCTGACGCCCTCTTGAGTAATCAGGCGATATGCACCGTTTGAGTAGACTGTGTCTACCATAAACGGTCCTTCCCATTTGGGTTCAAATTTATCTTTCTTCTTGGAGTTGAGGATTATCAGTCGGCGAGCAGCGAGGACCAGATCTCCTTCCTTGAAGCTTCTCTGTCGGACTCTTTTGTTAAAAGCCCTAGATATTCTGGCTTGATAAAACTCAATGTGTTGTTGAGCTTCTAAGCGCTTTTCATCCAACATTTCGAGTTCCTCGAGACGTTTCTGATGTTGTTCTTCTGTCGTCATCTCAGTTGCGAGAGCGATCCGAAGGGATGGGATTTGGATTTCCAATGGTAGCACAGCTTCACATCCGTATACCAACGAATATGGGGTAGCTCCTATAGGTGTGCGTATGGTGGTACGATAAGCCCAGAGTGCTTCACCGAGTTTATCGTCCCAATCTTGTTTATTGGTCTTCACGAGCTTTGACAGGATTTTGATGATCGTCTTGTTAAAAGCCTCAGCTAATCCATTCGAGGCGGGATAATAAGCTGTTGACGAAATATCTTGAATTTTGAACTTGTCACAAAACCCGACGAAAGCGTTGCTTATGAACTGTGGACCGTTATCATGAATGATCCGTCTTGGCACGCCGTGTCGGTATATGAAATGATGTTTGATGAAATTAATGACGTTGTTCGTCTTCACTTCTCTAAGCGGAATCGCTTCAGCCCACTTTGAAAAGTAATCCGTGATTGCGAGAATAAATCGATCGCCTTTGACTGAAGGGGGGAAAATAGGACCGACAATGTCCATACCCCATGTTTCAAACGGCCAAGACGTGGTTGACGTGTGTAAATGTTCCGGTGGTTGGTGCATATAATTTGCATGTAATTGACAGGCATGACATTCTCGGGCGTATTTGATTGCATCATGAACCATTGTCGGCCAAAAATATCCCATTCTCCTGATGCGATCATACAGCTTGGGACCGGGCTGATGCGCACCACATTCTCCTTCGTGTGCTTCCTTAAGAACTTCTTCTGCTTCTTTGTTCGAAAGGCATCGGAGTAACAAACCATCGTACCCTCAACGGTATAATGTATGAGTCTCGGTATTATAGAAGAATCTTAGTGTTCTTCGGCGGATTGATTCCCTTTCTTTTACATCCTCTGGCAAAATACCGTAGTCAATGATAGGAAAACACCAATCTCAGGACTCAGACTCAATTTGAGTTGAGTTCACCTCCTTGGCGCTTATGTTTCTATCATCTTCCTCTTCGATATCCATATTGCATATGGGTATGCAGAGTTGATGCGATCTTACCGTGACTAGCAGTTCAGTTTCGGGAGGCTGCGCAAGTGATACCGCTAGTGTTGCCAATGCATCCGCATAAGCGTTCTGGAGACGAGGGATGTATTCAATAAAGAATTCTTTAAAAGAATCTACCATTTTGATGGCCTCCTGGTGGTACGGGATCAGGTCTTGGTTCCTGACTTCATACTCTCCACGGATTTGGTTGACTATCAATTGAGAATCCCCAAAAGCTTCGAGATATTCGACCCCCAGCTCTTTGGCGAAACTGAGTCCAATGAGAAGCGCGTTGTATTCGGCTACGTTATTGGAACAAGGATCAGTCAGTGAATAAGCCCGAGGCATCACATGCTTCCCTGGGGAAACTATGACAACTCTAACTCCGGAGGAGACTTTAGAACATCCGGGGGTTATTACCACATTAACTTCCCTTGAAGCACCATCGAAGTATAATTGCCATACTTGTTGGTGTGATGTAGTGTTAACCTCGTGGGTTTCATCCGGAAAGTCATCATATACTTCTGCCGTATCCGTTGTCGGGTTTGCCGCCAAAAGATCACAAATTGGTTGTCCTTTGATCGACTTCTGCTGTTTGAAGTGCAAATCATATTGGGACAAGAGAAGGGCCCACTTTGCTAACCGCCAATTCATCGAACCCGGTTGAGTCATAAATACCCGTACTGGATTAACGTTAGAAATGACGTAAATCGTCTGTCCAACCAAGTAATACCGTACCTTTTGTACTGCGAATACCAATGCCAGACATTCTTTCTCAATCATCGGATATCGAGACTCGGCGCCTACCAAGGTCTGACTTAGGTAATAGACTGCCTGTTCGTGACCGTTATCATCGTCTTGTGCTAGTAAAGCACTTATCGAGTGGTTCATCGCCTTGATGTAAATCAAGAACGGTTTACCTGATTTCGGTGCAACGAGAATAGGAGGATTCGTCAGATATGTTTTGATATCTTCGAGTGCTTTTTGGCAGGCGTCATCCCAAATAAATGATACACCTTACTTGTTTAGCTTAGAGAATGGTTGGCACTTCCCAGAAAGATTTGAGATGAACCGCCGGATGTAAGCTAAACGCCCTTGCAATCCTCTGAGTTCTCTTAGATTTCTATGGGTTGCAGTTCATGTATCGCCTTCACCTTATCGGGATCGATATGTATACCTTTAGTGGTGACGACGAATCCAAGGAATTTTTCGCTGGACATTCCAAGGAAGGATTTAGTGGGGTTCATCTTTAATTGATGACTCCGCATAAGATCGAACATCGTCTTCAAATCCTTGATGTGATCTTCTTTGTTGCGGCTTTTTACAACCAAATCGTCAACGTAGCATTCGACTGTTTTCCTGAGATGTTCTTGGAAAATCTTAGTCATTGCTCGCTGGTACGTGGCGCCTGCATTCTTTAGACCGAAAGGCATCACCGTGTAGCAAAAGACACCTAGAGGCGTTCTGAACGCTGTATGCTTCTCGTCATCCGGGTTCATCTTGATTTGGTTATATCCTGAAAAGCCATCCATAAAAGACATTCTCTCAAATCCGCATGTATTATCGATGATGACGTCCGTGATTGGGAGAGGAAAGTCGTCTTTTGGACATGCCGCATTCAGGTCCCTGAAGTCGATGCAAATCCTGATTTTACTATTCTTCTTCATGACGGGAATAATATTGGCTAGCCAGTTTGGATGTTGCTCCTCTCGGATAAATCCTGAGTCGATTAATTTCTTAACCTCTGCCTCAATGGCTTTCATAATCTGCGGACGAAACCGTCTTTGCTGTTGTTTGACAGGTTTGGCATCCGACTTGATATCGAGGCGGTGCATTGCCACATTGGGGTCGAGCCCTGGCATGTCTTCATAGTTCCAAGCGAAGACGTCAATATATTCCCTGATGAGAGCAATTAATTCCTCCTTCTCATTTGAGGGAAGACTATCGCTGATGAATATAGGCTTTGGTCGGCCTCGTCACCCATGTTAATTTGAACTATTTTATCTTCAGTGGGGGGTTCCCTCTGTTCAAACCTATCACCATACTGTATGTTTAGGTGATGAACCCATGAGTCTTCCCATGTTAGCATTTGATCGTCGTCCTCCATTGTGGATGGATCAGCTGTAGTCATGTTCGTCATTAGGGCTTTGAATACTTCCCCCAGACTTGTATCGGAATCCCATTCCGAGGAATCTGACGAGTACCCATCTTTATATTGCCTAGATGATTGGTTATTGATTAACCAGCAACATTCATCTTCTGAAGAAGAGACATACCCTAATCCCCGCCAGAATTTATAATAATCATCCGGTTTCCCTTTTGGTACATATGCCGCTTTGGCTGGAATACGAGAACCTCGATCGAAGTATAAACCTTCTCCGAGTGTGAAATCATATCCCTGTTTTTCCATGAGCTTGCGCGCTTCCGGACTATACTTAGATAAATATCGACCAGGTTTGTCATCATTCTCATCTTCCCTTAAGAAATGATCTGGTAATGAAAAACTCTCTCCTTTACCGTAAATCACTTCTTTTTCACCTCCTATTTTGGCAGGGACGATCAGGGTTGTTTCGAAAGAATGCTGGAGGTGTTTCTTTGTTATATAGGACGATCGAAGCGGCGTATATAAATCGGGATTATCATACAATCCCTTTATCACATCATCAAGAGACAGTGAATACTCTAAATCATCATTTATTTCATTATTGGCAAGTTGCCAGTTACAACTGCCATCTGACGATTGTTCATCGTCAAGATTGATTACTAAGGGTACAATGTCATTTAAAACAAAACCTCCATTGTAATCAAGTCCGGCTTCGGTATCAGCTTCTTCTCCGCTGTCCGTGCCATGGACCGATGATTCAGTATCGGATTCGTTACCATAAAGGAGAGAATCAGTGAAATAATTCTCAAACCCTTTGAATGGTTGCTTATCCGTGACCACCGTCCTAACCTTATTATCAGTGCCGACATATTTCAAACACTGATGGAGAATGGAGGGAATTATAACGTTACTATGGATCCAAGGTCGACCCAATAGTAAGTTATATGAAGTCTCGGCATCAATCACATAACATGTGACCTCCGTCTTCAAATCACCCATTTGACATTTTATCCGGATCTTACCCAAAGGTCTTGACCCGCTAGTGTTGAATCCATAGATAACAGTGCCTGTGGACGCCAACTTACTAACCGGAATGCCGAGGCTATGCATCAAGCGAAGCGGCATAATACTTACAGCGAAACCTGGATCCACTTGGATTCGGTTGACTTCGCTGGAGCCAATGTACCCAATGAAATATAGGGGTCGATCATCGTTCGAATTCTTCGTCTGCATATCCTCTTTGGTGAAGGTAATGCAGGGAAGGTTTTTAGCCGCTATATTACAGTGTTGGATTAACAGTTCTGGCTCTTCAGGCACCGGCTTGATCTGAGTAAGGAACACTTCTGAATTGGCCAAGGCTTCTTGCAAGGCTTCCCTGGTTTCTTTAGACAACCGCAGCAACTCATACAGTGTTATCCACCTGGAATGTTAGCTAGTTGAGCCATAATATCGAAGATGCGCGGAGTGTTCGAGCTCTCCGGTTTATCTCTTCCAATCGGACGATTAAAACGAGACTGTTTCGGATTCTGAACCTCCTGGGGCCTCTTTTCTTTCTGTTTATCAACCGGCTATCGTCGAGCGTCTTCAACCGGTCTAGGAGTCGTAATCACCCCTAGTTCCGTGAGAGTTTTGGTTGGTCCCCGTTTAGTCACCCCCTACTCAGCTAACTGATCATTAGGTGATGGATAGTTGAAGTGATACTGATTTCCGCTTCTAGTGGCAAAAACTTCTTGTTCTTCTTCGGAGAGCGGGAAGGTAGGAGCTTCGTCACCATCCTCTTCGAAGATCGCGGAAGTAGCATTGCAGGACTTGCCTTTACCCTTTCTAGTCGAGGAAGTCGTCCACTGATCGTCTTCAATAAGATCAGGATGGACCCAGAGGATTTTGCCGTTTGGGGCTGTGTGTGGCACAAGTCCTTTTTGGCGTTGTCCGTATAGGTCGTCGTTTATTGTCTTCATTCCTACTTTGGTGATGCGTTTTGGTTCAAACTATGCTGTGGGTACTGATCCAAAGCTAATTGATACTGCATTTGCTCCTACGTTCTTGGGCGGCTTCGGGGTTATGACGCCTACATTAATTAACGCCTGGATCTTATCCTTAAGATGGTAGCATGACCTTGTAGGGTGATGGACCGCTCTATGGTATGCGCAATACTTCGGATCTGTCACTTTGCTGGCCCCTTCTTGATCCACGATCACCGACAGCTGGATTTTGTTATTTTCCAACAGGTACTTAAAGATAATGGGGACTTCATCATCTTTAAAGGAGTACACTTTAGGAAATCTTGGCTCCGAAGATCTTTGCTTCTGAGGCCGTTGTTGCCATTGCGACTGCGATTGTTATGGTGCTTGTTGCTGCGTTTGTTGCTGAGGTTGCAATTGGAAAGTTTGATTAGCATCAACTGTATTAGCATGTGCCTTACCTTTCCCTCGTGGGTTGAAATTCTGTGTTGGAGCATTCGTCGCATGTTGGCCTCTTTCCACCTTCTTCCTTCTGAGGAATCGCTCGGCTTGCTCTCCTCGGACCTTCAAATCCTTCCATGTTTTGGACGGTGTTGTCCCTATTGCTTCCAACACGTCCAATGCGAGGTTGTTGTGGCAAGTCTGGAGAATGAATTCCTCAGTGATCGGGTCCCGACAGTTCATCGTCTTGTTCCGGAACCTTTTGACGAAGGTATCAACTAATTCCCCATCTTTCTGTTTCTCGTCAAGCAACGACCCGATGGATATCTCGGTGTCGTCATCGAAGAAGTTGGTGAGGAATTTAGTCTCCATGTCATCCTAGCTATTCACGCTTCCTGGCTTGAGGCGGTGATACCAATCGAAGGCGGCTCCACGAAGAGTACCAACGAAGGACTGTACCATAAGAGGCTCATTACCAGAGATAACCCCCATGTGTGATTTGAAGTAAATCAAATGCTGAGTGGGTGAACCCTTCCCATCAAACGACGTGAAGTTAATTAGATTGAACTTCGCCGGGTACGGGATTGATTCCCATTCTCTTGGGTATGGACAAGGAATGCCCGTCTTCTTCGTCTCTTGAGCGAAAATCAACGTATTGATTTTGCTCTCGAGGTTTCTAATCTTCAAACTTTCACCTGTATTTTCATTAGCATTCTCGTTACCACTCCCTGCATTGATTGGAGGATTATTGGCATTATGAGTTTCATCCGCATGTGCGTCCTCATGTTCCTGATTAACCTGGTTACGACGACTTGGTTCGCCTTGCTGGTTTGTCAATGCTTGGATTTGTTGGTCATGCATTTCTCTCATATT
This sequence comes from Asparagus kiusianus, assembly GCA_022839385.1. NCBI lineage: Eukaryota > Viridiplantae > Streptophyta > Magnoliopsida > Asparagales > Asparagaceae > Asparagus > Asparagus kiusianus. The sequence goes on from BQKN01001098.1 coordinate 569,058, forward strand.
CTACATGGCCATCTGCATTTCGAACCTGAAGCTCTCCTGTTGTTTGGCCATGGCTTCTTCGAGCATCTTGGCCACTTGTTCTGCACTTATCATAAGTGATTCGTGGGGTTATCCCTCGATGGATACTGTATTATCTGATGCGACCGCAGAGTCGGCATCCGATTCTTCATCTTCTGAAGATAATCTTGTCTGAATCCTACCATAAGTTGCTCGTATAATGGCTCCAGACTGCAGACGGGTTACACGCTGGGGTACTTCCGGAATCAACTCGGGATTATCCTGTGTCGATGTCCCTTTGCTGGTCATATTAGTGGTGACCCTCGGAAATTCTCCATCTTCGACTACCGTTCTTCTTCGTCGGAAACGCCTAGGCCTTATTTTTGGCGTTTCAGTACTGAGCCTTTCGAAAACCAAAATTCTTTCGGGGACTGTCTTGATGCAGTTGCACTCAGACAATACTGCTCGAATGAGTTTGGAACAGGGGCACTGAGTTTCTAGTTTTCGAGGACTCCTTTTCCTGGTTTTATTCGTACCCCCAATACGATAGTACAACTCGTTGGTTTGAAGGTCGGAGTAACCTATCGTGTGTTGGCACGACTTCTCAGGTATAACCCTATCATCATCAGACGACAACGTTTCCTTCTGAGGGCGAACTGCCTTCTTTGGGCTTCCAAGAGTCACGCGTCTCGACACGCGCCTTTGTGGGCGTGAGTTCTCGGTGGGCTCCTGGACTTCAATGCGCAAACTGGTGCGCGTAGTTGCCATGAACTCCTTGTCCTGTTGAGGGTGGCAGCGACCCCCAGCATGTTGAGTCGTTCGGGGCTTCTTTATTGGGCCCAAACGTTCTTGAGCTGGAGCTTTGCATCGCTCATCGGGAAGTGGACCAAGGCGCTCCAAAACTAACCTCCTTCTTCGGGATGGTCCTACGGGATCTCCCGGAGCGGCTATGGGAATTATCGGCGATTTGGGTTGGTTCGCCGGAGGTTGAACTTTTGCTGAAGGCTGCAATGGTTGCTTTTTAGCCTGAATCGCCGCTTCAGACTTCGGCCACCATATTTGGCGGGTCGGTGGTGGCTTTTTGGCCACTTCCTTCTGCAGTCTTCTGTGGGCTTCTTGGACTTGAGCCCGTGCCTACGCTGACAGTGCGCGGCGCTTGCGAATGCGCTCATCCAGTGTCGTACGATTCCGTTTGACACGGATCCATTCATTCGTTGGCGGCTTGGAGGAGCTACCATTCATTGGTTGTTGAGGCTGTTTGCCTCTCCTGCTCTTCAGATCCGCGTTGTAGCGGATTCCGTCAGTGGACTCCATCACCTTTGCGAATTGCCACGCCAGGCGTTGACGTCGCCTCTGGCGGGCTCTCTTTGAAAGAGTCGCTACGCCTTCAGCGACGGAGGAATTGGCCAGAACAGATCTGACCTGGTTGGAGGTTGGTGGAACTTCACCCGATGTAACTTCGGCATCAATCGGGGTGAGATCTTTGTTGGTATTCTCCACTTCTTCATACCAACAGACTTTTCTCTTGGAGGAGAACTTCTGAGATTTCTTAGACTTGCGAGGGGAGGTAGATCTGGACGAGGATGATAGATACTCCTCGAACTTTTGTTGGTGAATTCATACTCGACCTCCTCCTCGACCGGGATCAAGATCCGCGGCTGCGACGCAACGATCTCGGCAGCGAGATCGGTGGCTCCCACTGTGGTTGCCAGATTGTTCGTGGGAAAAATTATTGTTTTCATTGAAGTCATTGTCTCCTTAAGCAACAGTTTATCGGTTACAAAAGATCCGGTCTTTTTATAAGATCCGGTTATAACAAAATCAAAGAAAAATCTAAAAAAAAAGATTACAACTTTCCTGAACAAATCGCAAGATCCTGTTTTGCGGTCTCTTGCTTGTGTGGGTTCTTCGCCTGCGCCGGGGTTAATCCGTGGACCACCGCACGATCTTGATCTGGTCGGATCTACACGGTATGATGGGTATTATTTCACCAAGGAAATAACAGCCGGGGGTATTATTTCACCAAGGAAATAATAGCCCTAAGTAATCGAAATCGACCAAGCGAAATCGATACTCTTCTCGGGATCAAAAACCAAGTTTTGATCCGGAGGATAACCGTGTGGATCTTTGATCTGATCTCTCTCGAACTCCTACCTTATTTGATGTGGATGATCGCCAAGAACCAGATCTGAAAAGTCTCCCCCTTCAAAGTTCCAAAGCCTCAATCTTTTTTAGTCTTGAGCCTTCAATCCAGCAGAGTTTCGCCTCTAAAAAATCCAACCTCCACAAATGAGCCCTCATCTCCTATTTATAGGCATTTCAAACCAGATCTGGGCTCAGATCTGGGCCCAGATCTGGTGGCTCGGCCAGGTGGCTCGGCCACCTAGGTGGCTCAGCCACCGAGCCACCATGGTGGCTCGCCGAGCCACCATTTGGTGGCTCGGTTTTGGCCAAGCCACCAGGTGGTGGCTCGGCCACCGAGCCACCAGGAGGTGGCTCGGTTTCGGCCGAGCCCTCCAGGTGTTTACCGTTTTATCGTTTTCCAGTTTCGCGGTTTATCCGAACTCTGATTTGGCAGTCCGGATCTTGATTTGGCAGTAAATCCGCTTTGGTGTTTGAGTTTGAGTCCGCTCCCGATCTTGATTGATGTGATGGACTCTACGGTTGGATGACTTGTTGAATCATCGACCCGTTAGCTTGATTGGGCACACGATTGGATGTATTCCATTGTTTGCGTGTGGTTCGTTAACCTCGTCGCCTCGTTAATCCGCTTTGTCGCGTCTCACTTGGCTTCGGCGTTGTGGTCTAACGATCATGCTTGGATATATCGCCCGATGGTTCGTTGGTTTGTCGAATCACCGTGTCGAGCTGTGTTAAGGGACCTATAAACAGTTTTATACGCCTACAGTAACGAGCCAGGAGCCCGGAGAGTCGCAGGTTGATGGCGCACACTTTAGTGTTTAGCTGTTAGTTATACTTATGTTGGAGCTCCACTATAGATTTTGTTAGACATTTGAGAGTATTGTTCTAGAAGTTGTAAAGGCTGTGTACCTTATTTTCTTCTTGTCAGATATTTGTATTTGAGACTTGTTGACTACTCCAGTTTATTTATTCAGACATTGACTATGTATTTTCATTTGTTGGATGATGAGATATTTATTTGATCATTATCATTTCATCAGCCCTTCGTGTATTATCTTTTACTTGCTTTTATACCTACACCTGTTATTGACTCTACTAGATAGATGTTAATTGTGATGGTGAAACTTGTTGTTGTACGGTGTGGTGCATGGCAGGTTTGACATTCTTGGTTTCACCTTGGACTACAGCCTTGTGTGAACCCAGGGGCGTCACATCATTGTAACATAGTTGTCAAAATAAAATGAGATACATTTCCTTTGATAAACTAGTAAAACTACAGATAACATGAAAAAGATGAAGGAGAAACAACAAATATTTATTCTAAATTTTCTTGCGAACTTTCATAACTGTTTGTTCAACTTCAACCTAACTTGCTAACTTTCAACCTTAGATGTTAAGTTTCACTAGTACATAGTAACTTTCAGATGTACATGTGAACTTTCATAATGTAAAGTTGACTTTCATGCATAAGTGTTAATTTTTATGATAACTTGTTAACTGCCACATTATCTTGTTAACTTTCAAACTTGTACATGTTTTCAGATGCATGTTAACTTTCATCATAATTATCAAAACTGCTAATAACTAAAACCAAAAGCAAATCATATGAATATGCAACTTACAGGAATGAGTGACATGCATCTAGGTAGGTGCATAATTCTTGACTTTCTCATTCCTTCCAAGGCAATTGGAATGCATTTCTTTGTCTCATCAAAAATTAATTTAGCCCACACAATATTATTTACTCTCTCAATTCTAGTAACATATCAAAACAACATTCTTGGGAAGCCTTGCGATTGTTAGGGCACCAAATAGGGGTGAGCATAGATCGGTTCAAACCGAACAAATCGATTGAATGGCCAAAATTTAACAGTTCAGTTCGGTTTATATTAGAGTTCGATTCGGGTCGGGTTGAAGTTTTTTCAACCTGAACCAACCGAATTGTATTGCCCATTCTAAGTACTATTTACATCCACTTAAACCCGACCCATTATAGTTCATATAGAGTTTCTTCTCTACAGCTTGATATATTTTTCTCTCACGTGACCTGATAACAATAAAATACCCTAACTATAGTGTCCTCTCCAATTCTAGGGCTTTTCATTATCTCTAGTTCTCTATCCCTCTCTATTACATATTTGCTTCTTCTACTTTGGACCAATCTACTTTGGAGGTAAGAAACTTAAACCATAATGTTGATTCTAACATTTTTCTAATTTTTCTCCTCGATTGATACATTTTTGGATCAGACTTCTCTTTGGATCAGACTTATAATTTTATAGAAACTATACCCAACATCGAAGTTATTACATATTTTTCTTATTTACTTTGTCTATCAGATTGAGATCACTTTAATTCTTTATGTAAGTTTTCTCTAAAAAATTTACGTAATCTTTGGTAGGAATAAGATTTTGATTTCTATATTTAATATTTAGCAGCATTTAATAATTTATGAATTTTAATAAATTAAAGTGTAAGAGGCTTCTTTCTTTGTCAACAGGTTATAGGTGAAATTGAATTTGGACATAACATTTGTACCTAAGTAAAAACTGAACAAACCGACCCAAACCGAACCGGACCAACTTGAATCGGTTCGCTTTAGTTTTGAATGATAGGCAGTTCAGTTCGGTTTGGCCAAATTTGGCCAAGAACAGAACCGACCGACCGATTACACAGCCCTAGCACCAAATCATTGCACACTAGTACAAAATCTGAAGTAGCACAAAATCCTCAATATCCTTCTTTGAGTTTGACTCAACAAGTGTCTCCAGTAACTCTTCAACGTATCTCTGCATGCTATTAGTTGCTTCCTTCTCTTGGCCCTTTGTCTTTGCCTTGGCCTTCATCATTTCTTTTTTTTTCTCTCTTCAAAGTACTCCATCCAGAGCCGATTGTACGGGTCTCTATTTCTATAAATTAACTCCCCATCAACTGAGAATCCTGTATGATCTTGCACCCACTCCTCATCAAATTTAACTAACATTACCGTCCTGGTTTTAGAATTAGGAAAAGAGAATTAATCTTGTTTGCCAACATAATGACTCAACACATATTTTAGTGCTAGTTGATCAACTGTTGGAGGTCCAAATAAGACATAGTGTTCAAAATTACTATCCTTGTAGGCATCCCAATGCCACTTCCTCATTCTTACGGGTCTCTATTTCTATAAATTAACTCCCCATTGTTTCCGGTAAAAGTTGCTGTTTTCATTGATGTTCTCTTTTTTTTGAGATCTGTTACAACTTTGAGCGTTACAACAGAGTTTAAATGAAAACAAAAGATTACAACTTAAACGAAAATAAACACGAGAGCCCGGTTTGGTACGGTCTCGCTTGCGTGGGTTGTTGGCCTGTGACGGGGACGTCGATGTCCGTGGACCGCCGACTCTTCAAGATCCTTGCCGGTAAAATCCGGCAGAGTTTCGTCTATCCGCGTAGGATATAGAAACAGAACCTCGTCGATCCGCGCAAGATCTAGAGGTTATAAGCGTATATCTCGGCTAAAACGAGATAATAGCTCTTCTTAGTGTCACCGCTAAGGAGCAACACTAAGGATCAGAGGGGGGGGTGAATGAACCTTGATGAAGAATTCTGACTCCTCACTCCAGCAGGGCTTCGCCGCTTCAGACTCTAGAATTTCAGATCTCGAGGATAATCCCAAGACCGAAAATTCTTCTCCAAGGCTAAACCAGAGAAAAATCAAGAGCCCTTGTAAATGGAGGGCTAAGGGGGCTATTTATAGCCATAAGAGAGCATATAGGGGTCTTATGGACACCCCAAGAGGAGAGACACCCCTGGGGGGGTGTCTCGGCCATTGGCCGAGACAACCCCTTGGGGGTGTCTCGAGCCAGCCGAGACTCGCTTGGGTGTCCCCGGTTCAGCCCGGGGCCGTGCCGTTGTCCTGTTGTTGACTCGCCGTTGACTTTTCGTCCGAACTCGGATTTGAGTGATTTCGGATGCGTTGGAATCGTGACGGCGAGCTCTATAGGCCCCGATGGTTGGATTATCTGTGGGGTGATCGGGGCACAGCGGGCGTTGGTCCGATTGCGGTGATAGCGGGGTTTTCGGTCAACCCGTATCCTCGTGATCCGTCGGTTTGCTTCAGTCGCTCACCGGCGTCATTTGAGCTCTTGTGAACCGGGTAGTGACGTTCGATCGTCGCTCGTTGACGCCGAGCTATGTTCGGGGACCTATCGGCAATTTTCGATGCCTACACCCATCAACTGAGAATCCTGTATGATCTTGCACCCACTCCTCGTCAAATTTGACTAACATTATCGTCCCGATTTTAGAATCAGAGAAAGAGAATTAATCTTGTTTGCCAACATAATGACTCAACACATGTTTTAGTGCTAGTTGATCAACTGCTGGAGGTCCAAATAAGACATAGTGTTCAAAATTACTATCCTTGTAGGCATCCCAATGCCACTTCCTCATTCTTGATTCAAGATTTTTCACGAATGCGTAGTATGTTCCAAAACTTACTGTAGGCCTGATATCACCTACAGCTGAATTAATTTTCCTGCATAAAAAAATATTTACTCTGGACAAATCATTCAATTCTTAATATCCATTACACTAATTAACATCAATGGTAAATATTAACATTAAAGGTCAGCACTTAACAACCTTTTGTAAAAGTTAATACTTACAGATGAAAGTTAACAACAATCCACAAAAGTTAACATTTGTTCATAAAAGCTAACATTCTTTTATGAACTTTAATATCTAATGATGAAAAATATAGGTGTAAAAAGTTAAAATCAATTATTTTTACTTTTTCATGTAATGCTATCACTTAAACGAAAAATTCATAGGCTATGATTATACTTCTCAATATATAATACATGTCAAATCCAATTGTAAATATTCACTTACTTTTCATAATAGTTGAAAGTGATTGTACATTGTACATGTTTCATACATGATAATATAACGCAATGAATTAAATTCTAAACAATGAGTATATATGTCATACAATAGTCATACAATAGGTTTGTACTTCATACATAATAATTTCACTCAGATTAAGATAAAAAAGATCTACAAAAAAGATCCAAAGTTATATCCACTTTCATTACCAATGAATTGAATATTAAATTTTAATAGTTATGGACTTAGCCTAGCAACAAATGATTACTATTAACATGAATTGCAAATAGTTAACAGTTAAGGCGTTAACATAGTAAAAGTCAAGTTTTATTAACATGCATGGCTAATAATTGACACTTAAGGCTACAAGTTAACAAAGAATGAGAATTATTGACATGCATTGCTAATAGCTAACAACAAGTGAGTATTTTTTACATGCATTACTTCATAATGATTATACTTCATATTGCTAAGAACATACTCTGAAATTAAGAAACTGATTCTATACTACAATAACCAGTTTTTCACCACTATTTTTCACAAACAAACCCCATAAATCTCAATTGCACTTCAAACAAGTAAACTGTTAACTTTCTTCCTTGTTCCCCACTTTTATTTTCAACTAACATCCAACACCATAATTTTACAAAATAATTTCAACTAAAATTAACTAAATTCAAAACCAAAATTTTTGAAGTTATTGGGAACTTACTTCTTCTTAGAGATTGGCGCATCCTCTGTCGAACGTCTCCTCTTGCATTGTTAAATTCTCATCCCCTTTTCCTATGCAACAGGGCCACCGTCGCCTCATTACTATCCTCATCCTCAGAGGACGTCAGAGAAGAAGAACTGTTGGTGGGGTATGAGTATGCAGAGGCGGAGTCGGGTGTAGGGCGTAAAATTTGGTTCTCAATGGAGATTTGTATTGATAAGAACTGCTTATTATAAATCAAGAATTAAAATCACAACAGAAGTGAATAGAATGCTCTTCTTGTTTAACGTTGGTTCGTTGGTAGCGATAGGATGCCTCCGTCGAATGCTTGCATCGAGTTTGCTTTCCTTGGACGATCTGACCGAAATTGCAGTTGAGCTTTAGCGCATGGTAGACGCTCGTGTGATTGAGTTCGAATACCCGAGCTTGATGAGTATCTAGGCTAAATGCACAAAGAAAGCTAAATGCAAGAACTTGTAAAGAGTCAAGAACTAGAACCAAAAAAATCTCCTGGTTCCAAAAATGTTCAGCCCCTTTCAGCCTTCCAGCCTCTTCCAGCCAAGCCCCTTTCGTGTAGCCAAAGATGGCTTATAAATAGATGAGGAGAAGCATGGCCACTCCCTTGAATCATAGGATGTGACCATGCATCATTGAAGAGAGCCATACTACCTCCCTTGAGTTGTGGGATGTGACCACTCATAGGTGAGGAGTATCATACTCCCCCCTTAAACCGTGGGAAGTAGGTATACTCACTCCCACAGCAAGTAGCTACTTGATCACTCAGGTGAGCTTGGTAGGCTTGCAGGCGAGCTTGCGTGCATGCTGAATGCTCAAGAGAACTTGCAGACGAGCTTGGCGAACAGGCAGTGTTGACTGGCGAACCCCTTAGGCATTTGAGCTTAACCCTATTAGCGAGCTTGGTTCGTGCGAGCAAACTTCCTACAGGCGAACCTAACTCATGCAGGTGAGTGAAGCATTCAGGCGAGCTTGACTCATGTGAGAGAGTCAAGTGATCAGGCAAGCTTGACTCGTGCTGGTGAGTCAAGCAATTAAGCGAGCTTGTCTCGCACTGGCGAGTCAAGCAATCAGGCGAGCTTGACTCGTATTGGCGAGTCAAGCAATTAGGCCAGCTTGACTTGTGCTGGCGAGTTAAACAATCAGGCGAGCTTTGCAGAACAAGCTTGTTCTTGCAAGTTTTAGCACACAAGCGAGGTCCTGTGGGTGAGCTTTGGACTTTGGTATAAAAGCAATTTTTATTGCCTACAAAACCCCCTTTAAAGTTTTCAGACCTGAATTAGGTTGCATGTGGTCTAGGACACTTTGAATAAAAAGGCTCACTGTTCATCGGCTTTAGGCGAACTAACCACTTTGGTTGAGTTGAGCTCTTCAGGCTAGCTCTAAGTTTTGACAAGTGAGCCACATGTTTACAGGCGAGCTCAATAAGTGTAGGTGAGGTCTGAGAAGGTCAACCAGTGGCAGGCGAGCTATGTGCTTGCAGACGAGTCTCTGCCAGTTAGGTGGAGAGGGCATGTCAGATCGCATTTAATGCGATCTAACGGGGCGCCCTCGTTTTCACACAAGAGATCTGAGTCGTCGCCTTAATGGAATTTTTGATCTTCACCATTGTTTCGACGAGAGATTGTGGCCGCTGAGTTTAAAATCTTTGATCTCAGCCATTTGTTTGTGGGAAAATTTATAATAAGAAAATAAAAGAATTGAATATTTTATTCTCTCTAACAGCTTAGAAAAAGAATGTTTATAACTCTCTCAATCTCAATTACAATTTGAATTTCCTAATTATAAAAGAGAAGAAGATCGGCTGAGATCTTCCCCTTTGTTTAATTATGGGTTCTTCACGGTGGCGATGAGATGCCTCCCTCGAATACTCGTGTCGGGTTTGCTTCTTGTTGACGATCCGAACATCTTGTTTCACTGGAACGTGGTTGATTCCTCTTGATTAACATTGAGGAGAACTTGCGTGGTAAGTTTGAAACTCTTGACGAGTTGATAACTCAGAGCGAGTTTAAACTCTTGAAAATGAGTTGATTTGAACCGAAAATCGATTAATAAGCCAAGGATGAAAACTCCAAGGACTGCTCCGCAAGATGAATGCTGATCTTTCAATCTTTTTGCTGCCAAAAGAGGATGAATTGGTGATCCCCTTTGCTGATCTCTAGATCTGAAAATACTCAAAGATCCAAAGATCTCAAAAAGCTAGGCCCAGATCTCTTCTTTGCTGCCAAGCCGAAGGATCCGAACTAAGCTGATTTCTTAGCTATTTATAGAGGATTAAGGGATGTAACCACCCTCTTAATTCTCTCCATAATGGGGTTGAATGGGGTGTAACCGTCCCCTTAATCCGCTCCTAAGTAGGGCGGAAATCCCTCAAATCGTGAGGGAAAAACGATTTCTAGAACCGTTCAACTCGTGTTTGAATGAGTCAAATGCTGAAAACAACATTCTTGGCTCGAACTCTACATTTTAGACCTGAAATGTAGAGTTGGGCATTTCTAGTTAGCTTAGAACGCAGTGGTCACACCGCTTTTTGGAGCTGGAACGCAGAGTTGGGTTCTGTATTTTGGGCTGAAAACGCAACAATGAAGTCTGTGTTTGGATGTTACAACACAGAGAGGACCTCTGCATTTTGATGTTGCAACGTAGGGAGGACCTCTGTATTTTGATGTTGAAACGCAGATCTGACCTCTGTGTTTTGATGTGAAGAGACCATCAATTTGTGGTATCTTTTGCTAGAGCGTTGCAAAAATTATCATCTTGTAATCTTCTTTTTAGCTCCTTGAAAATATGAGAATCGTCAGATTATAACTCCCGATGTTGATTGTGAAGGCTGTTAATTAGAGCTTTTATCAGTTATTACGAAGGTCGTCAGATTATAATCTTCATTGATCTATATGAAAGTCTTCAAATTGTAGTCTTCTGAAAGTCGTCAAATTATAACTTTCATCATCGGTGTTTGACATGAGATCAGCTATCTGCAGTGATTTTTAGACAACCTACACCATTGAATTGAATAAGAACCGCTTCATCATTTGGATTTTGAATCTGAACCGCTCGATTCGAAGATTTAATCACCGCTCTTCGATTTGAACTGTCAAATCTGAACCGTTTCAGCAAATCTAAACCATTGCCTTTGGTTGAGATATTGAATCTCAACCATTGACGCATTAGCTATAAATAGGTTTGTCTCCCTCCTTAGGAGAGTACTGAACTCTTTCGTTTAAGTTTTTAAAGAGAAAAGAAAACAGAGCTCATCTCCCTTCATTCCTTTCTCAACTTTGATATGACCCAAAAATTTAAAGTTCTCGCCTCAAAGGGGAAGAGAAAAGCTTCCTCTTCCGCCGCCTCTGGAACCGCCACTACTGTTACCGTCACCTCCAGCGTATCTCCAGCATATTCTAGTAAGTTCAGAATTGTGGAACTGGTTTGAGAAGATGAACATGAGTCGTTCACCTTCTGGCGAGCTTCGTCTACTCAAGCGAATATCTGCTATTCAGGCGAGCTTGCTTGTCAGGCGAGCTCTGCTCTTGTCAGGCGAGCTATGCATTTGTTAGGCGAGTTATGTTTGTTAGGTGAGCTTTGTTAGCTCACCTAAATGGTGGAGTTCGCCTGCACATTGCGGTCCGCCTATTTTAAAGACTTAGCAACATTTTCAACTTTGAGTCAAAAATTTCTAACTCCTCTTTTCTTTTTTTTTTGTTTTTGTTTTACAGCTGCTTTCTCTGATGAGGCTCTTTAGAAAGTCGATGTCATTGGCCTTACTAGTAGTACGAGCTTCTTAGCCCCGCCCAGGTTCCCACTACTTGATCTTATATCGATGTTCTCCGCTGACAGCTCTACGGAATTAGCACGAAGGTTCATCGAGGGGCATCATCTGACGTTGCATGAGCTCATCACTGATGCCGCTCTCACCGATATGATGAGAAGGGAAATGAGGAAGCCTTCTTTCCTCTTTGGAGACTCAGTTACTAACCCAACAAGTCTACTACTTGGGGAGGGTAAATGGTTATGCGTCGTCAATGGCGTGCGTTATTTGTATCCCCAACATGCAAAGGATATTTTCGATCATGGAGCTGAGATCACTTTTTGTCCCTCACATGATGAATTAGGACTTAACCTTGACTCAAGCCGGGGTAAGCTGTAGAATTTTCACCGGTTCTATTGCTGGTTTTGGGATTGACAATTCTAACAAGAGCATCATCGCTCTGTATCTTGGTCTATTACAAAGCGACCTACCTATGGGGGAGACGGCTGTGATGGCGGAGACTTTCCATCACCGCTTCTTTAATGCTAGGAGGTAATTTCCTCCAAAGAACTTCATAGCTCTGGGGTGGATCCATTCTGCACCTGGCAACAGCCCTTGGTGGTTTAGGATCACAGGGTTCATCCTTGAGGAAAATTCTGATATGCAGGATACAGAATTGTACTCTGCTATCAGGGCCACCCAACATGGCCTGAAGATTAATGCCCCATAATTCCTGAGTATATTAGAACTATACTGTCCTGACAGCGGCACATTCTTCACCCCAAATGGGGAACTGGGATTCACACTTCACGAAATGTATGAAGTATCGGGACTGCCGATGGGGGAGTTCCCATATGAAGAGTTAATCCCTGGTCAACAAGAGATTGAATATCTCTCAGACCAGTTTCCTCAGATGGTAGATACTCTATGGGAGTTGCTCTGCTATTATCACATATGCCTGAACACCGTCGGGGCGGTGGATCATAAGGGCAAGAAGAAAAGGACCCCAGGAATCAGCCACAAGAATTGGGCTGATTACTTGTTCAGGCACAATGACGACAAGAAAATGCCCATCCTGCCACTAAACACTTGTGATAGGGTGGAGGTGGAGAAGAGAATATTCGGGGGTAAGGTCTTAGAAACCCTCGAGCATGACGAAGGAGGATTCAAGGTGGGGACGACTTTCGAATCATTCCACCACCAAGCTGAGTCTCCAATATTAGCTAAGGCCCTGCTTTCCAGGTATCTTATGACGTGGTTGAAAAGATGTGTGGTCCCCACACACTCTTTTGAGGTGATCCCGGTGGAGGTCATCTATCCTATGGTCCGTTTAGCCTACGGACGGTCTTATGCATTGTTGCCAACTATGGTAGCATGCATACAAAGTGGATCCGGACCCTGACGACATAGTTCTACAGAGTGTCGTTTGTCGAGGTGAAAGGGGGAGAAGAGGTAGCTAAAACCCTAAATCCCATGTCAGCCTGCCATATACCTACTTGATGGCATGGTATGTGTTGCGTTGTGAGTGCCTGATGAGTGTACCAGCTGCACGACAGGAAGGGAAGCTAATTCCCTTTGTTTAGAGGCTGGAGAAGTCCACATGGAAGTACAAACAAATTGCAGAGATGAGGAAAGCATTGTATTTCTTTGGTAATTACAACTTCTACCGGTGCTTCCCCTATTTTGCAGATGGAGGATATGGTGAGTCTCTCCGAGATGCGTCGATGGGGGATAACCATACAGCTTTACCCTTGGGTGGCTTCCGATAACTGGTCAACATTCGACTAGGCTATCATGTCCTTCGGACAGGCTCATTGTGCTACATAGAGCTCTATCTTCCCTGCAGGTTTGCCCGTCAATTTGGGTATGATGAACTATACGTAGGGAATATCAACTCTCGGTTAAGTTATGAGGGAGTGTTGATAGATGGCGCATGGGGTTGGTTCTGGACCTACGCGGGATGCACTGGAGCATGTTTTGAGTTGTCGTTGAGGCACGCTCTGCCATACACTTACATATTGTAAGTGGTATCGGAGCGCAAGTGCTACCCCGGAGGGGTTCAATCCCCATGAATCTTGTCTGACGGTGCACGCGTCGAGGTGGGAAGAGCACAGAGCCGCAACATTTGAAGAGGTTCCTCAAGAAGACTTGGAAGTCGACGAGGAGCTCTACGAGGGGTTGGGTGATTTCTCAGGCATGAAATTTCAAGCCCTATACGATATCACTCAGCTTCCCTCTTGAAGAGGGATTAAAATAACAGAGGAGCTAGCTCGGGCGGAGGCACTCCTGGATCAACTTAGGGGTCCCATTGTCGAACATCTGCGGATGCCGGCTTTTGCTCCCGATCTCCTAATTTTGCCAAAACGTCAACGAGAGGCAGATGTTTGGACTTCTGATGAAGAAGTGGCCAAGAAGGCTCGCTACGATGAAGCAACGACAATTGCTGAAGCGAGAGAGGGCCACGACACACCTGATCCTGAACCAAGCTCAGGAGTGACTCCACCTACCGTCTCGACTCCCTCGACCGCCGAGGCCAAAGACACTCAACCGATCGTTTCAAAAGGTATAAATTCTTTTATTCCTCCTTTAATTATAAAGTTGAATCCAATCACCTCATGTTTGTTCCTACTTTATGCAGGAGCGATGGATGCTATTACTATCGTCTATTCTGTAGATGAAGAGGAGAAGAAGGAGGACGTTGATTATTCTGGCGGTAACGATGCCGTCATGGATGACGCCTTCTGGGATCATGATGAGGATGAGTTAGCTTTTCCTCATACTCTCGAAGCTGAACCTCCTATCAGGGGCTTTGGTGTCTCAAGTCCTCCTCGTGAACAGGTCTTGGAGGTTACAACTCCCGCCTCAGGTATTTTGAATCATTAACTTTTGATTTCATGGATGTCATTCAGTATATAGACTAACACTTCTTTCGTTAATCTTGTTGCAGTCAAGATGACTCCCGAGGTCATCGACCAATGAACCAGTCTGCTGGTATCTGTACATGTAGGGGCCACTACCTCACCTCGTCCACACGTTACTCGACAGGTAGGCTCCCCTATCAAGGCTCCCCCACTAAAGAGGTGCTGATTCGAGAAGAGAAGGTGTCGATTCCAGAAGAGGCACCCACTCAGAAGAGGAGGCATCGATTCATGAAGAGGCACCCGCTCAGGGAGAGGAGTCCCCAAGTCAAGAAGAGGTGTCGCCTCAAATGATCGTTACGACCTCGTCTCCCACTTTCGTAACCGTCGAACCGATTGCCAAGGCTGTGGTCTCTTCCTCAACCGAGACCTTAGTAATAGTGGCAGGACCCTCAGTCTTGACGGTGTCCACCACCACTGCTGCTATAGTGACCACGACGATAAATTTGGCTATCGATGAGACTCCCCTCTCTCCTGTTGCTCGCATGTGCAAAAGATCTGTGGACCAGACCATTGCTAACTTTCAATCCACTCTCCATGATAGCATTAAGTTAGCACTGGATGAAGGCTACCCTTTCGAGGAATTCAAGCCCATCTTACAAATACCCTTGGAGGGTCTAATCAAGTAGACTGGTCCCTTTGCAGCTGCCCCATATCACTCACACTTGTAGGAGGTGGAGAGGAACATCCAAGAGCTGCTTGCCCTCCTATCTGAGAGTTCTGATCTTGTCAACTTAGCTTCTATAGAGGCTTAATCAGCTTTGAAGGAGCGAGAGCATCGTCTAGAAGCGGTTATGAGTGAGGAGGCTCGGTTGAGGGCAGAGTTAGAGCAGGCCACTGCGGAGGAAGAGAGGCTTGACGAGGAGCGTTGGAAGGCTAACTTTATCTTATTGGACTTAGCTTAGACCATATCCATGACAAAACAGTTCATAGCAGAGGCTCGGTCACTCTTAACTAAGAAAGAGCAATCTCACCAAGAAGTATTGGGAGAGTTAGAGGACCTCGAGAATCAACAACAGTTCATTATTGGTGATCTTGAGGAAAAGGAGCAAGCTTTAAAGGTGGTGAGGACTGAGCTCGATGAACTGGTCTCAATTTCCAAGGAAGACATCCGTCAAGAAGCTCTGAGCAGGGTCGAGAGAAAGCATGCCCAAACGATTCAAGATGTTGAGTCGCGTTTGAGAAAATGTTAACTTTGTTAGAATGTATTGTCAAAATTTCTCTTTATGAATGAAATTATCCTTTGTTATCTCATTATCGCTTTCAACATCTTGTGCATATATATTTTCTTGCTTTTCTTTGTTGACTGACACTTAGGATTTTTAGCAAAACTAGCTTTGTAGGCGAGCTAAGTGTGCAGGTGAGCTAGCCAACTGTAGGCGAGTTCCAACGTCTCCAGGCAAACTAAGTATCGGAAACAAGTGAGCTTGCCTTGACAGGCGAGCTTGCTTAGTTTGGCACCAAGTGTTGGAAATAGGCGATCTTGTCTTGATAGGCGAGCTAAGTGTGTAGGCGAGCTTGCCTAGTTTGGCAAGGCGAGGCAAGTGCTGTAAATAGGCGAGCTTTGTTAAACGAGCTTGCTTAGTTTGGTCAGGTTCCCTTGTTTGTTGGCGAACTAGAGGATTGCAGGTGAAAGCAAGCGAGCTAAGTGCTTTCCAGCTAAGGCGATGACAGCCTGTCAGATCGCATTAAATGCGATTTGATTAGGCTTCCTCAGTTTCAAGCGCTGAATCTAAGTCGTTGCTTTGTTTTCTTGACTTCTAATCTCGGTCGTTGCACCCGAGATTAATCTTAGTTGTTTGTTTCGAAAACCGAATCGACCCGTGATCTAAACCGTTGCTTCGGCTTATATAAAGGCTTCATTCCTTTACTTAGGAGAGAAGTTCTACAACTTGAGAGCTTCATTCATTCAAACTCTCTGGGATAAAAGCTCAGTCTCTCTTCGCCTTCTTCTCGAGTTTGAAATGGCAATCGAGAAAGCTCTTGCTTTCAAGGGGAAGAGAAGAGTTGCCGCTTTCGCCACCTCTGGCGTCACTCCTGCCCCTCCTGTCGTGACACCATCACCTTCAGGTAAGTCATAGGATCACTAGACCAAACCGAGAAGACGAACAAGTGTTGTTCATTTTCTGACGAGCTTCGTCAACTCTAGTGAAGTTCTACTATTTAGGCACACTTGACCACTTCGGTTGAGTAGAGCTTTTTAGGCGAGCATCACTTTGGTGGGAGAGCTTCGCCTTGCTAGGTGAGCTCAGCTCATCAGGCGAGCTTCGCTTTGTCGGGCGAGCTTCGCTTTGTCGGGTGAGCTTCACCATGTCAGGCAAGTTTTGCTCACCAGGCGAACTTCGCTTTGTCGGGCGAGCTTCGCCTTGCTAGACGAGCCCTGCTCATCAGGCGAGCTTCACTTTGTCGGGCGAGCTTTGCCTTGTCAGGCAAGCTCCATCTTGGTAGGCAATGTTCATTGTGTCAGAAGAGCTTTGTTCACTTGCCTTCTTGATGAAGCTCACCTGTATAGCGTAGCCTGCCTAACTTAAAGACTTAGAAATTTTTTCAACCTTGAGTCAAAAAATATTTAACTTCGTTTTGCATCGTTTTGCAGCGGCTCTTGGTGACATTGACCCAGGTGGAGTTCGAACAAAGGTGGATCAGCTCTGCTGCTCTATTCTTGGAAATCTCCTAATTTTTCAGACCCAATGTCAAGAGGTGCTTCAGCAATTTACTAGGCTTTTGAATACAATCCCAAGGAAATATTCCAGGTCCCATCTTGTTTACTCCTTTAACATGATGAGCATCCCTATCACGCCCAGCTTCCCAAAATACCGGGGAATTAGAACGTGAACAAGCCCGCTACATATTAGACTAAGGATAAATAAGTACTAGACTTTCTACTCAATCTAATACGCTAAGCGTCAAGCAATATAAAACGAAGGCACAGGTCCCCGATCGTAGTAGTGAGAATATAATAAACAACTTAGAACAAAATAATACATATCACAACAGAAATATCATCCCAGACATAATATTCAGGTCAACATGTCCTGATACAAAACAATCAACTGAAATAATAGAGGAACATAAATACATCGATCAAACGAATATGGAAGGTGCTACAAAGATAAACAATGACCATCGAAGAACTAAAGGAGATAACTAAGCTTCGGCTTTTTTTTCTACTCTGTCTGTAAAGCACTCCTGCTGAGAATATTCTGGCTCCTGGTGAACTTGTCCGTCCTCCAAATCTAACGTACAACCCGAGAACAGGAGTACATCAGCGTGTGTGGCATACGACAAGATCCTAAAAGGAAGAATAGAACGGTCAAACGACCAATGCAATAATAGTAATAATAATAAAAGAAGCATGGTATTAAAATTCTAATAATCTAAATGCAATCCACCACTTGAATATAATAATCAGAAGAATCCAATATCATCCGAGTAACAAGAACATACAACTAGATGAAATTAATACTTAAAATCTACAACACGAGACGTAGTACGTCGAGCGAAATAATCCAAACAAGGAAACCCTCATGTATATACCATATGTCTCAAATTATAGATAATTAAATATTAATGACGATCTATGTATGAAAAGTAATATAACTGGAAAATAAAGTATCATAATAGATATCAGCATGAATATCTCGAGTACTCGCACAACAAGGTGTCTCAATGATCAAATATCTCAACAATAAGTCAGAATCTAGCTATCCTATAATAGATCACTGGTCCACATCTCACAAGAATCCATAATCATCTAAGTGATGAGATCATGTAACTAACCATCCTTTAACAGATCACAGGTACATATTTCACATAGAGTCAATGTTCATATTCTCGGATAACTGACTGTTCACAAATCCTCTACGTGCATCTAAACCCGCGAAACGATTCGGTGAGAGGACTACACGTAATCCGATTTTAGCCTGGTCCAAACTCAAGCAAAACTCGGGTGACGAAACGATTTCACTCACCACGTGAGAAACGATTCACTAGCCAAACAGACTAACCCCAGTGCGAAATGATTCATCGGAGCGAGCCTGAAAGATACATCAATAATCACATCCGATCACATGAACCAAGACTTTTCCATCCCAACTCTTCTTGTTTTTCTAGGTCAACACAACACCTATCTCTAGGGCTGGTACATGACACACAAGGCCACTAAGGTCATGAACTACTAACGGTTCTCAATCACAATAATAATAAATGCAACCGATCATGAGCACTAATGTCATGGCATATCACAAATAATCAAAATTAAGAGTCATAAATTATGAACATCATCTATGTAATTCAGAAAATAACCTTTTTCCAAAATAATTACCTTTAAATTATTTTCTCATATACTAATTCAACATAAACCCTTTTTCAAAATAACTCCTTTTAAATTATTTACTATTATAACACTTCAAAATAATCCTTTATTCTAAAATAAACTCTTTTAAATAATTCTAAAAATATTCTTTAAATATTCATTTTAATATTCTCTCTTCCAAAATAAATGCTTTTCTTATTATAATAATTCTAAAAATAATCTTTAAATATAATAATCTATTAATTCCAATATTTTTTTCTTTGAAAATAATTCTTATCCCTACAATATCAGATATAAATATTAAAATGACGATTTAAAGAAAAGAGAGATCTTGCCAGCGAGGCCAAGGGTCTGCGGACGAGGCGACGACGCTGCTGCGGATGTGGCGTGACAGGTCTGAAGTGGCTGGGGTGACGACATCACCGCAGTGGTGGCGAAACGGATCTAAAAGGGGGCGAGGCGAAACGGATCTGGTCAGATCTGAGGGTGGTGAAGGCGAGGTGGCGACGGGTGGCATCAGGGCTGATGGACGACGGGGCTGAGGTGAGGGCGGAGATGGGTGCAGCGGTCTGTCGGGTTTGGGAAGGATGCAGGGGGCTGCGGCGTAGAGGAGAGGCGGTCGGGTTGAAGAGGAGCGTCGGTGATAGGGAGAGGTAGCGGCATGAGGTGTGGGCGATGAAGACGGCAGCTAAGGTGGTGGTGAAGATGGGTGCGGAGAAGGAAGAGAGAGAAATATAGAGGAGAACGTGGCGGTTGTGAGATGAAAACGAGAGAGAGATAGAGGGGGGGGGAGAGAGAGAGAGAGAGAGAGAGAGAGAG
>BQKN01001098.1:588691-664028 GCA_022839385.1 Asparagus kiusianus
AGAGAGAGAGAGAGAGAGAGAGAGAGAGAGAAGATTATATATAAATACGATTAGGGTTTAGGGAATAATTAAAGAAATAAAGAATTAATTAAGAAATAATTAGGGGGAAATAGGAATAATTTGGGGAAAATATTATAATTAATACAATACTTATACTAGCAATAACAATAATAAAACAAATATTAATGTAAAAGTTTTTATCGCAACAAGTTAATTTATAATTATCAAAATCATTAAATAAATGTAAAATTAGATTTTTAAATCGTAGAAAATTCTAGAAAATCAAAAAAATATAAATACAATTTTCAAAATAATAATTTAATATTTTAAAATATCAAAAAAATTATTTTAACTAGTATCAAAAATTCATGGTCATTACATTCTACCCCCCCCCCCCCCCAAAACAAATTTCGTCCTTAGAATTTAAAATAAGAGTGATGCAGAAAGAACCCGAGGACAATGATATGGAAATAAGGTCATAACACATCATGACAAATGTGTGAGCAAATGTTGAATGAGAAAATAGATATGTATGTGTGTGACATAATATATTATAAGTTATACAAGACACAATAGAGAATAATTCAAAAGAAAGGTACAGCACACAAAGTATCACGTTTATTCACGGTGTGTGTATATTAGAGTAATAATAATAATCAGAAGTGAATAGTCAATGCAAACATATAAAGTAAATCAAGGCCATAAGAAAGTCTGATATGTAGTATAAATAATAAGAATAAGGTAAGTACAACATAAGAGAGTGAACATATATTTAAAAGAGATTACACATGCATAAAGAAGCATGTATATTGTAAATAAAATAGTTAATACGTATCAAATTATAAAATAACACAAACATCTAGGCATAGACAAAATATAAGTATCAGTCAAACATAACATAATATCAAAGAAGTCAACAACAAATATACAATCATAGAAAAATATAATATATACATGATATTATTGATATAGTATCATAAGACAACACATCACAGTGTTAAAATATAATCAATAGCACTGAATTGGCAAAATAGAACAAATATATAACATACAAAATATGATATGAAATATAAATACATAATTCAAACAATTGTCAATTACTAGAATATATGATAAAACATATCAACTCAACAATATAAATATTTAAAAGAAGAGCATAAAGAAGATAAAAGACAAAAAGATCTCAACAAAATATAAATCACTCATACGTAAGCAGATGATAAACATGATAAAATACAAAAACATAATACAAATAATAAATGAATTATTTACAAGCAAAAGCAAAAGCAAAAGAAATATTATAAGAGTATGTAAGCAAAACAAAATAGCAAAGAATCAAACATACATATAGTTTAGACAACATTATAAACAACATAAAAAGACTTGAAAATACTAAAAATCAAATCACGATAGAAATATCATACAATCAGTTAGTAGAATAGACATTCAAGATATACAAAAAATATATAATTACAACCAAATACATGAATAAAATCAACAAATCACATTCAACCAAATAAGACATATAAGGCACAAATTCTGAAAATAAAATTTGCAACTATATTAAAAAGATTTAAAGATAGTATTATAGCAACATATGTTTAAAGCAGTCAAAACATAAACGCACGTAAGAAAACATAGATATAATAATAAAAAAATAACAAACAGTAAAGACAGAACATGATGATAAATTCAATAGAAATAGTTATAGTTATAATCAATAATTTTTGAGAGCATATGACAGTAAATAATTATCATACAAGACACAATACTAAGTCAAATATTAAACATGTTTATATAATATGCAAATAAAATCATCATATATAATAGCCAATAAAAATGAAAACACATACATTATAATAAGCATATAAAAGTCTGAATACTCATAGTACTAATCATGCTAACAATATACATTATGATGAAAATAGTCATAAAAATATTACATGATAAAATGAATATAAGAGCAAACAAGTGATTCAAAATAGGCATATTATATAAAACATAATAAGGACATAATTATATATGTATTTGACAAAAAATATAATAAATCAGAAATATTAGTAATATTTATAAGGTAAAATAATAAATATAAACAAGATACAATAATAATAGTTATTACTGTATAATATTAATTCAGATATAGCAATATATGGCATAGTAATCAAAATTATATAAATACAATCAGCATAAATATACATAAAAAAAGATGTATAATACATAAAACATGAACTATAGAAGATAAAATAGATTTATAAATAAATAAAAACATAAAAAGGAAATAAGTTCGTATAATAAAAACACCCATATATTGTAGATAAACATACCATGAATGATTGATGAACATGTGAACATATATACTAATAATACATAAAACAGAACAAGATTAGACACAGTTAATACTAGAAATGATGAATGACTATAAATTAATAAAAAGTATACATCATAAATATAATAATCTATGTGAATACATTATAATGAAAAGAGAATAGTAAGTATAAAAGAATAAAAAAGTAAAACACAACACATTTAAACGAAAATGATGAATAGAGAATGAACAACAAACAATGACACAATAAAAGGACATAAAATTTTAAAAACACTGTAAAATAATTATTGAAAAACAACTTGTGTATACAATGTAAATTGCTCATATATTATTTTGTCATTTGTGACAATATACATGTCGAAAACGAAGCAAACAAACAACAAATATACAAATGCACTATAAACAACCCATGAGTAAATACCATGCTTACCCACAAACACTATTTAGAATTATCTTTATATTAATTATAAAAGAATAATAACTAATGATACGAGACAATGTAACAAAAACTATATAATTAGTAACTCAAATTCCAAACCTAACAATATGAATAATTGCTTGAATATCAAAATAGAAATACATTAATTGCTCTTAAAAATAACGAAACCAATGTGAACATACTAAAACAACCTAAACAAGACAAAACTAACTGATAAGAAAACTATGTACTGAAAATATTGTGAGTTGAATAATTTAAAGAATAAGAATGCATATGTAGAATATTAATATCATGAACTTATTAATGTATATCACTAAAAATATGAATAATATATAATAATCTAGAATATAAATAAATGATAGATGATATGATAGAAAAAGCGTACACATACACAATGTATATATGAAAAAGTATAATTAAACACAGAAAATAATCTGAATATCAGATATGCTATGTGATGTATATGTGAAGTCTAGAGCAATGAGAAACACTTAATGAAGATGATTTGAATATTTGAAAATGTATAAGGAATGATTTTCATTAGACTATGTTATTTATACATTTTTAATAAAAATATACAATATAACACTGTGTGTGATACATAAAATAATATAATAAATAATACAAAAATCAATACAATCAAACGATACATGAGTCAAATAAAAGAAAACATAGTGTAAAAATAATAACACATAAATAATGACTAGTACTAGGAAAGAAAAGTTATAGAAAGAGAGTGTAGTCGGAAGTGACGAGACAAGAAACAAATGGAAGTTCCGGAGTCAAAAGGTAATAAGGTAGGGACTAAGACATAATTTATCGAGATGATAAGATAAGGGCTCACTATAGTCTTATGGATAAAATATGATATGCGTCTAAATTATCCATTATATTCTCAGTGGTGAGAACTCGGGGCCGAGACTTGCATGAGCCACCATAAAAGCCTGTCATGCCCCACTTCCTAAAATACCAGAGAATCGGAACGTGAACAAGCCCGTGACGTATTAGACTAAGAAGAAATAAGTATTAGACATTCTACTCAATCTAATACGCTAAGCATCAAGTAATATAAAACAAAGGCACAGGTCCCCGATCACAGTAGCGAGAATATAATATATAACTCAGAATAAAATAATATATTGAAGGAAATTCATGCTAAATACATACAAAATACGCAACAGAAGACTATATGTATAATTATGCTATGCATGTAGAGAGCATGAAATACATGATAGGACCATCCTAATTAAATCTAACATGATCCATATATTAAAGAGAGCATACAAGGGTTATAAAGTCATACTTTTGAAGCGTGATTCGATGGAAGATCGAACAACCCCTAACTCTTGCTCCTTGTAGTAGTAAATCTCCTCATAGCAGATCTCCAAGTCTTCAAGTGAGCTTGATAAAATCGGAGTCTTCTTGAGACACAAGGCAAGATGTCCACCCCGGGGTACTTTAAAATCCTACTACTTCCTCTTACTCAAGATTGCTAGAATTTAGTAAGAGGAGAGCTCTTTTTTATTCTCTTATGGAAAAACCACTTAGCCAATTTTTCATTAGCCTTTCCATAAGAAAGAGAGCTCATATTTATAGAGTGAAATGTGTTCATGACATGAATGACTCATTCTATGAGTCATGCAATGAATCATCAAATATCAATGATTAATCTAGTGAGTCATGCAATGAATCATCTTATGAATCATTACATTTCAAAACCATGTGCTAATAAACCATGTGCTCAAACCATACCACTAAATAACTCATCTTATGACTCATTATACATGGTATGTGTATTTCATAAATGAGAATACCAAATCTATATTGTATTTTATAAATACGATATTTTGTAATTTTCCAATCATTGATTAATAAGTCATCATATGACCAAAAAGTCAATGAGTTGACCAAAAGTCAACTGTTGACAAAAAAATCAACTAGTTGACTAAAAGTTAACTTTATAGAAAAAATACTAGAATTCATTTCCTAAGCACATAGCATTCCGATTTTATCGATATACATAACCGTTTATGTGTATCCGGTAAAATCATATATGCGTATCAATCATACGCATCACTCTATAAATTGTGTTTCATAGGATTCAAGTACGCGCTTGGTGTGACTCTAGGGCCCAACTTAAGAACTCGGCAGTTGATCATATCCACAAGTACAACAGAGGTGTTAGCTACACATGAAGACTACCCAGGTATAAGTTGTGATAAATATCTGCAAGATGCTTACACAATTTTATCAGGATCACTCAGTGATAATGCCGTACAGTCCGGTCTCTTCGTCAAACCATGTCAAACTATTAAGCCTAGGGTATGGAAAACTGTCAAACCCTAATTGCTCAAAATTAGAGTTTGTAGATATTAAACTCATAACTTATAAGATCAAACTGACAATCAGTTTATCTTATTTACCTCGGCCAAGGATTTTCAGGTTATAGTTATATCAAACAATCTTATGACATCAACCCCCTATACTGAGAGAGACGAATCCCATCTTGGCATCTTAATATCTACTTATGCCTCGGGATGTACCCAACAAGAACCGTTACGCACAACTCGATGAGAACTGTGGTTAGGTAAAAGTCTAAGTACACCTATACTGACACGTAAGATATTGCACTCATGCCTCAGGTCATGAGACTATTATGTACTATATCACTTGAGAACTTCTATTTGACAGTTAAGTATAATTACCAACTAGATGTTCTTAGTGAGTCGTTCAGTCAACTCATTCACTAATGAGTTACCTATATACTATATCTTGATGTCTCATATCAATGATCTAAGAGATGGATCATCGTCCTTCCAAAGAAGAAATAAAGTATACACTAGTCTTACCAAAATGATGATGTCCCATTTCAACACCTCATCGACTAGGAACATTTTAGAATATACGTTAGCGACAAATCAGATCTCTTCATTACGATCATATCCGAAATGTCTGATAGTCTAGTATCATTCTAAGGACTTTATCTGTATTAAAATACCAGATAAATCTGACCAAAATAGTATACTATTATTTTAAACAAGGATGTTATATTCATATAGGTCCTGTTACAATATATAATTATTGTCTGCAGGGCACCTATATCCAACATATATATCACAACTGAAATATCATCCCAGACATAATATTCGGGTCGACATGCCCTGATACAAAATAATCCAACTAAAATACTGGAGGAACATAAAAATACATCGATCAAGCGGAAATGGAAGGTGCTACAAAGGTAAACAAGGACCATCGAACAACTAAAGGAGATAACTAAGCTTCGACTTCTTCTTCTGCTCTGTCTGCAAAGCACACCTGCTGAGAATACTCTAGCTCCTACTAAACCTGTCCGTACTCCAAATCTGACGTACAAACCGACAAAATCCTAAAAGGAAGAATAGAACTGTCGAATGACCAATGCAAAACACTAATAATAATAAAAGAAGCATGATACTGAAATTCTAATAATCTAAATGCAATCTACCACTAGAATATAATAATCAGAAGAATCCAATATCATCCGAGTAACAATGACATATAGCTAGATGAAATTAATACTTAAAATGTATAACACGAGATGTAGTATGTCGAGCAAAATAATCCAAATAAGGAAACCCTCCTGTAAATACCATATGTCTCAAATTGTAGATAATTAAATATTAATCCTGATCTATGTATGAAAAGAAATATAACTGGAAAATAAAGTATCATAGTAGATATTAGCATGTATATCTCGTGTACTCGCACAACAAGGTGTCTCAATCGCCAAATATCTCAACAATAAGTCAGAATCTAGCCATCCTATAATAGATCACTGGTCCACATCTCACAAGCATCCATAATCATCCAAGTGACGAGGTCATGTAACTAACCATTCTATAACAGATCACATGTACATATCTTACATAGAGTCAATGTTCATATTCTCGGATAAATGACTGTTCACAAATCCTCTACGTGCATCTAAACCCGCGAAATGATTTGGTGAGAGGACTACACGTAATCTGATTTCAGCCTGGTCCAAACTCAAACAAAACTCGGGTGACGAAACGATTTCACTGATCACGTGTGAAATGATTCACTGGCCCAACAGACTAACCCCAGTACGAAACGATTCACCAGAGCGAGCCTGGAAGATACATCAACAGTCATATCCGATCATATAAACCAAGACTTTCCCATCCCAACTCTTCTTGTTTTTCTAAGTCAACACAATACCTATCTCTAGGGCTGGTACATGACATGAAAGGCCACTAAGGTCATGAACTACAAATGGTTCTTAATCACAACAATAATAAATGCAACTAATCATGAACACTAATGTCATGACATATCACAAATAATCAAAATTAAGAATCATAAATTATGAACAACATCTATGCAATTCAGAAAATAACCTTTTTCCAAAATAATTTCCTTTAAATTATTTTCTCATATACTAATTTAACATAAACCCTTTTTCAAAATAACTCCTATTAAATTATTTATTATTATAACAATTCAAAATAATCCCTTATTCCAAAATAAACTCTTTTAAATAATTCAAAAAATATTCTTTAAATATTCTTTTTAATATTCTCTCTTCCAAAATAAATTCTTCTCTCTTTATAATAATTCTAAAAATAATCTTTAAATATAATAATCTATTAATTCAAATAATCTTTTTCTCTGAAAATAATTATTATCCTTAAAATATCGATATAAATATTAAAATGATGAGTCAAAGAAAAGCGGGATCTTGCCAGCGAGACCAAGGCCCTGCGGACGAGGCGACGGCGCTGCTGCGGATGTGGCGTGACGGGTCTGAAGCGCCTGAGGCGACGACGTCACCGCAGGGGTGGCATGATGGATCTGAAAGGGGGTGAGGCGCGATGGATCTGGTCGTATCTGAGGGTGGTGATGATGAGGTGGCGACAGGTGGCGTCGGGGCTAATGGACGGCAAGGCTGAGGCGAGGGAGGAGATGGGTGCAGTGTGCTATCGGGTTCGGGAAGGGTGTAGGGGGCTACGGTGACGGGGTTGCGGCGTGGAGGAGAGGCGGTGGGGTAGAAGAGGAGTGGTGGTGATGGGGAGGGTAGCGGCATGAGGTGTGGGCGGTGAAGGCGGCGGCTGAGGTGGTGGTGAAGATGGGTGCGGAGAAGGAAGAGAGAGAAATATAGAAGGGCAGGTGATGGCTGTGAGATGAAAACGAGAGAGAGATAGAGAGAAAAGATTATATATAAATAGGATTAAGGTTTAGGGAATAATTAGAGAAATAAAGAAATAATTAAGAAATAATTAGGAATAATAGGAATAATTAGGGAAAATATTATAACTAATACGATACTTATAATAACAATAACAATAATAAAACAAATATTAATGTAAAATTTTTTAACGCAACAAATTAATTTATAATTATCAAAATCATTAAATAAATATAAAATTAGATTTTTAAATCGTAGAAAATTTTAGAAAATCAAAAAAAATATAAATACTCTTTTTAAAATAATAATTTAATATTTTAAAATACCAAAAAAATATTTTAATTAGTATCAAAAATTCATAGTGATTACAATCCCTAAGCATGCAATCCTTCATCTTGGGTTTTGAAATATGTGGCAGTTTCACAGACCCACTGAAATGCTTATCCAACTTCCCTCGTAAGCAACTTCAACTATTTTAGAGATACCCTCTTAGTTTGTAACTCATCCACGAGTAGTTGAAAGTTGGTAATGGTGAAGATTTTTTGCTAAGAAATAGGAGACGAAATTTCGATAACAAAACCTAAAGCGTGTAGGATTAACAATAGCAAAGCTTGATACCGCTGCAATAAGTTTGATGATGTTTTACGAGGATAAGTTGCACAAGAAGGCATTGAACGAAGTTGAAGTGGAGCGTTGAAGGTCATTGAATGAACTTGTAGGCGAACTTTATAATGTTATTCGTTCCACTTGAGTTCAGTCCCTATAACCTGACTTTTGTTGCTGTAACTTCAGTTATCACATGAATAACATTGTAGTTTTATCTATTGATTGCTCTCTCCTTTCGTGCACTTAATAATCGTAATTTAGCATTTTTAGTAAATTCTCAGCTATTAACGGATTTGATTTACCTTTACCAATTACCGTTTGAATTAGACTAGCCGTACTATTCCCCTTAGTACGATGAGTTGTTGAGAAATTTTTTTAGACTTAAAGCTAAATTTCCGTCTCTCCCCTTAGCCGTTCAAGGTATCGGGTTATGTTAATTACAACAATTAAGTTATAAATCAGATTAGGCCATGTCTTTGGTGCGACGACTTAGCCTAAGAGTGAAATAGCAACTCATCACTTGGCAGGTCACTATCCGGGAATAGGGGGTCGATAAGGCACATCGCTTGGTAGGCCCTCATCGACGGATAACGTCATCTGTGGGAATGACGGTGTTGGAATAATCAAGCTGTTCAAGAATGTAGGAGTATGACGACTGATTAGAATAGTAGCATATCGCATGGTAGGCTACTATCATCGGTTGTTCTAAAAATATTAGAATGCTCGGAAAGGATCAGGCCATTAAGTGATGTATGAGTATAACGACTGATCGGAATAATAGCACATCGCATGGTAAACTACTATCATCGATTGTCTAAGAAGATTAGAACGTTTAGAAATAATCAAGCCATTCAGGGACGTATGAGTATGATGACTAATTAGAATAGTAGTGCATCGCGTGGTAGACTACTACTTATCGGATAACGTCATTTGCAAAATGACAGAGTTGACTATTAGAGGTAATCATTAACATGATAGGAATTTGTAGACCCACCAACTTGTTGAAGAGGATTGGTGGGGACGATCTGGGAGGAGATTAGTCATCAGAGGTGAGCGCTAACATGATAACGTTGTGTGGACCTATCGTCCCATTGAAGAGGATCGACGGGGGAATTTAGAAGAAATCAGCTATCAGAGGTGAGTGTTTACATGATAACTTTGTGTGAGTTGAAGGAAGACTATGGCTAGTACTTCTTTAAAAATTTTCCAATAATAGGTATCATGATCTTATCGACATTCGGTTTGACGAGGTAATAAGCTCCATTCGAATAGACCGCCTTTATTACGAATGGTTCTTTCTATTTAGGTTAGAATTTTCATTTCTTTTTAGAGTTGAATATCATCGGTCGTTGAACAACAAGGACCAACTCTCCCTCTTTGAAAGATCTGTGTTTGACTTTCTTGTCGAAAGCCTTAGATATACAGGCTTGATAAAACTCGATATGCAGTTGAGCTTCAAGCCGCTTTTCATCCAACGCCTCTAATTTTGCGAGACATCGTTGATGGCTTTCTTCAGTGGTCATCCCCGTCGCAAGTGCGATGCATAGAGATGGAATCTGAATTTTTAGAGGTAGTATGGCCTCACAACCATATACTAATGAATAAGGCATGATGCTTGTTACGGTGCAGACCATGGTGCAGTATGCTCACAAGCTTTCACCGAGCTTCTTGTCCCACTCGCGTTTGCTAGCGGACGTCAGCTTCATTAAGATCTTAAAGATCATTTTGTTAAAAGCTTTGGCTAGTCCATTTGCTGATGGATTGTAAGCAATTGATGCTAGGTTCTGTACTCTGAACTTATCATAGAACTAGGTAAATGCATGACTAACAAATTGTGACCTGTTATCATGAATGATACGTCTAGGAACATCGTATTTAAAGATGATGTAATGTTTGATGAATTTGATCACATCACTAGTTTTGACTTCTCTTGAAGGAACAGCTTCGACTCATTTAGAGAAGTAATCAGTTATCGCTAGGATAAAGCAATGACCTTTTCCTGATGGCGGAGATATCGGTCCGACAATATCCATCCCCCATTTTTTAAACGACCATAAAGTCGCTGCCGGGTGCAGGTCTTTGGGCAGTCGATGTATGTAATTGGCATGAATTTGATACGCATGGCAGCGCTTGGCATAAGCTACTGCGTCAATGACCATTCTGGGCCAATAGTAGCCCATTCTTCGCAAGCGATCCTAAAGCTTAGACCTGGGTTGGTGAGCTCCGCATGTACCATCATGGGCCTCCCGTAGGGATTCCTATGCTTCTGTCGTTGAGAGATACCAAAGCAACATGCCATCATACGACCTATGATACAATGTTTTTTATGGTTGAGTCGTAGTAGAATCTTAGCGTGCGTCTGCAAACAACTTCTCGTTCTTTGACGTCTTCGGGGAGTATGCCATATAAGACATAGTCAACGATTAGGAAATGCCAATCTCTCGGTTGAGTTGACCCGTGTTCTGATGAGTTACATTCACTTCTAGAGCATCCTTCGGTCGAAAGAGTTGTCGGCTTGCGACGGTGACGCATTGACTTGTTCCTAGAGGTTAAGCCAGGTTGGCTGCTAACGACGCTAATGCATCTGCATGCATGTTCTTAGAGTAAATCACGTGCTCAATTCAAAAGCTTTCAAATAACTCAGCTAATTTGATGGCTGCTTTGTGACACGTGATCAAGTCGTCATTCCTGACCTCGTATTTTCCTATCATCTGTTTGACGATGAGTTGAGAGTCACAATACATTTCGAGATGTCTTATCCCTAACTCTTTAGCAAGGTCGAGTTCAATAAGTAACACATTGTACTCAGCCACATTATTGAAACATGGCTCTGTTAAAAAGGAGGCTCGAGGTAGTACGTGGTCTTGAGGAGAGACCAAGACTACCCCCACTCCAGCGATGATATACCCACTTGTGCCTACGCGAGATGCACCGTCAAAGAATAACTGCCAAATTTCTTCCTGCGAGGTTGCATTGATCTCATGGGTTTCATCCCGCATATCTTTGAATAGATCGGTCTTCGAATCTAGCGGATGACTGGCCATGACATCGTAGATTACTTGCTCCTTTGACGGACTTCTACGGTATGAAGTGAATGTCATATTAGGACAGTAAGAGTGCCCATCTTGCCAATTGCTAATTTAAAGACTCGGGTTGCATCATGAAGACCCAGATAGGGTTTATCCGAGAGACGATGTGTATGGTTTGATCAACCAAGTAGTATCGCATCTTTTGAATTGTAAACACCAGGGCCAAACATTCTTTTTCGACCATAGGGTATCGACGCTTGGCTCCCTACAGGGTTCTAATTAGATAATAGATGCCTTGCTCGTGACCAGCGTCATCATCTTGTGCTAAAAGAGCGCCAAGAGAATGTTCCATCGCTCGCACGTAGATTAGGAAGCGTTTCTCTGAGATGGGCGTTGCCAAGACAGGTGGGTTTGAGAGATAAGTCTTGATCTCCTTGAATGCTTGTTGGCAAGCCTCGTCCCATGCAAAAGAAATGTCTTTCTTCATCAATCTTGAAAAGGTTGGCATTTACCCGAGAGATTGGCAATGAATCTGCGGATGAATGCCAAGCGTCCTTGCAGTCCCCTTAATTCTTTGAGGTTTCTAGGTCGCTGAAGCTCTTGAATAGCTTATACTTTGTTGAGGTCTATGTGGATTCCCTTGATCGTGATGATAAATCCAAGTAATTTGCTGCTCGATATTCTCAAAAATGACTTCGTAGGATTCATCTTCAATTGATGAGATCGCATGAGTTCGAACATCACTCTCAGGTCTTGAAGGTGATCATCTCTGTTGCGACTCTTCACGACCAAGTCATCCACGTAACATTCGACTATCTTTCATAAATGATCTCCGAAAATTATGCTCATGGTACGTTGGTAAGTAGAGCCTGCATTCTTGAGCCCTAAGGGCATAACTGTGTAATAGTATATTCTCGCTGGTAATCTGAATGAAGTGTGCTTCTTATCTTCAGGGTGCATTTTGATTTGATTATACTCCAAGAATCTGTCCATAAAAGATATCCTTTTAAACCCACATGTATTGTAGATAATGACGTCCGTAATAGGTAAGAGAAATTCGTCCTTCGGACATGCGGCATTAAGGTCTCTGAAGTCAATGCAGATACGAGTCTTACCATTCTTCTTCAGGACTGGAACAACGTTAGCCACCCAATCGGGGTGTTGTTCCTCTCTGATGAAGCTTGACTCGATCAACTTCTTCACTTCGGCTTAGTTTGCCTCCATGATCTATGGACGAAACCATCTTTACTGTTATTTAGGTTTGGTATCCGACTTGTATTGAGATGATGCATGGCTACTTGAGGATTAAGGTCGGGCATGTTCTCGTAATTCCAAGCGAATACATCAATATATTCCTGGATGAGGGATATAAGGTCTTCCTTCTCCTGGGGAGGTAAGTTGTCGCTTATAAATATGGGTTTGGAGTTAACCTCTTCTCCCATATTTATTTGGAGGATCTTGTCCTCCATGGGTGGTTCACGTTGTTTAAACCGACCACTCTGTTGGGCACTGACATAGCGATCCCATGCTTCGTCGTAAAGTGGGATCTAGTCGTCCTCATCGATTTCAGTAGAATTAGCTATAAGCATGTTGATTGTTAGGTCCTTGAGCAGATTTCCCAAGCTTACATCTGAATCCCACATCGATGATGTTGACGATGAATCCCTAGAATGGGCTCTCTCGGATTCTTCGCCGAAAACACAATATAACTCTGATGAAGAGGAGATGTAGCCCAACCCTCTTCGAGTTTTATCGTAATAATTGTCGGGCTTTCCTTCGGGCACGTAGGCAGGTCGGACAAGCATCTTTCACCCTTTTCCATAATTTAAACCCTCCTTGTGGGCGAAATCATAACCCATGTTCTCCATCATATGTTTTGCTACTTGATTGTAGTGTGAGAACTGGGGGACGGGTTCATCATCTTCTGACTCATCCCACAGCATACACATGAGTTGATCTATCCTTCCAAAGATAATATTTTTCTGATTATCTTAGGCTGGTACGACAAAGATTGCTTGCGAGGACTCGATTGTCTATATTTTTATGACAAACGACGAGTGCACATGCAAGTGCAAAGAAGAGTTATTATATAACCCTGCAATTAGATTGTTAGACTCATCCATACTATACTCTGAACTAGAAGACCAGTAAGCAAAGTTAAAAATCTTCATTGATAGCCAATTCATTTGCTTTGTTAGCGTTGGCTACATATAGCCACTTACAATGGGTTTAATATCGTTCAAGACAAGACCCTCATTGTATTCTGACTCAGTATCGGCCTCATTGCCGCTACCAGGTTCCTCGACCAGTGGTTCCTCCCCCGATTCAAAGTCCTGATAAAGTAAAGAGTCGGTGAAGTAGTTTTTGACCTCTTTGAAGGATTGCTTTTTGGAAAACACCGCCTGATCATAGTCATCCACATATTTTATGCACTAATGTAGTGTGGATGGGACTATTCGGTTGCTATAGATCCATGGCTGACCCAATATCATATTGTAGGAAGACTTTATATCAATAACATAGCAGGTCACTTCTGTCTTCATGTCACCCAGCCGACATTTGAGGTAAATTTTCCCTAGCGGTCGGGTTCCGGTGGTGTTAAAGCCAAAGATGATGGTAGTTGTTGCAGACAACCATTTTTGAGGTACCCCTAAGTACTTGATAAGTTTTAGGGGGATAATGCTCACTGCA
Source organism: Asparagus kiusianus (assembly GCA_022839385.1). Classification (NCBI taxonomy): domain Eukaryota; kingdom Viridiplantae; phylum Streptophyta; class Magnoliopsida; order Asparagales; family Asparagaceae; genus Asparagus; species Asparagus kiusianus. The sequence continues at coordinate 602,971 of BQKN01001098.1, forward strand.
GACCCATGATCCACTTGGATCCTATCTACCTTAGAGGACCTGACATACCCCTTGAAGTACAATGGTCGGTCATGAGATGTACTCTTGATGAGCATGTCCTCAGGAGTGAAGGTAATGCATAGAACCGGTTGTTTGGATATCTGGTAGCATTGCAGGCATCCCTTTTCTGCGTCCTTCCGGAGTAGGTGAGAATTATGTAGCAAAAGCCTCAGAGTCAGCTAGTTCCTCTCGTAGAGCTTCTCGCATAGACCTAGATAGGCGCAGGAGTTTGTACAAGGTAATCATGACTGGAATGTTCCTCAGCTGCGGAAGTCCGTCGAACCGAAATGGTTGACTACTTGAACTTGGCTTGTTGGGATTCGGTCGAACTGCTGGTAATGATCCCACCGACGGCCTTGCTAGATTTTCTACCATTGAAGGGTAGTTCTTAACAAAGTTCTTCCCTGCTCGGGTAGCCAATGCATCCACCTCATTGTTTGAATCATTCGGGGTTACCATTCCTATCTTATCTTCATCGGGAATTACAGAAACAACATTGCAAGGCTTAGCCTTACCCTGGGACTTCTTTGAAGACTTAGAAATCCATTGCTCGTTGTCGAGGAGATAAGGGTGAACCCATATTAGCTGTCCTAATGGCAATGTCTGTGGTACTAGACCCTTCTCTCGCTGATTTGGGGATCGGTGTTGATGATCTTCTGCTTCGCCTTGGGGATGAGCACTACCCCTGCCAATGTATGGACTTCAAGAAGGTCTGTCCTAAATTTCAAAGTGACCATATTTGTATTCACTTTCTTCTGCACCTTCTCCTTCTTTAAGACTCCCGCGTTATAAAGAGCTTGGAGCTTATCTTTGAGGATATAGAACTTAGAGATAGGATGACCAAGCATTCTGTGGTAGGCACAGTAGTTCGGATCGTCCGTTTTGTGTAGGTCCTCAGGATTCTTCACTTCCGGTAGCTTTATCCTATTGCTCTTGAGGAGAGTATCGAAGGTATCAGCGACTTGATCTTCTTTAAAGTCGTATTGCCTCTGAGGGTGCGGTTCAAAAGACTTAAGCTTTTGCCTCGAAGCCGACTTGGGGGCTGGAGTAGACTCGATAGCCATGATCTCTTTCCCTTTTGATCGAGAAGGGTTCCTGAATGCACTTGATTCAGACGCCCCTCTTTTAGATTAAGGCTCTTCAGCCTCCAACCATTTGATCATGTTCTCGACTTGCTCACCCTGGAGAACAAGCTCCTTCCAGGTTCGGGTTTCCATTGCGTCAAACTTGGATAGAATATTGATCGAGAAATTGTTACGGCATATCTCGATCAAGGTGCTTTCAGAGACACGATCCCGATAATGTAGTGACCGATTCCTAAATCTCTTCATGAAGTCATTGACAAACTCCCCTTTTCTTTGCTTTTTAGCAAGTGGAGTGGCCATCGACACCTCCGTGTTATCGTCGAAGAAACGGGCTAAGAAAAGTTTTTCCATATCAGCACATGACTTGATGAAGCCTGGTTCCAACTTACGGAACCATTCGAAGGCTACTCCCTTTAGAGTTCTGATGAACAGTCGAGTGATGATAGGATTATTCCCGGTAAGAAAACCTGTTTGGGACAGGAAGTAATAGATATGTTGCGAGGGAGACCCCTTACCATTAAATTGGACCAAGCTCATGGGCTTGAACTTTGCCAGGTAAGAGACTGTATCCCATTCAACTGGATACGGTCTGACCACCCCCAACTAGTTCATGCTTTTCTAAAGTTTTAAGGCGTCGAGTTGGTTTTGGAACTCATCGAGCCTCTTGTCTCGGAGAGTGCTTCCAGCACGTGACGCTCCTCCCGACGATTTGGATGAGGAATCTGAAGATGACTCGGGGTAATCTTCTCCTTTCGTTGTGTGGGGAGGAGTAGGTTCCCACTCTTTGTTCTTCGAGAATTTCGGGATAGCCCGCGGAGCCTTCTTCTTTTTCTTCTTCCTGCTCAGAAGCTGTTCCAACATCTCTTTTATGGAGTTGATGGTTGCTTGTTGCATGGCTATTGCAGTCTGCTGCTCTTCAAATATCCTAGCAACCTCATTATAACTTCTACCATGTGCACCTTTGTGTGCTTGCCCTGAACTGAACTTGAGGCTTAAGATGTTGCCATTGCGGAGCAAACTTCGTCATCATCATTGGAGACGGGTGCTAAACATGCATAATCAAATGTGGGTGGTAACCCCTGTTTGAGTACGTGTGTGTTGGTAGACACCCTCATGTTCAATGGAGAGGTATTTTCAATCCCGGGAAAATTTTCGAATCCGATGAATCCGAATGCTTGGCTTTACCTCTCCCTGTCATGTTAACTATGGTAGCAGGGAGTTTTGAATTATCAGCAGCCCGTATCCTCTAACGATTGCGTCTCCGATGAGGGCGTCTCGACTCTAGAGGCTGCTGAGAAATCCTCCCGAACATCAATGGTTTTGGTGTTTCGGAACACTGGCAGTCAGCAAGCATTGCCTTAATGAGCCTCCCACTGTGGCACTGAGGATTCGCCTCATGAATCTTGTGTTTGCAGGTCAAACATTCTCTGAGATCCCCCATAGATTGATGGTGACAACTCCTGGTGTCAGAAGAACCAAACGCGCAATCATGCGAAGAAGGTTCAGAAGAAGACTTATGAGAACACTCGGAAAATTCACCAAGTGTCGAATCCAGGCGAGTTCTTCTCCACAGGCGAGGTTGCCTATTCGGGCGAGCTTCAGGTGCTCATTCATTCGGACGAGGCTCCCCTGCTTGGCGAACCACTGCTTTGCCTTTATAGCGAAGGAGCGCTGGAGGGCGAGGTTTGGTTATCAGGCGAGCCCGATGGGGTTCGCCTGTTTTGGGCAACCCGCCTGAATTAGAGGGCTTGCCTGATCGACCCAGTTCACCAGAATTAGGAATGTGGCCTGTAAAGTGAAAGCCCGTCTGATTTAAGCGGTTCACCAGAATTAGGAACCTTGCCCGCAGAGTAGGGCTCGCCTGATCGGCTTAGTTCGCCAGAATTGAGAACTTTGCGCTCTTGTTTGGCCTTTTTCAGACCTGAATAGTAGTTCAGCCCGTCATAGGAGACGAAGGCTTGAGCCTCTTGGTGGGTGAAAGCTTGTCGTCGCCGTTGTTTGGCTCTCATTGAGAGAGGAGTGTTCATGTCGATGATGAAGGCATGATCCGCGCCGACGCGAATCGTCGTCTCTTCTCGCATAAGGGCCTGCGAGGATCATTTGATGACCCATCGAGCAGCCCTTAGACTTGCATTTTTGGCCTTTTGACTTGGCCTTGATTGGTTTGGGGGAGATAGAGTCCCCTGTCATAGTTCGGGTAGAGCTTTCAGGCGTGGCTGCCTCGGCCACTTGGGGCTGGGCCATATGCACAACTCTGCAGCATCGTCGAGATGCTTTGTTGCCAGAGGAGGATGAAGATAAGTACTCCTCGTACTTAGCTTGATCAAACTCAATCACGAGGGACTCGACTATCGTCCCTTCCACAATTTCGTCGAATTGCGCCACCACCATCTCGTTTGAAGAAATAGTATCTCCCACTGTTGTCATCATCTTCTGTAGGGCATAAAATTTGGTTCTCAATGGAGATTTGCATTAATAAGAATTGATTATTACAAATAAAGAGTCAAAATCACAACAGAAGCGAAGAGAATGTTCTTCTTATTTAACGTGGGTTCTTTGGTAGCGATAGGATGTCTTCCTTGAATGCTTGCGTCGAGTTTGCTTCCCTTGGACGATCCGACCGAAATTGGATTTGAGCTTCAGCGCGTGGTAGAAGCTCGTGTGATTGAGTTCGAATACCCGAGCTTGATGAGTATCAAGGCCGAATGCACAAATAAGGCTGAATGTAAGAACTTACGAAGAGTCAAGAATTAGAGCCAAGAAAATCTCCTAGTTCTAAAAATGTTCAGCCCCTTCCAGCCCCTCCCAGCCAAGCCCCTTTCATGTAGCCAAATGTGGCATATAAATAGATGAGGAGAAGCATGGTCACTCCCTTGAATCATGGAACGTGACCATGCATCGTTGAGGAGAGCCATACTCCCTCCCTTGAGTTGTGGGATGTGACCACTCATAGGTGAGGAGTACCATACACCCCCTTAAACTGTGGGAAGTGGGTATGTCCACTCCCACAAGCAAGCCCCTTTCATGTAGCCAAATGTGGCATATAAATAGATGAGGAGAAGCATGGTCACTCCCTTGAATCATGGAATGTGACCATGCATCGTTGAGGAGAGCCATACTCCCTCCCTTGAGTTGTGGGATGTGACCACTCATAGGTGAGGAGTACCATACACCCCCTTAAACTGGGGGAAGTGGGTATGCCCACTCCCACAAGCAAGCATCTGCTTGATTGCTCAGGCGAGCTTGCGTGCATGTTGAATGCTCAAGCAAGCTTGCAAGCAAGCTTGGCGAACAGGCGGGGTTGACTGGAGAACCCCTAAGGCGTTTGAGCTTAACCTTGTTGGTGAGCTTGGTTCGTGCGGGCGAACTTCCTACAGGCGAGCCTGACTCGTGTGGGCGAGCGAAGCATTTAGGCGAGCTTGACTCGTGTGAGCGAGTCAAGCTATCAGGTGATCTTGATTCGTGCTGGCGAGTCAAGCCATCAGGAGAGCTTGACTCGTGCTGGCGAGTCAAGCAATCAGTCAAGATTGACTTGCACTACCGATTCAAGCAATCAGGCGAGCTTGACTCGTGCTGGCGAGTCAAACAATCAGGCTAGCTTAGCAGAACAAGCTTGTTCTTACAAGTTTGAGCACGCAGGCGAGGTCCTGCGGGTGAGCTTTGGACTTTAGTATAAAGGCAATTTTTATTGCCTACAGCGGGTGATTCTCGTGCAGCTTCCTTCATTAACCGAGCCGAGCGACACTGATGATGAACCACTTCGAATTAGGTGTCGTCTCCTTCACCCTTCTCCACATTAGGGTTCTCGGCCATTTTCCTCTCTTTTTATAGAAAATTTTGACGGATTTTATGGACGTTTAAGTGAAAACTAGGATTTTGATTTTGGATTCTCTAGTTTAGGGATGATTGAGCGAGAGAAGAGAGAAGAGAGAGAGAAAGAGATAGAGAGAGAGAGAGAGAGAGAGAGAGAGAGAGAGAGAGAGAGAGAGAGAGAGGTGCAGTTTTAGGGGGAACGGGTTAAGTGGTAGAATTGTGTTTTCTCAAAACATTTCTCTCTGTGCTGACTTGAAAGAGTATATAGGGACTAAAACACAATTACTTGATTTATTTGGGGCTGTCTCACATGAAAAATAATACAGGGGGCTGGCCTCAAGAGCTTTCCTATTTTGGGGCCTTCACACATTTTTTCCCAATATCATTTGTATAAGTTTCACTTCTTTTGTTGCAAGATAAAATGCAGAAGCCAAATGCACAAAACTCCAAGTTTCCAAAAGGAAAATATTTACACTTATATTTTCTACATTGCCATTCTTTTATTTTGTTCTACTATGCATGTTGGTATTTTTCTGAAAGGCACTCATAATTTTTATTTATACTAAATGGGATGCACGTGCAAAGCACGTGGCCAAATATCTTAATTATTCATTTTTGTTTTATTTATTTTTTACTATGCAAGTGGATTATGGAAAAGAATCTAATCTAAAAACAAACTATTTAAAGATAGGGTAATCCGATTAGATAAGATAATATATATTTAAATATATAATAATTAGGCTAATAATACCTAACAATGTATTTTTTATAATAACTATTTAACAATATTTAAAGATATGTAATTGATTATGTGATGATAATATATCAAAGTGGATTGATGACTGGATTAAACATGTTAATTAGGATGACTAGAATGTAATATATAAAAGGATCAGTGGTAATACTGACCATGAAATTTACTCCAACTCACACTTTTAAAGAGAGTCTAACATAATATAATATAATATGATATAATTTTTTTAAGAACTTAAAATATAATGCATATGTAATTATGTATATACAATTCCATGTTGATAACATTAAATAAAATTATCATGCACACTTCTACATGAAACATGTTACAACACTTTCAAAGATGAGCTAACGTGATTTTTTATTTTAATTTTTCTTGAGCTTTACTTGGACTTTTCTTGAGCTTCATCTCGGCTTTAGATATCTTCATTTGAGCTCTTATTTGTTTTCTTCATTTTTCCTACAAAGCGGGATAAAAACATAATATTTCATTTATTTGCGCGAAACTTGTTTGAAACGTGAGATGAAAATACCATAAAATATGATAACTAAATATCTCCACACCTTTGTACTGTGTGGAATAGCCTAGGGAAAAAGAAAGAAGAAGAAAAATAAAGAGAAAAATATTTATCTGATATGGAATATTTTGGATGACAAAAAAGAATGAAAAGAAAAGTAAAAGATAATATGTCTCTTGTTAAATTAGCTTATGGCACTCACAATTATTGTTGAAAGGAGAATATGCCCCCCTTTCGTACATTTTTTCGCCTGCCTGTACAATGTTTTCTATATAATAGCATATAGATTTTGACATTTTTTCGCATTAATCCTAATTATCTTCTAGACCTAATAAATTCTTGGGGTCGGTTCTTGTCGACCCGAAACCGACTCGGCTTAAGTATCCATAGGCCAACCCAGCCCAAGCCCATTCCCACCCGCCGCTTCCCTGTTCTACCATTTTCCCTCTTTCAACTCCTCCTCCGCTTTCCTCCCACAAATTTGGGAACGAGAACCGATAGATTATCCGAAGAAGGGGGAAAAAAAAGAAATCGGAATAAAATTACTGTAGCAGTGAAGATGTCGGAGAAATTCTCTCCGGCGCTGCGAATCACGGATCTCAATGATTTCATCGCTCCCTCGCAGGACTGCATCGTCTCCTTGAAGAAGCTCAAGCCCAGAGCTGATAAACCCTCATCTGAGGTATTTCTTTTCTTTACAATTCCTCTTTTTGTGGGCGGCTTGCTGGATTTTTGGTCAACTTTCCGAGGATTTTTCCTAATTATTTGAGCTGATTATTGGAAGGGGAAAAAAAAAAGTTTTTTCCCCTCTCTGTCTCTCTCTCGCTTACAGTCGTCAGTTTTTCTGAATGAATTTTCTGTGTAGAATCAAGACAAGTCTTTCCTCGGAATCAAGGAGTCGGACACAGATGCAGTAAAAATTTCGCTGAAGGATTGCTTGGCCTGCAGGTATTGTACTGTAGCGCGATCTTTATAGTTTTACTTGACCTTTGTAGAGCAGAGTTCAAGAAATTAAGCAGTGGACCGTGTTGTGTTCTCTCCACTTAAACGGTACGGAGCTACTTGTTACAAACCCACAAAATCCGCTCAACCTTAATAAAAAGAAAATGCTGCCAAATATACAAACCAGGCCATCTTATACAGGGGGAGACTTCCGAAAATACATGTGTAAGACAACTCCAAGAACATTCCGAGAAATTTAACATACAATCGATTTGAAGAGGTCACATTTTAGGATTGAGAAATAAATAACAAGTTCTACGGAAATTCAAAGGTTCATTACTAGCTCTTGTACTCATTTTGTTATTTAATATACAGTTCAAAGAACCATGAAATTATCTTATTTATATAATCGATTGTTCGAAAAAACCGATGACAAACCAATCAGGAGCTCCCCTATTTAACTATTGCCTCTTACTCTAAATTTTCTGAAGTTCAGTGTGCCTGGTCTATAAGGATTAGCTTGTCATTGTTATAATTGTGAAATTATGTCTGCAATTTCTTTTCCATTGATTACAGCTTAGCTGAAATTTCTATATAAACAGCTGAACCGTGTTGAAAAACTCAGAAGAATAGCTACATTTTTCAGGATCTCAAAGTAAAACCCTTTTTTTTTTGTCATTTATCCATTTTAACAGTTTTCCATGCTCGACCTGGAAACTAATGATATATTTGTATTACAATTTTGGATGATATTCATTTTTGTTGCCTATTAGTGGCTTTTTGAGATATTTCTTCTCATTACATCCCTGTATTGGTTCAACACATTCTACACACTGTTATAAATAGCGGTAAATAGCGCCACAATAGCGGCGCTAACAACGTTAGCGGTTCATTCCCGCTACGCTATCGCCTAATAGCGGTGGCATATTGCGGGATATGCGCTTTCCACTCGCAAAAACGGCTAATAGCACGCCATAGCAGTGAATAGCGACGATTGCGGGCAAAATCCGCTTTTTGACCGCTATTTGAAAGTGGTTTGAGGTTTATTTTTTAAAATTAAACCCGACCAGCAACCACTGCATCCCACCACCTCCCGCGGTTTCCTGCATATTCCCGCTCGACACCCCCCTCAACACTTCCTCCTCCTCTCGCCATGAGCCTTTCTACTATACTCCTCTCACCGCTTAGCTCATCTTCTCAAAGACGACGACTCCTTGACTCCTCCTCTAGTCGTCTTCGGTATTTTGTGACGGTTACATGTCTATTTCATGTTTAGGATCTCTTTAAGTCATCAACTATGCACTGTTAGCTTTTCTAGATTTTTCTTTAATTTTTCTTATTGTTCTGTACATGTCTAAATTAGACCGCTATTTGACTTTGCGCTTTTCACCGCTATTTTCTGCAATAACCTCAAATAGCCTTAGCGATGTCTCAGCACTATGCGACGCTATCCGCTATCGATAACCTTGATTCTACATATGATGAATTTGCATATCATATACTACAGGCCAGTTTGTTTGCTCGCATTGTGTATTTTCGTCACTTGTGATGATGAAATAAATTTTTACATCATATACTCTGGAATATGTAACTGAGTTTCTTAATGGTTTTTCAGTGGCTGCATAACTTCAGCTGAAACAGTTATGCTTGAGAAGCAAAGCTTGGATGAGCTCATATCTCATATCAATTCAGACAAGCATGTTATTGTATCGCTATCTCCTCAATCAAGAGCTTCCTTAGCTGCTTACTTCGATCTCACTCCAGTTCAGGTAGCCAGAATGTTACAGTTTTTAGATATGTTTTCTTTATAATCATTAAGTTCCCAAGTATTAGAACATTTACTTTGGAGCTTGCTGAGGAGTTTATTCATCCTACAGAATGATGGATTTGAAATAGTATATTTTTGTGACAAAAAAAAGGCATGAGATCATTATATTGCGTCTTTCCCTTGGAATTTCTTACCACGTGATTATGTAGTGGTTTATGAGAAATCATCCGGTAATTTCTATTCAAGAAAAATAAGCTGGAGTATCCAGTCAAATTTCACTATTTCAAAAATATTCATGGGAAGCTATGTTACATGGATATGGGTGCAGGTGTGGATACAGACACGGCTGTGGATATTGGACACCGAAAAATTATAAAAGTTAGGATATGGGGACATGACTGTATACTACATATTATAAGTAATAATCTACATGAGATCGATATTGTTTTTCATTCACATGTTATGAGAACTACAATCCTTACACCATTTTTATATTTCTTTTATCGAGTAGATTATAAATTGAAAAACCGATTGTTTTTGAACTAGAAACCGAGACGTCCCGTTAAAATCATACTTATGAAGTAGGTATATGCTAAAACAAACATGTCCTGAGTTTCAATGAGTTGTATAATTTGAGGTAAAGTGTACGATATACATTCAAGAAGTGTATCACAAATCTTTTGAACTAAAGCATGTGTTATATAATCGAGTATACGTTTGAAAATGTATGTATATTATTCAAGAAGTGTCCACGGAGTGTCGGACATTGACATGGACAGATACGGGAGCCTCAATGAAGTGTCAGGTAACCTAGCTGGGAAGTAACCATGTCAGTGTGAAAGCCATTGAGAAGATCCAAATTTCCATTTTATGCAGCCTCATCTTTTATCACATGTTTAAACGTGTTGGTATTTCATACAATTGAAGAAGAAAGATTTTAAAAAAAGGCAGTTATTTGTTAATATTTGTATCACCTGGAGTATCACTATTGTTATCGTCTGAGATACTTTCTGTCAACACATATTTGCGAAATTCTGCATTAAGGAAACAATGGAAACAAATGGCTCACAGTAAATGTAGCAATAGCTAGTCGATAGAGAAGAAACCTTATTGATCATCCCACTTAAGCTCATTCAACCAAGGAGTAACTCACCAATCTTCAGAATTATCTCATGCTAGGTAAGAGCCTTGAAGAAGGGGAGAACAATAGATTACCTTGAGGAATCATATTCACTTAGAGACATGTATACTTCAAAAGAAATAAAACAAACACTCTTTCTGAACAGGGGTATTATATAGTAAGAAAAGATTTGCACAGTTGTTGAACATGTCATGATCTTTAACAGACTTCCTGTTCTCTTTATATGTGCATATTCCACGGAAAAATTTGCTTCTTTTTTTTCCACCAACAGCAACATTCTGTTGGTCATATTAGAATATGCTCTCTCTATATATCAACTTACAGATACTAAACAAAGACTTCGGTGTTTCCGTTTTTCAGGTCTTCAGGAAACTTACAGGATTTTTCAAATCTCTGGGAGTGAAAGCCGTGTATGATACAAGTTCTAGTCGGGATTTATCCCTCATTGAGTGTTGTAATGAATTTATTTCCCGGTACAATCAGCATAACCTGAGTACTGGCAAAGAATATGGATCAACTATTCCAATGATTTCATCTGCCTGTCCAGGTATTTTTTTCTTTTTCTTTTTTGAAAAATCAAACAAGTTATCATTTGATACTTTTAAGGAGTCGGTGCATTTTCTCTAGTAATATATGCCCTTCTCTCGGGGTAATGACTTTAAAATGTGCATCGAGGCCATATGCTGGACAATGTTTGTACTCTGAGAAAAGAAGAATTGGTTGTTTCCAGATTCATAAAAAAGGCTGGACGAGAATGCAGGAAAAGGAGTCCATGCTCGTTTTGTTTTGGCCCTGAGCGTCCAGGTGCTAGGCATGAAATAGACTTCACAAGTGTTAGGTGGGCCACCTGTCTAAACTGCTAGGAGTTGCTTCTATCATGAACTATGCTTTTAACATAATGGAAATTTGTAGTTCCTGTCGCATATGTTGTTGCATAGAGTAGGATCTCTTCATCTTCCAGGCACTCTGGTAGTAGTAGTGCAATTATATGTAAGATTATATATTTTTGTTTCTTAATCGGTATGATTTGAATCTAGGATATCAAAGTATTGATTTCAGAAAGGCGTCATTTTTTGTTCAACATTTTTAAAACATACAAATTTTCAAAATACAAAATTCATTAAGAAATTCCAGTGGTCTGATACACAATCTTCCCTGCTGCTGTCTTTTTTTATCATCATTGACTGCTAAATTTATGACTTCTATGTTCCACTCAAATTTAGAGTGAATAAAATGATTGGCGTGGTAACATTAATTAATCTTTGTTAAGGCTGATCCATTTTGGCAGATATTGTCACTGCTTATAGCATTACCTTAATGATAACATTGGTTCATCTGCCTTCCTGCACCCAGGCTGGATTTGCTATGCAGAAAAGACGCTTGGATCATATATTTTGCCATATATATCTTCCGTGAAGAGCCCCCAGCAATCCATTGGAGCAGCCATTAAGCACCATATTGTCCAAAAAATGGGTGTCCCGTAAGTTCTGCTTGCTTTTATGTGTGTGCTCATTCTATAACCTTTTTGAGCTGCATGTTTCTTTGATTGTTTCATACCCTTGGCTTATTAGCTGTCTTAGCATTGAATGAAGTTTTTGTACTAGACCTTGTCTGGATCATGAAGAACCTTGTAGTTACATCTATGTCATTTTTTAACAATTTGGTATATGTTAGGAGGGAGAATTATTAGATTGATTAGAGAGGGATTACATATATATAGAGTTTGTGACATCCACACTAAACGGATATTCAATAACCCATATAAGACCCACATATCCACATACTAATAACTCATGACATCTAACACTCCCCCTCAAGCTGGAGCATATAGATCTGTCGTGGCCAACTTGTTACACAAGGACTAAAAGTGGTTAGAAGCAGCCTTAGTGAACACATTTACAAGCTGTGTAGAAGAGGATGTGAATGGAGTGGTAATCTAGCTACTTAGAACTGCGTTCCTGATAAAGTGACAATCCACCTCTATATGCTTGGTTCTTTCATGGAACACTGGGTTGCTAGCTATGTAGATTGCCGCTTGATCATCACAGGAAACCTAAGCTCTATCAGAAAAGACCTTATCCACGTCATCTCACACATCATCTCATAGGCAGTATGTGCCATAGCTCTATATTCAGCCTCAACATTGGGCCGTGACATAACATTCTGTTTCTTACTTCTCCAAATAACGAGATTTCCTCCCACAAAGGTACAATAACCAAACATAGACTTCATATCTCCTTTGTCACCAACATAGCTAGAATCTGAGTAACTGGTGACTTCAAGATGTCCGTGACATTTGTAGAGTAAACCTCTACCAGGTGCATTCTTCAAATAGGACAACGGATGTAAGGTAGCTTTCCAATGAACCTCTCTGGGTTTATGCATGAACTGATTGACAAGTCCAACAACAAACGTAATGTCAGGTCGTGTCACCGTAAGGTACATCAACTTTCCAACAAGTCATCTATACCTTCCAACATCTTCAAGTATCTCAGATGACTCAGCCCACAGGTCCAAGCTAGGGTCTATAGGAGCACGTTCTGGTTTGCAACCGAGCATTCATATTTCCTGCAGCAAGTCAAGCACATATTTCCTTTGGGATAATGTAATTCTATCTTTCTCATGTGTGATTTAAATTCCCAAGAAATATCTAGGTCGGCCCAAGTCTTTAGTTACGAAGTGTTTCTTGAGGAACTCGCTGCTCTCCTCAATACCTGCACTATCATTGTCAGTCACTAGAATATCATCTACATAGCTAGCTAGGATCACGCACCCTGTGGATCCTTGCCTGATAAACACTGAATGATCTGAATTACACCTCCTGAACCCAGCTTGCTTAGCTACTTCACTGAATTTAGTGAACTACGCATGTGGACTTTGCTTGAGACTATATATTGCTTTCCTCAGCTTCCAAACTTGAGTCTCCCGCTGAGCAATATATCCTGGGGGTTGTGCCATATACACTTCCTCAGTGAAGTCTCCATAGAGAAGCATTATTGACATCAAGCTGATAGAGAGGCTAGCATTGATTGATAGCCAAGGAGAAAAATATTCTGATTGAATTTAAAGTAGAGAAAAAAAGTCTCAAAGTAATCCACACCATAAGTCTGTGTAAATCCACGTGCCACAAGTCTTGCCTTATATATGTTAATATTGCCATCAGGACGATATTTGACTGTGAATACCTATTTGCAACTGACAATCTCGACACTAGGGGGTGACGATACAGTTCCCAGGTCCCACGAGACTAAAATGCTGACATCTCTTCATCCACTGCAATTTTCCACTCGGGTACACATAATGCCTCCTGGTAGTTCCTGGGCATAGAAACATATGACAAAGATAGAGCAAACATCTGGTATATAGGATGCAGGTGATCACGAGACAAAACGGGACAATGGATGAGCAGTAAATGACTTTGCAGTGGAACGTTTACCTTTCCTCAGTGCAATAGGGAGGTCACTATCAGGAATAACAATGGGAGAAGTTGTGGTGTAGGGACCTATGTCAAAGGATGGAGAATTGGAGGGACCATCTTGGCTAGCCTGATTTTTCTTCTTCCGTCTGGATTTAAACTTAAAATTCTTGTCTAAGGGATCGATAGTAGAAGAAATAGAAGGAGATGTTGGAACGAGATCCTCAACTAGAATAGCAAGTGGCAAAGGAATATGGACATCATCTGGCGTAGGATTAGAAAAAGGAACACTCTCAAAGAAGGTGACATTAGCCGAAACATAGTATTTTCGGTTGACTGAATCAAAACAATGATAACCTTTCTTTTCTGAGTGCGAGAGTAACCAACAAACACACATCTGATGGAGCGAGGAGTGAGCTTGTCCAGATTGGGACGAGTATTATGGACAAAACACACAGGCAAAGACCTTCGGTGGTAGAAGGAACGCTTTCTTTTGAGGAAATAGAAGACAATGGGGAACTTGACCATGAACAGAAGAAGACGTTCCATTGATGATATGGCTAGCAGTAAGTACAGCATTGGTTCACAAAATCTTAGGAATGTTCATCTGCATCATGATTGTCTGGGTAACATCCAATAGATGACGATGTTTATGCTCAGCAACACCGTTTTGTTGGGAGGTTCGAGGATAGTAGGTTTGGTGAAGAATGCCTTGGGATTCACAAAGAAGGGAGACATCACATTGCACATACTCAAGAGCATTATCAGTACAAAAGACATGCAATGACTTAGAAAATTAAGTTTTTATTTCATTAAAGAAAACCTTTGTTACATTAGCTGCTTGAATTTTGTTTTGATAAGATAGACCCAAGTCATATGAGAGAAGTCATCTATAAAGACCACAAAATCATGAAAGCCCAAGACAGACTCGACACGACATGGTTCCAGACACCTGAATGAACTAACTCCATGGGAACAACACTACGAAACCTAAATAAACTAACTCCTTGGGAACAACACTACGATTTTCTTGACGAGGAGAATAAGAAGACCTTGTGTGTTTCCCAAGTTGACATGATTCACAATTAAAAGGACTAAAAGACGACAACGTAGGTAGAATACTCATCAGCTTTGCAATAGACGGGTGCCCCAAATGATAATGCCATAAATAGGAATAATCCATAAACATGGAGGTATAAGCTGAGTCAGTTGATTGTTGGGCACTACAGAGATGGTACAAGCCACACCTTTCAGGTCCTGAACCAATCCGTCTCCCAGTCAGCAGATCATGCATAAGAACATAGGAAGGAAAAATGTTATGGCACATTGAATCTTTTGTAATTTGACTGACAGAAAGAAGATTGATAGGGAAATTTGGAGCATAAAGAACATCACGAAGAGTTAGTTTATTTTGAAGAGACACCACATGCTGACCAACCACACGAGATTGGGTTCAAAGTAGAAGAAGATAAAGCGGAAAAGACTCGTTTTGTACCAGACATGCTTTGACGCACCTGAATTGACAACCCAGTTCTTAGTAGGAGATGTATAATGGGCATGCATACCTGATGGAGCAGCATGGGTAGCAATGAGCATGGCGGCTTTAGCGGACTGGACCAATTTGTCATACTCAGCTTGAGAGATAGGGTTCATGTGATGGATCAGTAAATATAGCAGCTTGCTGAGCCCACTCTGGTTTGTCAAACTTATCCTAACACTTTTTAGAGAGATGGTTGATGTGGCCACAATGGTCACACTTCCGATTCCTACGACCAACAGCCACGTCCTCCCCCGAGTCACGACTGCGGCCACATCCACATCCACGTCCATAACTGACCAAGGGAGACTGATCAGTGTGTGGAGAAGAAGCGCCAGTGGAGATCCGCGAATCTGAGGCAATGTCGGGCTTGTGGGCAGACAAGAATTTTGCCACTACAAGTTCCTCATGATACTCTCTCATCTTGGCGATGTCAGCAACAAACGGTTGGTAGACCTTCAACTCATCTAGTAGTGCCCGAACAGAGGTATAGAGGCCTTGAACTGATTGGTCTCATTGCTGAGGGAATATTTGTTCATAGAGTTCACACACTCATGAGATGTTTTTCTCATTGCCATAGGTACTCTTCAATGTATCCCAATCTTCCTTGCTGGCTTGAGCATGATCACACCACGAGAAATATTTTCCTTCATACTGTTCACAAGCCAGGAAATCACCCCACAGTCATTGGCAAACCAGTCTTCGTAGGTGACATCTTTCGCATCAGGTGGATCTTGAGTAATGTGCTTGATCTTCCGATGAGCATCGAGAAACACTTCGAATGCTTGAGCCCACAAAAGATAGTTCTTTCCATTCAACTTGATGGATGTACCGCTGAGATTTCTCAGCCACGCATTATGGGAGGTATTGGAGGAAGAGGCCATGAAGGGTAGGCAGTAGGCAGGGACACACTAATAGGCGCATATAGTCACCAGAGGGTTATGCACACCATAGGAGACTCCGTACTAGTAAGGACTTTAGGGGGCTGATCGGTCTGAATCATGGCCCCAAAGCCGGCAGCCAAGGTACTCAGGGCGCTAGTCATGGGCCAGCTGGCCGGCATTGAGGGTGGGTGTGGTCAGAGGGTGGTGGAGAGGCGGGGGCCGGAGAGAGGAGAAGTGCTGGAGATCCTCCTGGTGGGAAGGAGAGTTGGTGGCGGTTGCTCTAGGTTTTTTTTAAACCTACGCTCTTTGATACCATGTTAGGAGAGAGAATTATCAGATTGATTAGAGATGGATTACATATATATAGAGTTTGTGACATCCACACTAAACGGATATCCAATAACCCATATAAAACCCACATATCCACATACTGATGACATGTAACAGTATAGATAGGGAATATATTTTTTTAATTCCATACATTGCTGTAGCTACAAATTCAGCATTATTTAAGGGGTGGCATTAAGGGTGCATTTAATTCACTGCAATTGCCAGGGTTGTAACTGCAATTGCAACTTGGCACAGTTTGCATTAGTTTTAGCGATTTGTTACCTTGCAACTTATAAATGCAGTAGTAGTTGTAGTTGCAAAAGTTCTCTACTTGCGACATGACGACTTGTACACATTTGAGTTTATACCAACTTGAGCGTAAGAGTTGCCATTGGTAGTTATAGTGATGAAAACGTGGTTTAAATTATAATTGTAATTGCAACTGATCTTTAAAAGATGATTGAATACTGGAGTAAAGTATAAATATCCGTGTGCCTTCCTAGGCAATCTATCCTTATGTTTAAACACAAGTCTAGATGTATAGGATCTGGATTATGAGAAATAATTTAAACCTCCATTTTCAACTTCTTTAATGACCACAATTCAGTAGGCGTGGAGTTACTTAATCATACACATGGCTGGTTATTCATTATAGGCCATATGTTTTGTAATGGGTTATCTTTACTCCTATTCCCATATTTTCTTATTGAAAAATGGACTACACCTCAGACTTACAACACTAATGGATAGGTGACTATGTAACTCATAACAACAAAATTCCATGATTGTAGCATAAATTACGAAGAACACTTTTCAAGCTGTTTCTTTGGACTTTGGTTCCCTTCTATGTTATAAAACACATCAAGAATCAAGAAGCCCCCTGAACTGTAAATTTGTGTCTAGAGCGTTCTCAGTCAGAAGGATATGTGCTGCATTTTGAATACTCAAGTGAGTTTTGATGTGTTTCTTATACATGGGGTTATTTCAAATGGTGGAGTATAAATGACGAGGTCTTTTCTCCAATTAATTGTATTCATCAGATTATATTACTGGCATTGCACTATATTGTTTCCGCTTTTTTTCATGTAAAACTTAGTTACGCATAATCAAAGAATAAATGAACAGTGTGGTGACACAACATGAATTTTTTTGTAGGGCACACCAAGTCTATCATGTGACTGTGATGCCTTGTTATGATAAAAAGCTTGAGGCCGTTAGGGATGATTTTGTATTTTCAATGGGCCGTGAAGAAGAAAATGGTAATGATGACATGGGCAAAAAGCTTGCAGAGGTAGATTCGGTATTGACAACTGGAGAAGTACTGGACTTGATACAGGTATTGTTTCTTCTTATATGTCATTTATTCTTTTGTTGCTGAATGGGTATAAAAATGATAAAAAATGTGATAAACACTTTTGCCTCACTTCTGCAGTCAAAGTTGGCTGATTTTAAGATCCTGGAAGAAGCTACTCTGGATAGACTGTAAGGCTCTTGTATGCTTCTGGTGCTCTTGAAATGCTTCTAGTTTACTAATCAACGCATGTTAGTATCTTATGTGTGCATATGTCAATTGCTTAAATGATTGTCATCCCTGGAAGAAGCTACTCTGGATAGACTGTAAGGCTCTTGTATGCTTCTGGTGCTCTTGAAATGCTTCTAGTTTACTATCAATGCATGCTAGTATCTAATGTGTGCATATGTGAATTGCTTACGTGATTGTCATTGTTATTTATATCTCCATGATGCTTTTCAGTTATGTTATAGTTTTTTCATTGGGAAACTAATGTAGACAATTTTTTTTAAAGTCTCTCAAGTGAGTTTAGTAGACTTGGTATTCTTCTCTTAACTGAAAGTTGGTTTAACTCATTTGATGATCTGTATGAGTAGAATTCAGAAAGAAAGTTATGCTATGTACGTGAAAAAAAGGAAAAAGAAAAGAAAAGAGCGCACATACAGAACTCGATGTTTCTTCTCCTTTACAGAATCATCTGATGTAAAGTTTTTTGAAACGCACATACACCTAGTTGTTAATTTTTTTTTCAAAGTTTCTAGTTGACCCCTGTAGACCATTAATGACAGATGTTGAGTTACCACAGTACTCCTGCTTGGGGGGGCGCCCCCCCCCCTAATGATATGGGTCAGAAAATTAGACAATTGGGAATGGGTTTAATACTAAAAGGCTAGGATGTAAAATCATTTCTTTTTTTAATAAATAAATTATGCAATATGTCATGAATTAATGAAGAGAAAAAGTTCCA
The DNA here is from genome assembly GCA_022839385.1 of Asparagus kiusianus. Lineage (NCBI taxonomy): Eukaryota > Viridiplantae > Streptophyta > Magnoliopsida > Asparagales > Asparagaceae > Asparagus > Asparagus kiusianus. The sequence goes on from BQKN01001098.1 coordinate 621,454, forward strand.
CACATCCAACTATCTCAACCTAGCTTGCATGTATTCTTCCCAAAAAACCTATCCTTATCTAGGAAGGGAAACAAAAGAGAGAAAAAAAAAGAAAGAACATTTAAATTTGGAGTAGATTTGGATTTTAATTGACGAATTTTGGTTGTGTAATAACACACAACAGGATGTGAATGTATCCAAGAACAAAGCTAAAAAGTTTATGGGTTCTTCTGTCTCCTTTGAGATAGAATGTAGAATTTCATTCCTCAAAGTAGAATGTATAATTGCTTTCCTCCTTCAAGATGTTCTCATGGGTGTGCTCCTTTGAGACGTTACTCCTGGTGGTTCTCCTTTCATTAATTCTGTAAATTCTCTATGAGAGATGTTGCTTGAAGTTCTGGTGGTTCTCCTTTCATTATTTTTGTAAGTTCTCTTATTGATGAGAGCTGCTGCTTGAACCCTGTAGGTTTATGGTTGTGTTAGGAAGATATTTTGTTGGGATGGAGAGGATTAATGGATCAATGAGTTTTAAGTTGGGGGTAAAAAATTCTACAAACTTTATCATGCTAGTCAAATGGAAATGTCCATCAGGTGTATTGAACAGTATAACAGAAAGCAGAACATTATGGTTTTTAAATGCTAAGAATCAGCATGCTCATCATAATGGATAGTGATTTCTGATAGCACTTTCTCTACAAAGTTTTTCTCATGCATAACTGTGATATGAAAATTGTTAACAAACTTGTTCCTTTGTGGTTATCGAAGGTTAACTAATGTTGATGAAGAAGGGCATCTTTATGGGGTGTCTGGTGGATCTGGAGGTTATGCAGAAACAGTTTTTCGTCATGCTGCTAAAGTACTCTTCAATAAAGAAATTGAAGGCCCACTCAACTTTAAAACAATCAGGAATTCTGATTTTCGCGAAGTGACTTTAGAAGTACAATTTTCCGTAATTTACAATTTCCTTTTCTCCTTTTACTTGAGGATTGTAGTCCTAACATGTTATGTGACTTATACCAGGTTGAAGGTGAAATAGTTTTAAGGTTTGCTTTATGTTATGGCTTCCGGAACCTGCAGAATGTTGTAAGGAAGATCAAGATTGGGAAATGTGATTATCATTTTATTGAGGTTATGGCATGTCCTTCAGGTATTCATTGTTCATTGCTATATAGCTTTTATTGAACTTGAAATCTAGCATAGTGAAACTGCTGCTTACTGCTTAGAGTTTCTATTTATTTTTGCAAAAGGAAGAATGATATAAACCAGTTATGAATTTTCATGGACAGGCTGTCTGAATGGAGGAGGGCAAATCAAACCAAAGACGGGTCAGTCTGCCAAAGATGTTCTTCAGTTATTAGAAAATGTATATATGCAAGATGTAAGTCCTTTTGAGTTCTTTCCTTCTTTCTGGAAGTTAGACATTCTTTTTTGAAGTTTTGGGGTTATTTGAAATTATGCTTTTTTTATTATCCGACATTTCTTTTTAATGAACCTGTACTTGGATATCACCATGCTGCATTGTTTTAAATATCGCCCAACATGGTTGATATATAGGCCAATATGTCCTTTTACAAGGCTTGCTGGGAAACTATAGCGTCTCAATATCCGATCACTTTTGGCAATTTTTGGGTGATGTGTTGTGATTTCCTGATATATCAGGTGACATTTGGCCTCAAAAAAATCGGCCACAATGTTGTAATAACAACTTGGACTTCTATTTGTTTTAAAAGATCAATTTGGATTTATGGTTTAACTGAGATCTAAATCCAAACAAATATTTTCTTCTATATATAGTCAAAGAAAATTGAGGTTCAAAGGCATCTATGATTTATGCATTACTTCTCTTCATAGCTTCATTTTTTGATGCATCAGCTACGAACATTTGTGATTTATTATATACACATTATCTGGTATGACATCCCAATATTTATTAAATATCTCTGATATAGCCTTGGTATCTGCCATCCAATATGGAATTGGTTTCTTTCCCTACATTCGACATTTAGAACACTGCCATGATGAACAATTATTGAAAGTTTTCATGTTTTTATATGTGCACTGGAGTTCGGTTTTATGAGAGTCATGGTCAAAGTTACTAGGCTGTGAAAAACGCTCTGGTTAGTCTCTTTGGATTGCCGTTTACTCCTTATGCCCTCGGATTCATATCCCGTATTTGTAAATAGAGATCACATAGATGCCTTCCAACATGTGCAGTATTTACCAATCGTCTTGAGATCTTCTATTTTTCCTCGAAGTTGAGTAGTTAGTTTGTGATCGTTTCATGATTATTACGTCTTACAGGTAAGAGTTGCTGAGCCCTTCGATAATCCTGTCGTCAAAGGCTTATACGACGAGTGGCTCGGGCAGCCTGGTTCAGAGACAGCAAGAAAGTTCATGCACACAGAGTACCATCCGATGGTGAAGAGTATTGCTTCACAACTACACAATTGGTGAGCAATAAAGGCGACTCTCATTAACAAGTTCTCCGGATCATAGCTCCGCAAGCAAATTATTATACACGGTCCAAGTTCCTTGTGGCACGGAGTGTAAACTGATTTTGTAGGCAAGGCATAGGTACAAGAATGGGTTATTTTCGTTTCTTCTTTATTTTCTGTATAATTTATATTACATTGTGTAACAAAGTTTTTCTCATGTAAAAATAAGAGGCTAGGCTATTCTACCTTTTTCCCTTCTCTATTTACGAAAACGAGACTGGTTTTTTCTGAACGCCCTAATTTATGTTTAATTTGGTTGATATATATCACAGTCGGCTCTCGAGGATTATTAAAGATATTGATATTGAACAATAATAATTTGCCTACTCATCTGATTGACAAATATTCTCTTTTGGACGGAGGCTGGTAGAGGGTGGATTATTCTCACTCACAATTCCTACCCGCTACTGTTTTATCTTAAGGGCTAATGTTTTTCCAGAGATTTTGTTATAAACCCTGAAACTTGTGAAAAAATTTTCTGTTTTTGTTAGAGCGACTTCCAACAACAGTTGTTTTTTTTAATCCCATAATGAGAGTAAGAGTGCATGAATTGGGTTAATAGTGGAGAAATTCTTATGTGTCCTTGGAACTTTCCCCATGAACGGTGTCAATAGTGGGGGGTCTGTAAACATTTTTCATACATCAAATTCTTTCAAAACAAATGAAGAGAAGTCTAGCAAATTACAATTAAGATACTTTTCTTATCAAGTCCTTTCAAGAAAATAAATTAGGATTGTTGAAGGGAAGAAAATTTCACTGTAGACCCAATCCCAGATTTAATCATTAAAACCGACTCACTTTAAATTTATTTATGAGAATCGACCCACTTTGAGTTAATTACGGTACTAATTAGTCGGGGTTGTCAACCCCGACTAATTAGTAGCCTAATTACAAGCAGGGTCAGGGAGCAGGGAAGGTTTGCGGCTGCTAATTAGGCTACTAATTAGTCGGGGTTGACAACCCCTACTAATTAGTACCGTAATTAACTCAACGTGGGTCGATTCTCATAAATAACTTTAAAGTGAATCGGTTTTAGGGATTAAATATGGGAATGAGTCTACGGTGAAAAATTTTTCTTATTGAAGGTGGGTGAGGAGTGGGGGATGATAGGGAAGCTTTGGATGAAAGACGAACGTCATCAGTGACAGTAACTGAAGGAGAGATTCTTTGGTCGAAATATGTTGTCCCCAGTTATCATTGATACTCAAAAAAACTTTTTGTGTAAAAAAAGTTCACCACTATTTGTTCAACTTCTCTCGCGTTTCCATCCTAGAGAAGCCGTGTTGTGCTGAAGTACAAGGAAGGGAGAGATAAAAAGATAATTAAAATACAGAAACTTATAATAAAAATATTGAGTGTTATCTTTAGCTCATGTTATTTGGCAGCGGCTCCCAAGGTTAAAAACCTGAGTTGGATGTGTGGGTTCCATCTTTCCTTCCTGGCTCCCTGCACTCCAGGTGTAGGGAGATGAGATCGAATTTGGGATTTGGGAGGTGTTGGTAGCATTACAACTGCGTCTCCAGATCACTCGAGCTACCCGTGGAGGGTTATTAAAAAAAAAAGAGATCCAGTGAGAGGATGTGGCAGTAGAAGTTAGCACTCTTCCATTAAGCTACAACGTCTTTTGTATCAACAAAAACTTATATTATTGCAGTTGAAGGTGATAATAACAACGTGGATTATAGTTTGTTCCACTTTAACTCTACGTCACTGCTTTGATTAGAAGCATGACGGACGAACAAAAAAGAAGGGAATAACAGTTTTTTATTTTTTTTTGAGAAAATTGCTTCTAACCCCAAAATGGGGAATGTAATTCGCCTCTCCCCCAAAACTTTTTCAACACACCAAAAACCGCCAAAAGAAAACGTATTTCCTCCTTAGCCCCTAATTCGGTTCCCATGTGACCGACGTTTTGAAAAAAAATTCAAAATTTCCCTTTGATTTAACTGATCCCCACTCAAGAGTTCTTCTCATTTACCGTGCCCATCTCTCACAACTCCATCATTTTTCCTAGAGAGAAACCGACCTAGAATCATCCCCATCTCGAAACCCTAACCCTAAATTAGCCTACCCCAAAAGAAGAACTGAAGCTTCTCATCTAGCCTTCATTCACACTTTTCATTTCCGGTAAGCTTCCCTTACTTCAAAGCATGACAGATGAGTCACAACTCAAGATACTCTCTCCCGTACAAGACTTCGAAGACGGCGGCTCACAGTATGAAGTCGCAGCACGAAGTCGCAAGAAGAGTAAAATTCAGCATGGAGTCAACTGACGCTAGATAAACAATTGGAGATGTTCTAGAGGACCTCGCAGTTACTCATCCCCCGCCAATAAACGCAGAGTACCGTATAGAGGAAGATATGGCCGAGGACGAGGGCAACACAGATGATGCAACAAAAGCTCTCCTACATCTAAAGAAGGGGTCAAAGAGGAGTGATTTTGGAAGGCATGAACAAATCAACAACAAAGAAGTGAGTTTACTACATAATATAGTTGTTTATGACGTTAATTTTCATAGTTCATTGTGTTTGAAAGTTGTTTGTTGTTGAGGTACTTGTTTAATATTGAAGAATATGTGTTACTTGTGAAGGTTACTATTAAATTGTGAAGATTAGTTGTTTATTGTCAAAGATATTCATTAGGTGTTAAGGTTAAGTGTTAGTTGTGAATGTTGCTGTTTCGTCCTAGAGGTTAGATGTCAGTTATGAATGTTAAGTGTTAGTTGTGAAAGTTAAGTATTAGTTATAAATCTTATGAGTTAGTTGTTAAGGTAATGAACTAGTTGTTAATGTTATAATTTTGATGTTAGTTAATTTTATGGATTTGTTGTTAAGGTTATGGATTGGTTGTTAAGGTTACCGGTTGGTTGTTAAGGTTATAGTTTAGTTGTTAAGCTTACAAATTGGTTGTTAATGTTACAGTTTAGATGTTGAAGTTATAGCTTAGTGGGTAAGGTTACAGATTATTTACAAACTAATTATGTCTTTTTATTTTTATTTTTAGATAAAAGGTAGTATCGTTGTTCCACCCCATATCAAGTTTCAATGCATACTACGATTTTACGCATTCTTTGGTCTAACTTATGGTAAGAGGCATTAGGATGTCTATAAAGACTGTATTTTCAGACACTACATCCATTTTGGCTATCGGGCCTTGATCTTTCCACTTTTGGACATGTTTTGAGACAGTGTGACTCAAAGAAGAAGAAATTTTTCTTCACAGATTCAAAAACTGGAGAAGACGTTGAGTTCCCATTCAACATTGAATGGGTGATTAACCATACATGGTTCACAAATGAGGTGGATTTTGTTAGCCCCAACTGAGATCAAAATAATTATATTTCAAAAAGATGTTTTAACAAAAATGAGGATGATAGTAAGCCTCCCCCTTCACCTACTAGGCACTATATTGAGGGTCTACTCATGAAGCTCATACAATGTACGAAGTGAGATGATGTAAAGGACTTTGTCTTGTTATAGATCATGTATCAGGAGTATGATCTGATGTCCTAGCACCGTTCTTAGGATTCCAAGGCACTTCTTCAAGGTTGTTAACATTGAACAAGTAAAGAGCACCACTTGTGGACCTATATTGAACATGAAAGAAACATTTATACCTACAAGGGTGTACCCAGCTTGTGTCAGTAAGTATTCCTAATGTTTATTATTATGAATAATGACTAGATATTACGTGTATTTATTGGTTGTGTAGGTTATTAATTTGTTGTTAAATATTGTAATTAGTTATTAAGGTTAGCTCTTAGTTGTTAAGGTTGCGTAAGTGTACAGATTTTTGTTGTTAAGTTTATAGCTTTGTTATTAAGGTTTCAGATTGGCTGTTAAGATCGTAGGTTGGTTGTCAAGATTGTAGATTGTTTGCGAAGGTTATAAATTGGTTGTTAAGAGTATAGATTGATTGTTAATATTTTAGATTAGTTGTTGAGGTTACAAATTGGATGTTAAGGTTATATAATGATTGTTAAGGTTATAGATTGACTATTAATGTTTGAGATTGGTTGTTAAGGTTTCAGAATTTAAATTTATTACTTATTTGTTAAGGTCCTTGCTATTTTAAGAGTTTATTATCTTTTATTTTCATTGTGTAATTATGGTATTATCAACTCACTAGAATCAAGAATCCAGTAAGTAGGAGTAGGTCAAGGACTCCTCTCACAAATTGGGTAAGACTGGAAGAAGTTGGGGTTCACTAAGTACAACAACTGTTGAAGCCAAAGCTATGCAATCTACGATAAAGCTTCCAGAGATATGTGAACAAGTTCCAAGAGGGGAGAAAGTTTTTTAAAAACTAGGGTTAACTTTGCTAGAGAAGGAGAAGGAGAAAGAGAAAGAGAAGCAGAAAGAGAAAGAGAAAGAGAAGGAGAAGAAGAAGGAATAGGAGGAAAGAGCTGTAACAAAATTATGGAGAGAAAAGAAAAAGAAGGAGAAGGAGAAGACTGACACTGGTAGGGCACATAGCCTAAGACAGGTTATCCCTAAAATAATTTTAGAAGGGGATCAGAAGATACTAACAATCTTATTGTATGAGTAAGCATTATAGTTGCTACTGATTAGTTGTGAAGTATATCTAGTTGTTAATGTTATCTCTTAGTTGTTAAGGTTTTTTTGGGGTTTTTACTGGATACTCTATTCCTCTATTGCTGAGATTAATTTTGAGAACAATGATGAAGCCATCAAGTAAGATGATGAGGCAATTGATCAGCTGTAATTGCCTCAACAACTGAGGTTTTGGAAGAGGATCTGATGATCAATCAAAGATTACGTTGCGACATGGAGAAAAAAATTTATAAGGAACATAGAGCTTCCAACCAAGAAAAGATAGCTACTCTATTTGTAGAAATGACATGGTTGCACCAGGCGTTGGGGAATATAAAGGGAAGAAGTTAGACTTCATATAAGAAAGTGGCGCACAAGCGAGCAATGTAGAAGGAAAGAGGTGTCGAGGACTAAGAAAGTGTCCAAAGTGGGAGCAAACTACCACAGGTCAGCTAAGTTTATTATTGATGTTAATTGATAGTTTTTAAGTATAATAAATGATTGTTAACTATACAAATTAGATATTAAGGCTATAGATTATTTGTTAAGTTTACAGTTTTGTTGTGAAGTTTGCAGATTAGTTGTTAATGTTAAACTTTTGATGTCAATAAAATAAATTGGCTGTTAAGGTTGGAGATTGGTTGTGAAGCTTACAGTTTAGTTGTGAAGTTTATAGCTATGTTGTTAAGTATATTAATTGGTTGTTAAGGTTGGAGATTGGTTTTGAAGCTTACAGTTTAGTTGTTAAGGTTATAGCTTTATTGTTAAGTATGTTAATTGGTTGTTAAGGGTAGTGATTAATTGTTAAGCTTACAGTTTCTTATTAATTATAGAGTTTCTTATTAATTATAATTAGGGAAACCTTAAGCATAATTAGTGGTCTTTGAATTAATTGTTAAGTAATTATTTTTATGTCAGGCACTCCACCCAAGATAGGCACTCCACCTGACATGAAGACTGAGAAGAAAGTCTCTTCAACAGAGGTTGATTTTGTTGTTGATTATGGAGGAAATATGATCGAAGATGATGAAGTTCCTCTAAGTTGTAGGATGAAGGAAATAAAAAAATAATAAGAGAAAGAGGAACACAAGTATGGCAATACCCCTGAAGAGAAGAAGAACCAGAAGACATGTTAAGCCTTCAAAACATGTAGTTACTCCTTACACTGAAGATATGAAGAAGGCAAATAAGAAAAAATGTGTGTGTGTGTGTATGTGTGTGTGTGTGTGTGGGGGGGGGGGGGGGGGGGATAAACAAATTGTGGAGGAATTAGGTAAGCAAAATGTGGGGAGAAAAATAGAGTTGAAGTGGGTTCTGATGAGGATATGCTGCATGTCGATATATATGATCATCCCCTTAAATCTGGAACATTTTTATTTATACTCCTATGTTGGAGAATGAAGAAAAATATTTAGAAGATTTAAACATTAGAATTCCTTTTCGTCAAGGCTTCAAAATCAAATTTTATGATAAGTACCCTATATTGTTGCATAATCTTAAGATCTCAGAAGATGTTGCTGCCAAATTTACAGAAGAGGAGAACAAAACTCTCAACCCTTTTTTATTTGAAGGTACAACAAGTAAATATTTACCTCATATTTTAATTACATTGCTTAGTTGTTAAGGTTATCTCCTATTGTGAAGGACCAATTGGTTGTTAGGTTTACAGATTGGTTGTTAAGTTTACATCCCAGTTGTTAATGTTACAGATTTATTGTTAACATATAGATTGGTTATTAAGGTTACAAAATAATTGTTAAGAATAATATTTTATTGTTAAGGTTAGCTATTGGTGGTTAAGGGTTATTAATTATATTTGCATATTATTCAAAGTGTACAGACCTAAATAGTCATTTGTAGACAAATTTGAAATGTTTTACATCTTACGTGGTGGTAGACTTGATGATTTCGTAAGATTCATAATTATACTATAAAATTATTCTTGTTAATTATATTTAAAATAATTACATATTATTTTACATCTTCTACGTTACTAAAGTGCTGATAGACACACTACGTGAATGACTGGCTATGCCGCAAATGAAGCATTAGCAAAAAAAAATATATGGACATATCTCTGTATTTTTCTCCATAAGTATTTATATCTGAAGGAGGTAGGTTTTTTTTAATGTAGGGTAAACGTGTCTAACAAGTTTATGTTGCTAATTACAACACAAAATACGTGCCAAAAAAGTTGTCTACGAGAATGCTTCTAATTTTCATCGAAAATTGCATTGAGGCTAGCGTTCATACTCTAATAGTTCCCATTGTCCAACATTATCATTGGCATCTCCTTGAAGTTGATCTTCAAAACAATGTTGTGAAACACTATAGCTTCTTATAAGACCGACCTGGACATAGGGAACATGTAGACAATATGATTAAATTCTTTAATATATGAAGGTTGGCTTTGACGAGAAGAATATCTTTCTCGTCTTTAAAGATGCAACAGTTTCATGTGAGGAACAAAAAAGATTGTAAATTTTTTAAAATTATAACTTTCGTAATTTTTATTTATTAATTGTTAAGTGTTTTTATAACAAAACTGTAAACTTAACAGTGCAGCTGTTAATGTTACAATTTAGTTGTTAACCTTAAAGCGTAGTTGTTAAGGTTACTATTTATTTGTTAACCTTGCACTGATTGTTAAGGTTATAGCGTAGTTGTTAACTTTACAGTTTAGTTGTTAACCTTATAGATTGGTTGTCAAGGTTACAGTCTAAATGTTAAGGTTTGTGTTTTCTTAGTGTGCGGAGTGTTGTTAATGATTTTTATTGCTTTATATATAGGTATGACTACGGGATTTACGTGTACTTATATGTAAAAGCTATTCTTGAAGAAAAAATGTCATGCACCTCATGCCAAAAGATCACTCCACATAGGTCATAAGAGCAAAGCTAGCCACTAATTAACTAATTGGAAGAAAGTAGAAACTCTAGGATAAACTTGATCATGATGCTTTTGAAAGATTTGTCCGACCGTGTTAAAAATAATTTTAAATAGTTCTCAAAACTCTCTTAATTATTATAAATATTATGAGATACTTGCAACTATTATGCTTATATATATATATATATATATATATATATATATATATATATATATATTGGTTTATGGCCTAACTAACATACTATGCCTTAATGACAGCTAAGCTTTTATATCAACAAGTAATTTATAACTTACACAACTAAACTAGAATGTTAACAACCAATCCATAAGGTTAATATCTAATACATAAGGTTAACGGTCAATTCAAAATGTTAACATCTAATATAAAATATTGACAACTAACTCTACAAAGGATAACATCTAGCACATAAGGTTAGCTACTAATGTGAAAGGTTGACAACTGACTCTAAACCTTCACTACTAGATAGGCTCATTGTATGTTGCTCAATTGTGACCTTCCTGTGGCATTGGGAGCACTTAATAGGCTGGGTATATAATGACATATTCTCCCTTCATCTAGTACATGGTCTTTCAAGTCTTTTTCTAGTAAGGGCAGGCTTTAACTGACGATCTCTTGGTGGTACAAGACGCTTCTCGTAATTTAGAATAGGAAATATGATTGGTTCATAACTTATTCTGCATATTTCAACAGTCATAAACCAATCACAATAATTTATAAATATCTTCTCTCATCCAAGTAATTGTAGCAGAAGCGTGCTTGCAAGGAATGCGCGTGATATCCTAAGATCTGCATGAACATGTCCATTTCTTCAAATCTACATGACACATCTTATTTGATTCAACCTCTATAATATCTTCTATTGAATATTTAACATGTAAGTAGCTTCCTTGACGGATATTATCTCTCAATACTATCTCAGCTTCTGGAGATAAGTATCTAGTCCATTTCACTGCTAAAACCCTTCTATCATGTATGCGCTCTAAGATTTTCTTACGTATCATCTCCAACAAAGGTAAGACTCAAAAATTTCATTCCTTTATTATCCAACTATTAAAGGACTCATCAACATTTGAAGTAACATGGTCATACCTGTAAATCACATGAAAAAACTCATAAGCTTGACGACTGATATGTAACATAAATAACTAATGTGTAACTTAGCAAACTAATTGTAACTGTAATAACTAACATGTATCCTTAACAACTAAAATATAATGTTAATAATAAACATGTATCCTTATCCACTAAATAACAAATGTATATCTTTAAATTAAATTGTAACCTTAACAACCAAGCTGTATACTTAATAACTAACTTATACTCATATTAACTAAATTGTAACCTTAACAACTAACATATAAACCTAACAACTATGTTGTATGCTTAACAACTAAGCTGTAACATTAACAAATATGGTGTAACCTTAGCATCTACTCTATAAACTTAACAAGTACACTATAAAAACTTAACAATCAATTTGTATGGTTAACAACTAATCTGTAACCATAACAATTATCTAAAAAATCAGCAACAAACTAAATTAAATAATATCATACATTATGCTAGGGAAATAAACATTTGCCATCTCTTTAGGGAGTAATCCATTGCAGTAACATAAGTCCTTTTAATCTATCAAAGCTAATTCTTTTATGTAATCCTCCCATTCTGTAATTGTGAACTTATAAACTGAGGATTGTAACAAGTCACCCACTATTTGAGCATTATTTCCTTTATGTCTCAACTCCTTCATCTTTTTTTTTGAAATTTTCGACTAGATGGAGAACACACCTAAAATATATTGCATTTAGAAAGAATTCTTCGATCACTACTCTAGTCGACATCAGAAATTATGACCAGTTGATGTGGGGGAAAATATGGATCACACTCCTTGTATGAATGACAAAAACGTAAAATATGCATTATCTTAATGTGTTTTTAGCATGATTTACGGATGTTTGATGCATATTTCGTGTTTAGATCGAGGGTATTACTGTGGTTTGTGTTCTTATATGCATTTATTGGCTTAAAATTGAAAGATTCAATGATCTTTGGAAGTTAAAAAGAGTTTGAAGCAACATCGAGATTGAGAATGCATGGATCGAGAAGAAAATGGACGTACGAGTATGAAGAACTAAAATTTTAACCATGAATGAGTATAAAATAAGCAAGACAGACAACATCATACCCTGGTGTAGTGTGCACCGCACCATTGGACCGTCGTGACAACATTTAGAAGACAGCTTCTGTCACACCAGGGTGTGGCACGTACTACACCTGTGGTTCGAGCCTTATCTTTTTCTAGATTTTTTGGAGACCTATATATATGTATTTTAGCTTAGGGTTTTTTACTTTCTCTTAGCCGTCAATTAGAGCATCTCCAACAGTTTCCCCATCTTCTTGAAATACTCAATTTTGGGGAATATAGAGCTTTTTTGGGGTCCAACAGATTCCCCATCCCATTTCCAAAAATAGGAAAGGAGGATAAAAAATTAGGAGTCTTTCCCAAATCTGCAGCATTCTCCAAATTTTTGGGGAGAGCTTTATTATTGTAATAAATAGGATTTTTCAAAATGGGGAAGCTGTTAGAGTTGGAGCAAAAATAATTTGGAGAATATGACTTTTGTTTCTTCATTTTGGATAAAATTTTGGGGAAGCTGTTGGAGATGCTCTTAGTATCTAATTTAGAGTTCAAGTATCGAAGGAAGACGAGGGATTTCTTGTACAAGATTGGATTTCAAGTCTTTATTTTAAAGATTTCAATTGAAAGACATGTTAATTTTTTCCTCTCTTTAATTAATTTCTTCTTATGATTGATTTGCATATTTACTTGATGTATTCTCTTATCCTAATTATGTGTGAGTAGGTTTCTTGTCTAGGATCGGGAAAGAACCTAACTTTTTGGTAATTGAAAATGAATTAATGTAGGTTCTTAGTGAAAGTTTAAATCTTTAAACTTAATTTCTTGTGAATTAATTTTGTTGATTTGCTTGATCACCGAATTAGCAATCATAGGTAATTAGTTAAATGATCAGAAGGTGAAAATTAATATCAGACCTCTAGAAATTAAGCTGGAAACTCAAACCACGAAAGTAGACTAGATTCCTTGGATATTTGATTAGGATTAGCATAAAGCTTAAAGGGTTTAATTTAATCTTGATTTTACGAAAGTAGGTTAATTGGGATTAATTAGGCATGATATTTAGGCCTTGAAAGAGGTTTTAGATTAATTTAGGCTAATTCACCCTTTCTAGTTTAAACCAACACTGATAACTAAAATAATTCATCATTGAGCACCGAAGTTGTGGTGAAAACCCAATCCTGGCCCTTCATTATATTAAAATTTTACATGATTAGCTGTTTATTTTATTTCTATTGTTTAATCTCACAATTTTAATCCCTTCTATTTTACTCATCGATTTAGCTAGTCGGAAACGTGAAATTTGGTAATTAACCCCTAGTCCCTGTGGGATCGACCTTGATAGCTACAACGAGTCCGTGCGCTTGCAGATTTGCCTATCAAGTTTTTGGTGCCATTGTCGGGGACTTATGGTGTTAATATTGAGTGCTTATGTTTTTAAGCTAGACTAGACTTTTTTTATTCTCTTTGCTACTCACTTTCTTTTATGCAAATACATCAACTGGAAGTACATAACAAGGAAGATCCTGAACTATCGGTGACTCTTGCAGACATAAGAAGGTATATAAGGGAGCAAAGAAACACAAAACAAGCTACAATGAGTGATCAGAATCAGCTTGATAAGGATTTCACTACCCCAAATGCTCAAGGCACGCACTCGAGTATTACAAGGCTCACTTTTGAAGCTAATAACTTTAAGCTGAAACCATCACTTCTCTTAATGGTTTAGCAGAATCAGTTTGGAGGAGGTGCTACTGAAGACCCGAACCTCCACCTGTCGATTTTCTTGGAGTATTGCGACACTTTGAAGCTTAATGGAGTGACCAATGATGCTATTCAACTCAGATTATTTCCGTTCTCTTTAAAGGACAAGGCTAGTGTTTGGTTGCATTCATTGTCAGCTGGGTCCATCACCACTTGGGATCAGTTGTTCAGGGCGTTTCTTACAAAATATTCCCCCCAAGTAAAATAACACAAATGAGGAACCAGATCACAAGCTTTGTACAGAAGGAAGGAGAGTCACTCTATGAAGCTTGGGACCGCTACAAGGAATTATTGAGGTTATGCCCTCACAATGGACTGGAGAAGTGATTAATTGTTCAAACCTTCTACAATAGGCTCACTTACAACACTCGGATGACTGTTGATGCTGCTACTGTAGGAGGAGCTTTGATGAATAAAACAATAGATGAGGTATACACTCTCATTGAAGACATGACTCAGAATCACTATCAATGGGCCAACGAGCGTGCTCATACATCAAAAGGTGGAAAGTATGACATAGATGCTTTAGATCATATATCCTCTAAAGTTGATGCTCTGTTTAAAAAAGTTAAAAGCTTGAGCATTAATTCTGTGGTGTCTACTTCAATTGCATGTGAGATATGTGGTTATGTCGGTCATTCTGCACTTGAATGTCAATTACGAAACCCCTAATCCCTTGATAGTGAACAAGTTGACTATGTTAATAACTTTAATCAGAAGGGAGGCCTATTCTCCAATACTTATAATCCAGGGTGGATGAATCATCCTAATTTATCTTATAGAAACCCACCTTTAAATCCTGTGCTTGCATCTAATTTTTCTCCTCCTCGTTTTCGTGCCCCTCAAACCAATCTCCCTTCTCAAAGGTCTGATTTGGAAAATATGATGGAAAAGTTTGTGATGACTCAATCGAAATTGAAGGAAGAGTTTAAGAAACAACAATAAACCATGAATGACGTAGTAAAACAATTGGCCTCTAAGATGGATCCCTAGTTACACATGATAAGATGTTAGAGACACAAATCACCCAATTTGCACAAAATGCTAGCTCTTCTTCTAGGCCTTCAGGTATGCTACCTGGACAATCCAAGATGAATCTCAGGGGTCATGTGAATGCTATATCCCTTAGGAGTGGAAAACAATATGAGGAACCTAAGATGAAGAAAAAAGATGGGGTAGATGGTCATCATGAAGGAAAAGGTGAAAAGGTGGTAGATGAGGATAATGAGACCCAAACGCAGGAAGAAGAAAAAGTTGAGAAATATGTGTCTCCCGCTCCTTACAAGCCTCCTCTAGCCTTTCTCCAAAGGTTATCTAAGGCTAAGTTAGAAAAGCAATTCGGAAATTTTTTGGAGATTTTGAAAAAGTTGCACATCAATATCTCGTTCATTGAGGCTATTTCTTAAATATCTTATTATACTAAGTTCTTGAAAGGGATCATATCTAATAAAAGGAAGTTGGATGAATACGAGACTGTGGCCCTTACTGGGGAGTGTAGTGCTATCATCCAAAATAAGTTGCCTTCTAAACTTAAGGATCCAGGTTCATTTTCTATTCTTTGTGTTATTAGTAATGTCTCTATTAATTGTGCTTTGTGTAAGCATAAGTCTGATGCTAATGTATATCTGTAAGAAGCTTGGTATAGGTGATTTAAAGCCAACCACGATATCACTCTAGCTGGCGGATCGATCGGTAAAATATCTGGTAGGTATACTTGAAGATGTACCTATCCAGGTCGGTAAGTTCTTTATCCCGGTTGATTTCGTTATTTTAGAAATAGAAAATAATTCTAACATTCTAATTATATTAGGAAGACCCTTCCTTGCTACTGCAGGTGCTATAATCGATGTTAAAAATAGAAGGCTCTTCCTAAATATTAGAGGGGAGAAGGTAGAATTTGATTTAAGCGACGCTATGAAACTCCCTCTAACTAATAAAGTTTATTACATGGTCGACGTGATTGAAAAGTGTACACATGAGCAACTTACAAATCATTGCTTAGCTGATCCACTTGAGAAGTGTTTGCTAAGAGACGGTTTAATAAATGATGAAGACCCTGAGGTAGCTGCGTATGCTCAATCCTTAGAATCAACATCAACTTCTCCTCTTTGAAATGCAAAACTTGAAAGTCTGATGCTAGAGCCAAAAAGTTCTACTTGTGAAGAGGATAAATCACCAAAGGTAAAATTAAAACCCCTCAATTCCTCTTTAAGGTATGAATTTCTTGGCCCTAACTCTACTTATCCTGTGATTGTGAATGCATGTCTAAATGAAAATGAAACTTAAGTTGCTTAGGACACTTTGGATGCATCATAAGGTCATAGGATACACCATGGATGACATTAAAGGAATCAACCCATCGATTTGCATACATAGAATTCTCTTGGAAGATGATCATAAACCCTCTATAGAACACCAACGTAGATTAAATTCTAACATGAAGGAAGTTGTCAAACAAGAGTTGCTTAAGCTACTAGATGCTGGGGTAATTTATCCTATTTCTGATAGTGAGTAGGTTAGCCCGATCCATGTAGTTCCTAAAAAAGGGGGTGTGACCGTAGTCAAGAACTAGAATAATAAACTTATCCCTACTAGGACGGTTACGGGTTGGAAGATGTGTATTAATTATATAAAGTTGAACAAGGTAACCCGAAAAGATCATTTTTCACTTCCCTTTATAGACCACATGTTGGAAAGATTGGCCAGGCATTCCTATTTTTGTTATTTAGATGGCTATTCGATATTTTTTCAAATCCCTATTCATCCTAGTGATCAGGAAAAGACCACTTTTACCTGTCCCTATTGGACCTTTGCTTATATGTGCATTTCTTTCGATCTTTGTAATGCCCCTGCCATTTTTCAATGATGTATAATGGCTATTTTCTATGATTTTATAGAAGACATTATGGATGTGTTTATGGATGACTTCCCTATGTATGAAACTACTTTTGATGGTTGTTTAGCTAACTTGTCTCAAGTTTTGCAGCGTTGCGAAGAAGTTAATTTAGTCCTAAATTGGGAGAAATGTCACTTGATGATAAGGGATAAAATAGTTCTAGAACACAAGGTGTCCGAGCACAGAATTGAGGTTTATTGAGCAAAAGTGGAAATCATTAAAAAGTTGCCTCCACCAACGTCGGTTAATGGAGTAAGAAGTTTCTATCGACATGCAGGTTTCTATCGGCGTTTCATCAAAGACTTTTCAAAAATTATAAAACCTTTAACTAACCTTCTTCTTAAAGATGCTCCCATTGATTTCATTGATGAATGTCTTGATGCTTTTTTTAGGTTGAAGGAAGCGTTGATAACAACTCCTATTATGCAACCGCCGGACTGAAATCTCCTATTTGATGTCATGACTGATGCAAGTGATTATGCGATTGGTGTTGTGTTGGGCCAAAAGAAGAATAAGATAATTCATGCAATTTATTATGCTAGTCGCACTCTTGATGAGACCCAAGTTAACTATGCTACCACTAAAAAGGAGCTATTAGCAGTTGTCTTCGCCTTTGACAAGTTTCGGTCTTACTTAGTGGGGTTCAAAGTCATCATTTATACCAACCACTTCGCCATCAAATATTTTTTGAGCAAGCAAGATGCCAACCTAGGTTGATTCAATAGATAATACTTTTACAAGAGTTTGACCTAGAGATAAAGGACAAGAAAGGGACAAAAAATTTGGTCGCATACCGTTTGTCAAGGATGAGACAAGAATCACATGATAAGGAGGTGGATGAACTACCGATCGACGACTCCTTCCCAGATGATCAGTTGTTAGTCATTGAAAGATTGGATGCACCATGGTATGCGGACTTCATCAACTACATACTGTGCGGAGTTTTGCCTCCGGATCTGAGCTATCAACAGAAAAAAGTTCTTTGCTGAGTTGAGGTATTATTTCTAGGATGAACCATTTCTATACAAATGTGTTGATGGGATGTTTAGAAGGTGTGTTCCTGAAGATGAGGTTACAAGTATTCTCCATTATTGCCATTTATCTTCTTACAGGGGACATACAAACACTTCAAAGACAGCTGCAAAAGTTCTACAATTAGGTTTCTATTGGCCGAGTATTTTTCGGGATGCAAAACAGTTTATGACATCTTGTGATAGTTGTCAGAGGATTAGGAATATTTCAAAACAATATGAGATGTCTTTACATTCCATCTTAGAAATTGAGGTCTTTGATGTGTGGGGCATAGATTTCATGGGACCGCTTTCGCCATCGTGTAACAACAAGTTCATCTTAGTGGGGGTGCATTATGTCTCCAAGTGGGCAGAAACGATAGCATTCCCCACCAACGATGCTAAAGTGGTTGTGAAACTATTCAAGAATATCATTTTTCCAAGGTTTATGGTGCTACTGACGATAATCAATGATGGCGGTTCACACTTCATAGAAAGCAAATTCAAAGCTCTCTTGAGAAAGTATGGGGTCACTCATAAGGTTGCCACACCATACCATCCTCAAACTAGTGGTCAAGTGGAGGTTTTGAATCGTGAAATTAAGAGTATTTTGGAGAAAACAGTTAATTGTTCGGGAAAGGACTGGTTTATGAAACTCCCGGATACCTTATGGGCCTATTGAACTTCCTACAAAACACTCATAGGCATGATACCTTTTAAGTTGGTATATAGCAATTCATGTCATCTCCTAGTTGAATTAGAGCACAAGGCACATTGGGCTATCAAGCTGCTCAATTTTTATATGAAGACCGCAGGAGAGAAAAGAAAGTTTCAACTTCATGAGCTAGATGAGCTACGATTAGATTTCTATGAGAATGCTCATATTTATAAAGAAAGGACTAAATGACAGCACGCTAAGAATATCCTTTGAGGAGAGTTTACTCAAGGAGATATTGTGTTACTTTTCAACTCTCGTATGAAGCTTTTTCCGGGCAAGCTCAAGTCTAGGTGGTCCGGACCTTTTCAAGTCTGTGAGGTCTTTCCTAGTGGAGTTATTGAAGTTTGGAGTAAAACAATGGGATCTTTCAAGGTGAATGGGCAACGATTGAAGCACTATATTATAGGGGAGCAAAACGAGAAAGGGGTCACTTATACCCTTTTTGATCCCCCTTCGTCAGAGAACTGAACGCAACAAGGGTCGAGCTCATGACCATAAACGAGCGTTTCTTAGGAGGCAACCCAAGTTTTCCTCCATTCTCATTCTTTTATTTTACCTTATCTTATTTTATTTTATTTTTATTTATTATTTTTATAGGTAATTGGATCGTCACAAATTTAACTTATAATACTTTTAATCATGTAGTTGCGAAGAAAGGAAGACATGGCAATAACTAAGGAATAAAATTTTTTTTTTCTTTGGGGTCGTTGCGTATACGACACCTACATGTAGAGAAAGGACTTAAAAAATGGGTTGGCAGATTCTACCACACCCAGGAGTGAGGTTTGCCACACCCATGACACGCTGGACACCAAAAAGAAGATAGATATCGGTAGATTCTACCACACCTATGGGTGGTGTCTGCCACACCCATGACTCGCTAGACACCAAAAAGAAGACATACAGCGGTAGATTCTACCACACCCAGGGGTGGTGTCTGTCACACCCCTGACTCGATGGATACAAAAAATGTAGATTCTACCACACCCAGGAGTGGTGTATGCCACACCTACGGCTCACTAAAAAAACACACCCAGACTAGCCCCTTTTTCTTCCATCCTCTCCGACCTAACCCATCAAAATCCGCCCCCCTCATACCACCGCCACCTCCCTCTCTTCTCACTGCGCAACTACCCACACCTTCAAGTCCTCCGACCCAGCTTCGACCTCACCGCCTCTCATCCTTCACCATCAAAATCGCCGGCCAACAACCCTAAACCGCCGCCTATCATCCATCACCATCGCAACCACCTCACCAATCTGCTTTCCCTCTTTGACCAAACCACCCCCCTCCCCAACTAATTCGACCCACCAGCGGACCAAATTGCCCCACCCCTATTTCGATTTCGTCGCTGAACACCAACACCCTCTTGTGCTGTACAATAGCCAGCCGTCGCTTTCAACCATCATTCGACCTACTATCAACTCCTGTTCGGTAGACTAAATGGGACCTAAATGCAGACAGACTAGTCAGGGAGCCTCAACTTCTACATCACGATGACAAAGATGTAACCCTCCCCCTCCCCAAAATCCTCATGGTATAGAATTCATTAATGCACAACAATAATCTAGGTATATTACACTGGTTAAACGAGGAATTCTAAATACCCGCTACTTGGATGATACTTGTTTGCCTGAGTTATGGCTGTGGGAAGATGTTTCATACCTCCTAAAACGGGTTGGTTGGATAAATTTTGTAGAGGCTAAACATCCCACGTGCGAGAATATTACTCTTGAGTTTTTGAGTTCTCTTGATGCTGTTTTATTTAATGATGAGGGAGTAAAATAAGGGAAAATCACTTTTAGGCTATTTAACCAGTCCCACACACTTACATTAGCACAACTAAATGCGATGTTTGGTTTTCCGGAGGGTAGGGCTAGAAACATCCTTAAACATTTTAACTTGAACCCCTTTTGGACTTCCATCACACGGTTTACCACTCAAAGAACCTATAATCCCTCTTTGTCAAGGGCTCTGCCATTTATAACTCATTCTTTAGATATTTATAGAGGTTCATGGCTTTCACCATTTTTGGTCGAGGCGAGAGAGATGGAGTCCTGTATCAGAGAGAACTCTACCTCTTATGTGCCATGGTCGAGGGACATAAGGTTGACACATGAGCTTCTATGATTCATCATATGTGTCGTACATCGAGAACAACGAATGGAAAAATTGTGTTTGGTAGCTTGCTTACCACCTTAGCTTACGGGATGGGTTTACGGGAGCTTGTAAAGGGACTTCATCCCTTACACCCTAGTGCGTCCATTGACCTTGATGCTTGTCTTCATATGAAATTGATTAGTCATAAGGGAAATCGGTTATGGTTATGTTTTTTAGGACAATCTTCTCTTCCCACTCCCTGATCCTGATCGCACGACCATTCATGTTCACACAAATTATCGCTACTGTATATCTGATTTTGTGAATTGTGATTGTCACGAGGATGTGCTAGCTGAGGATGCTGACACAGTACCCCCGATCCTTATTCCGGTTCAACTTGACAGGGGAGATAGCTCTTCCTACCCTTCTGATTGGTCAGTGGAGTTTTCTGCTATCCATACTTCCCTTGCCTCCCTTACTAATTGTGTAGGTGCCATCGAGCAAGAGCAAAAACATCGAGGACAACTCCTGGACTCTATGAACCACATGATGCAGTCTTTTCATGAGTGGTAACTATTAGACCCTAGAGGGGGGTGATTAGGGTCTTATGCTAATCTAATCTGATTTTATGCTAATTAAAACTTATTAACAAGTTATCCTAGTAAGTATGAAATACAACAATATATATGAGCTAGGATAAGCAATATGAACAACAAGATATATGAGATATAGGCAATGTATGTGCAAGGATATATAAACAACACAAGGGTAAATAATCTAAACTAGATAGTGGACAAACTAAATAGTGAGACAATGACGAAATGAGCAATGAACACAAATAAGAATAAATGCCAAGGCACACACAAACACAATCAAATGATCACGGAGTTCGGACCTTCCGTCCTACGTCTCCGCTCCCCACTCTCGAGGAGAAATCCACTATCACAACCGGGTTTTCTACGCTTACCCGAATAACATTTACAACCACACTATGTCGGTTTTTAACGTTCACCAATCAACGTTCACAATCACTCATAGTGTTGGTTTTTAACGCTCACCAAACAACGTATACACTTACACTAACAATGTCGGTTTTTAGCGTTCACCGATCAACGTCCACTCCTCACACTCGATTTTCTAGCTAACCGAAAACTTTACAATCTCACAATTGTAACAAATAATAAATTTGTTCTCTACAATATATGAGAACACAATGAAAGCTCACACCCAATTGTTACAACTCTCACTAACCTAAATGTACTATGTATGAAAATACAATAAGCTCAAGTGGGTGTGTGTAGACAATAAGTGAAATAAAATCTAACTCAAATAGCAAACTAGCAATAATAAGAATATAAAAATTAATAATAAAATTGCTAGAGAAAAGAGTTAGAAAACTTCTCTATAAACTCAAAGAGATGATGATGAAATATTAAAGATGAACTCTTCAACAACTGATGTAAGCTCCTCTTTGTAAAACCCTAAACTTAAAACAAACTAACCAAGTTTAAACCCTTATTAAACTTTTGTTTTAAAAACTTCTTGGTTACTGATAGAAAAGGGGTTGAGGGGTTTATATAGGAAAAGAAACCAACAGCCAAAACCCCAAACAAACTAACAAAAATCCTAGAAAATTAGGAATACGATTCTGTACCAAAAATAGCTGTTGGGCTATCGGCGGTCGACCGTGAAATTCTCTCGGTCGACCGCGAGGCACTTTTGAACCTCAGAAATTTTCCAGAGAGTTCGACGGTCGACCGTGGGAATTTTTAGCTTGACGGTCGACCATGGCGGTCGACCACGAAAGTTTTTATTGCATCCTGGGGGAAAAACAAAGGCGCGGTCGATCGTGGCGGTCGACCGTGAACTGATATATAAAAATTTTAGGTTTTTAAAAATAGTTTGCTGATTTTAAAACACTATTTAAAAATATCAAATAAATTCCAAAATTTATGAAACTTTGGAAAATGATTGTAGACATGATAATGCACATGCTACAAAAACTGGTTTTCTGAAATGACTTCCCAAATGAGAAATATCATCATTTTACAAAATAGTCCAAAACATAAAAATGTAAACATATGAATTTTGACATTTTGGCTAAACCATATTTTGAAACTTTACAAAATGATTTTATAGACTTAAAGAAAGATGTAAACTATTGTTATGAAGTCTATAAACAATGAATGTAGTATTTTATCAAAAAACACATATAATGCACTAAAATATGATTTCATTGAACTAAATAAAATTGATATTGATGAAATCATATATATACATATAAGTATGAAACAAAAATATGTTTTCTAATTATATTAAATTGCTTCATATTAAAACTTGAAAATTATCAAACCAAAACATATATATATATATATACAAATATATAGAAACATACATACAAAACCAAAACGTGTATGTGTGTATATGATTGAGCTTAAAGTACTAACACACATAATATAAACTCCTAAACTAAATGTTACCTAAGCTTGATCTTGATCTTTATTGTAGCTCAACTTGGTAAACTTGGATGAAGCTTGTAATTGGATCTTTAACTTGATAGCAAGGCTTCACTCCACTATTCCGTCAACATCCATTGAATATGATTGTGAAAGCTTGATTCCATCCATCCTCCAACTCGTTGTTTGCCTAGAATAAATACGAAAACACAAACACTAGACAAACAACATTAGAAGTAAATTGTTTGTTAAACATCATCAAAACAAGAAGACCAATAACAACTCCACCTATATGCCTCTGCTCTACCTTCTTCTGACCAATAAGTTGGTATGTCCCTGTACTCTTGCACTCATTTATATCATACTACATTGGGGACAATGTAGATCTTATGCTTGGGGTGTGGGTTGTTTATGTATTGATTGCATGTCTATAATTGCCTATTTTTCTTAATTTTATTTTTATTTTTATTTGCTTTGTTTCCTCTCTTAAAAAAATTATTATTAAAAAAAATTTGGGAAATGATCTCCTGATGATGACATGAATCCTTAACCTCTATAAATTATTAAACTAGATAGATGCCCATTAGTCGGGACTTAACAACTTTTCAAACCACCTTTCAACTGATTATCAAAGGCTTTTGATTACAAGTTAATAATATGGGAGAACCAGACTTGAATGTTCTCTTGTCTTATAGGATTTAACATTTTTGTGGCTAGCATCATAACCATTACTCTATTGAGACAAGAAGGGAATTAAATTTGGTAGACAAATAAAATTGGTGAGACCTTGAGTCTGAAATTGGATGCATTACATATCCAATCATGATTTTCTTTTCTTGTGTGATATTCTACAATAGTGTAGGATACTAGAACTTGCATTGAATCTCTTCAAGGCCACATATAACTTTTGTATGCATAAAAGGTGATTGAGGCACAAGTATTTTTTTATTCATAGTCCACATTAGCCAAACAACCTACCATGCGCTATTTTCCCCTTTGATTAGCCCCTTTGAGCCTATGATCCTAATTTTTGTTGATTTAACCCACATATGTAAACTTTAAACCCGATTGTATTCCTTACCCATGCCTAAGCTAGTGGAACATAATTTCTGATAATGGGTTATGTGAGTAATGAGGTGTAAGCTTGGGGGTGTGAAAGGAGGTATTTGTTTCTTTTTCATTTTCATTTAATTGAAAAAAAGAGAGAAGATGATGGCCTATATATAGGGGTGATATCATGAATATGTTATTTAGTCTCTGTCTTTGGCATGTGAATAGCAGTCCCTCTCTCTCTCTCTCTCTCTCTCTCTCTCTCTCTCTCTCTCTCTCTTATTTTCGCAAGTAACAGAGAATGTTTTTTTTCCTTGGAGATATGGCCTCCTTTTCCAAATATTCTTTCAAGGTTTTGACAATGGCGATTACAATGATTACCGCTGCCAGGGATCTGAACGTAGGGATGCGTGTGCCACGTCATATCTACAACTCACACCCGCATTGGCATCACCACGATCACCTTCACCATCGTACTCTGGCAGTGCCCTCTCCTTCAGAGGTATGTGAATATGTGCATCGCGCATGCATGCAGCTCTCTTGTTTTCTTCTGGTTATGCATCTTGATTTACTTTATTGTGTTCATAGCTCTTTTCTTAGAGCCTTAGATATGAGAGATTATATGAAAGATTAATTTGGTGGATGTTTCGGATTAGTTTCTTGTCTCTGTCCATCTTTGAAGCTGCCTACTGCTCACATTGCTCCATCACCGATGCCTCCGAAACTAAAAACCGCAGAAGATCAGGAGGAGCTGCCTCTTTCCCTGTCTCCTCCAACAGAGCCGATATCCACTCGATCTCCAGCGTACTAAAGGGAATCGTTGGAAGAAGTTCTTTGATAGATGATGGAGTTTGTGTGGATGTCCTTGATCTTACTTTGATATCTAATCTTTTACAATTATCGCTCCACTAGTGATAGGCTTTTAACTACAAACCCAAATATTTATCCTACCCTTTTGATCCTAGCCCCATTACAACCAAATAAAAGACCTCATGATTTTTTGCATGCATTAGTTTTTGAAATGGTGGAGAATTAAGATCTAATGAAAGCCTATGGATTTAATACATCCATTCGGACAAATTTTGAGTGACATAATTCTATCCTTAAACACATGAGAGATTGAGAGTCCACATACTCTAAAGCGAGGTCTACCAATTTAACTACCTGAAGGCCTCAATTTTATTACTTCTGGATTGAAGCTAGTTACATGGATTACTTTTTCCTACTTTGACTTGAGAATTGGATAGGATGGCTATCCTTGACTTGTGACGCATGTGATCGTAAGTAAACTTTGAAATGCAATTTTGTTAAGAGTTTTGGAAATTACTTTGTTAAGTCCCGATGAAACGTGTTTACCTTGTTATATGTTTGATATTTGTTGAAGGATTGATAAGGGGATAATCCCTACTCTATTTGGTTTCCACTCCTATTTTATTTTATTTTATTGTTTATTTGCTTGAGAACAAGTAAAAGTCTAAGCTTAGGGGAGTTAATAAACACGTAAAATATGCATTATCTCAATGTGTTTCAAGCATAATTTATGGATGTTTGATGCATATTTCGTGTTTAGATCTAGGATACTGTTGTGGATTGTGTTCTTATATGCAGGTATTGACTCAAGATTGAAAGAATCGATGATCGTTGGAAGTTAAACAAGAGTTTGAAGCAACATTGAGATTGAGAATGCATGGTTCGAGAAGAAAATGAACGCACGAGTATGAAGAACTGAAATTTCGACCATGAACGAGCACACAATAAGAAAGACAGACTGCACCATACCCTGGTGTGGTGTGTACTGCACCATTGGACCGGCCCTGACAACATTTAGAAGATAGCTTCTGTCATACCCAGGTGTGGCACACACTACACCTGTGGTTTGGGCCTTATTTTTTTTAGATTTTTTGGAGACCTATATATAGGTATTTTAGCTCAGGGTTTGGGGGACCCTTTTACTTTCTCTTTGCCGTCAATTAGTATCTAATTTAGAGTTCAAGTATTGAAGGAAGACGAAGGATTTCTTGTACAAGATTGGATTGCAAGTCTTTATTTTGAAGATTTCAATTGAAAGACGGGTTAATTCTTTCCACTCTTTAATTAATTTCTTCTTATGATTGATTTGCATGTTTACTTGATGTATTCTCTTATCCCAGTCATGTGTGAGTAGGTTCATTGTCTAGGATCGGGAAATAACCCAATTTTTTGGTAATTGATGATGAATTACTGTAGGTTCTTGATGAAAGTTTAAATCTTTAAACTTAATTTCTTGTGAATTAATTTTGTTGATTCGCTTGATCACCGGATTAACAATCACATGTAATTAATTGAAGGATTGAAAGGTAAAAATTAATACCGAACCTCTAGAAATTAAGTAGGAAACTCAAACCACGAAAGTATGCTAGATTCCTTAGGGATTTGATTAGGATTAGCATAAAGCTTAATGGATTTAATTTAATCTTGATTCCACAAAAGTAGGTTAATTGGGATTAATTAGTCACAATCTTTAGACATTGAAAGAAGCTTTAGATTATTAATTTAGGCTAATTCATCCTTTCTAGTTTAAACCAACACCAAAAACTAAAATAATTCATCATTGAGCACCGAAGTTGGGGTGAAAACCCAATCCTGGCCCTTCATTATATTGAATTCCACCCGATTAGCTGTTTATTTTATTTCTATTATTTAATCTCGTAATTTTAATCCCTTCTATTTTACTCATCGGTTTAGCTAGTCAAAAACATGAAATTTGGTAACTAACCCTTAGTCCCTATGGGATCGACCTTGATAACTACAACGAGTCCGTGCGCTTGCGGATTTGCCTATCAATGAACCACTTCTAATTTTCCTCGTTGTCTTTGTTGCATATGTAATAAGTGAGAGGAGATATTCTTTGATTGTCATCATATCTTGTAACACTAAATAATATTCCTTTACAGCAGTCTTTAAGAAATGTCTTATTCAAAAACAACGGAGGCCTAGATCCATCAATGTGAAAGTACCTTAGAGGGGGGGGGGGCGAATAGGGTAATTGCTAATCTAATATGATATTAATGTCAAATTAAAACTTATTAACTAATATATCCTAACAATATGATATACAATGGAATCATGCGCAAAGATAAACAATGGATAATAGGCGATATAGTTAATGAGACAATAAGAGTGCGCCAAAGACAAACACAAACATAAGAATATGTTTACAGAGTTCGGTCACCCTCAACCTTCATCTCCGCTCCTCACCCTCGAGGAGATTCTCCACTAATCACAAAAAGCTACACAATTCAGTTTTCAAAGCTCACTGAAAACTTTACAATCACACGTTGTCAATCCCACAAGACACTCCTCTAAGTGTTGGTCTACCCGTGCCATCTTCCTCAAGTGCTTGGAATTACAACCTCTCCCTAGACTTTTACAATGAAGCCACACCTCTTGGAATTGACCCTGTCACTACCAACCACTCCTCTAATTGTCAACGTGTATTACTGTAGGCATCAAAAATTACCTATAGGTCCTCGCACATGGCTCGAGATAGAGAGAAGATAATGAACGTCGCTACCTTAGTCACAGAAGCTTATTTAACATCGATAAGCGCATGAAGTGAGTCGACAAACCATGTGAAATAACAGAACTTCAGAATAACAAAAACACGAACTGATCAGGAGCTATGTGTCGCTTATAAAAGATGAAGTGCACCTCGTGTCCCATCTACTCCATATATGATTCAACCATGAGAGCTTGTAGATCTCCTCATCGGATTTCCTATGCACTTTGAGTCACGCAATTCTGAGTTCGGACGATAAAGTTACGGCGAAAACAGACAGAACGCGCCAAACTAAGCTCAGGCCAAAGCTAAGACACCCATAGGTTTCTAGGCCAAAGCTTGGTCGAGACACCAAGAGGTGTCTAGGCCAAGCTTTGACCTAGACACCTATCTTGGCCGAGACACCAAGAGGTGTCTCGGCCAAAGCTTGGTTGAGACACCCACGAGTGTCCTCAACCCCGAAAATAGTTTTTGGTAGATTTAAGCTGTTTTTCGATCGTTAACCACCTAGATTTACTTTAACTAATAAAATATCATAAAAGAACATGATTAAGTGGTTATAACTGAAGATAAGAGTGAATCAGTCGTTCTTATCTGAAAACAGGGCTCCTGAAGCCTATAAATACAGCCCCAGGGCCTTTATTTTTTTAGATCTGGAATTCTCGAGCGTTGGCGAAGCCCTACTAAATTGAAAACTGAAAGAGCATGAATTTCAAAAGAGAGGAGGAGATCGAATCGAGTTCATCGTCATAAAGAGGAGGAGCTCGTCAGATCTACACTTCCCGGTCCTTTGCCTTGAGATTGTCCCGTTACGGTGATCTCGAGAAGAGTGATTATCTCACTATTACCGAGATAATTGCTTCAGCTTCCTGATTCCTTCTCGAATTAATGAAGCTTTGGATCTAATTTGATTGTTTGGTGGTCCACGGATATCAACGTCCCCATCACAGGCCAAGATCTCACGCAAGCAGAGAACGATAAACACCCGTTGCGCTGTTTAATGAGACTTGTACTTTTTTATTTTCATTGTGTAAGGGTCTTATAAAAAGACTACCTTTTTATTTTCATTATAACGATTGAAGTTGTAATGAATGCCTCAATGAAGAAACCAACTTTCTCCCCCAAACAATTACAACGTGTTCTTAACAATAAAAAGTGCAAATAATAAGATTTGTTCTCTAAACAAGATGAGAACTAAAATGAAGCTCACTCTCAAAGAACCACTCACCACAACCCAAATATATAATATGTGAAATACTCAAGCTCAAATTGGTTGTGTGTGAAATCAATGAGTAAAATAAAATCAAACTCGAATTAATCTAGTAAATATAAATATAACAATCGAAATATAAACAAGTTAGATAATTGAGTTTAGAAAAGCTTCTCTAAGAACAAAGAGGATTTTGGATTTGAGGTTGAGATGCCTCAAAGATAAAATTTCAATTCTCTCTTTGTGAAACTCTTTTCACAAAACAAACTTGAAAACCTCTTTAAAAACTGAGAAAACAAACTCTTGAAAACTTGGTTAAAACCTTGTTAAAAATAATTGAGAGATGAGAGGTATTTATAACCTCTCAAAGAGAAAAAAAGAATATAGTCATTACAGGGTGATCAGTCAATTGATGGTGAGCATCGATCGACTAATGAGATAACCGTTCTGGAAAATCAACACTCCGTCGGTCGACTGATGAACCTCATCGGTCGATTGATAGGCTTCTTCGGTCAACTGATAATGATCGGTCGACTGAGCAGAAACTTTTTAGCAATTGCAGAGCAGTTCATTGGTCGACTGATGCATAGTGTCGGTCGACTGAAAAACATACATAACCCAGTTTTAAATAGTAAATCTGATTTCAAAGGTGTTTTAAAAATATTAAATAAATTCCAAAAATTATAAAACTTGGGGAAATGTTTGTACACATAAAATTGAACATGTTAGAAAAAAATTTAAATTGCATTTCCCATTTGTGAAAACTCAAGTATTTTGTAAAATGTTCAAAAATACAAAATTGTCAAATACTTGATTTTGATGAAATCTTTTCAAATAAGTTTTGAAACACTTTCTAGTGGATTAATAGACTTGATTAAAAGATATAAAATAGTATAATAAAGTCTTTAATTCATAATCATATTATTTTCACAAATAAATTATGATAAATATGAGACAAGTTTGTATGCCAATAAATATAACTATTTGTTTCATATTTATACGATTGAATTTGAAAGCTGTAAAACAAAGACATGTATGTGTGTAATATTTGATCTTTTAAGTATAAACACACAAGTATAACAACTAAACTAGAAACTATATACCCAAGCTAAAAATTCTTCGTCAAGCTTGTTCTTGGTAGAGGGATGAAACGCGATATTGGATCTTTGACTTGAATGCGTAAAGGGCTTCAAGCCAAATTCCGCCAACCTCTATTAGATATCATCGTGAAGGCGCAATCCAACCAACCTTCGACAATGATCTTTGTGTAGAATACCTAACAAGCAAACACAAATACTCGACAAACATTGTTAGGAATTGTTTGTTAATCATCAAAACTAAATTAGACAGTAGGCTCATAAACATGAGACTTAACACAATGAACCCTTGAATACAAGCATTATAGCTTATGAACATCACCTAAACCTGTTATCATCATCATCAATGACAATACAGTTTTATGGATTAGCGGCTTTAACCTTGATCTCATACATGTATAAATATAACAAGTAATCATTAATATTAACATCTAAATTGTAACCTTAACAGCTAAGACGTATACTTCACAACTAAATAATAAACTTGACAACTATGTTGTATACTTAACAACTAATGCGAAAACTTAATAATTAATCTGAAGCATTAACAACTAACATGTACACTTGACAACTAAGTTGTAGACTTAACAATTGTCATGTATCCTTAATAAAAAAACTATATACTTAACAATTAAGGAGTAAACTTAACAACTAATACAAACATAACTACTAATATAAACTTAAAACAACACAACTGCTTTACCATTTTAATGAATTATAAGCCTCATCATTATCACCAAATTGGTCCAATTATGCTCTCTTTACTATGTCACACTTGAAATTACCTTACAGAGGGGGGGGGGGGATAGGGTATATGCTAATCTAATATGATATTAATACTAAATTAATAATTTTTAACAAAATCCTAAGAAGTATGATATACAATGAGATATATGCAAGTATAACAAATAAACAAAGGCGATATAAACTATGAAACAATAGCAATATGGAATATGATAAGAAATGAGCACAAGAATAATATGCCAAGCCAAACTCAAACACACAATATGATCACAGAGTTTGGTTACCCTCGACCTACGTCTCCACTCCTCACTCTCGAGGAGAATCTCCACTATCACAACCGACTTTTCAACGCTAACTGAAAACATTTACAACTCCACACAATCGGTTTTCTAGCTTATCGAAAACTCTTACAACTCACACACTTGTAACTGCACAATACACCCTCTAAGTGTTGGCCTAGCCCGTGCCGCATTCCTAAAGTGCTTGGATTTACCATCGCTCATAGGCTTTACTACCGACACTACTCTTCTTGAAATTGACCCCATCTCTCTCCACACACTCCTCTCGGTGTACTTGTGTATTACAATGTGATCTCAACAATTAAGTATAAGAAAATAATTTGTTCTCAATTACAAAGATGAGAACTAAGTGTAAGCTCACTCTTAAAGATACAACCCCACAACCCAAAATATACAATATGTGAAAATACTTAAGCTCAAGGGGTGAGTGTGTGTGTGTGTGTAACCAATGAGTATTAATAAAATCAAACTCAAATTAGTAAGTAAAAAATATAACAATTAAAATATAAACAAGCTAGATAATGAGTTTAAGAAAACTTCTCTAACCAAAAAGAGATAGGGATGTGAAGTTGAATGCTCAACCGAAATTGATCTCCTCTTCTTGTAAACTTCTTTAGCATAAACCAAAACACACTTAAACTTCTTAAACAAACTCTTAAAAACTTGTTCTAAACTTTCATAACAAAATCTAAGTGTTGAGGACTATATATAGTCTCTCAACATATCATCCCAAGCCAAAGGAAAGCACAAAAAACAAGGCAAACCCCTCAAAAATCAAAATCTAGAAAAAACTAGCCGTTATGCAATGACACACTGGTCGGTCGACTGGTGTCACTCTACCGGTCGACCGAAACACTGTTCATTGACAGAAACCATGCACGACAGATTTGGCAGATCCTAAAATTTTTACGTAGCTAGCTTTATAAAATCAGTTATAAAATAATTATTTCTCACAATTAGAAAGTAATATTTTAAAATTCTTTCTCTAAAATGTTTATCTATATGTCTAGAAACTTACCTTAAACTTTCATAATTTTTGGAGTTGATTTGATATTTAGATTCTGAAAACTACTAAAACACTTGAGTTTGTAAAATTTATTTAATATAGTTAAGCAACTCTAAAAATGATAAAATTTTGGGAAATATTTATAAACATATAATAGAACATGTTAGAGAAATAATTTCTTAATTTGCATTTCTCATTTATGAAAACCCATTTATTTTGAAAACTATTAAACAATACGAAATCTCTAAACATTTGGTGTTTGATGAAACGATTTCAAACATGTTTGAAACTCTTTAAAATAGATTTATAGACTTGAAGAAAGATATAAAATTGTATCGTTAAGCCTATAATCTGAAAATAATGATAAATCAAAATAAATGATAAATCAAAATAAACAATAAATCAAAATAAATGTGTGTGTATGAATTTTGAGCTCTAAGTATAAACACATAAAGTACGTATAAACTACTAAACTAAATATATCCAAGCTTGAAGATCTCTTCGTGACGCTCGATCTTGGGAAATCCTCCTCTTTGTAGTATGGATGAAGCAATAGAGTCTTTGACTTGAAGTGCAACGGCTTCATTCTGATTTTATGGCAACCTCCTTTGAATATTAACGTTGAAGCACAGGCCCATCAAACCTCCAACTATATTATTCATCTAGAATACCTAATAGGTAAGTATGAACACTAGACAAATGATATTAGGGATTGTTTGTAAATCATCAAAATAAGATTAGAGATATAGGCTCATAAACATGAGACCTAACAACACTTTTCTATAATTAATCTTGTTGTCAAACTGTGAGAGTAAATCATTATTGATATCAATTGGCCAAAGGTATGGCCTAACCTTTAGAATAGATTGTATTTGACTTGCAATGAATTTGCGTGATGCCCTTGATTTACCAGCATTAGCTCCATGTTGATCGCAAGTGTGAGTAGCATGGAATTTCTTTACAGCCATAATCGAGCAATTTCGGAGTGGGGGAAACAAATAACATCCAAGGGTATTTATGTGTGTCATTGTATCGACAATATACTCTTATATGTTTTTGTTCATTATGGTAAAAATAATACTCAAGGTATTTTTATAATTGAATAGTATTGAAGTGCTAATCTAACTTCAACCATACTATTAAATTTCTACACCTCCTCGCGTATGGTTGTGTGACACTTAGCTAGAATATTATTCTGGTTGTTTATCATGTCACTGATCACCATGATTGTGTTACTAGTAGGACTATCGTTAGGAATACGCTCATCATTACATGATTGGTGAGCATAGTAGTTATGCATTGGGAATTTGATGTTGGGATTATCCTATAAAAGTGAGAAGAAACTTAAATACTTAACAATTAACTATAAATGTTAACATCTAACTACAAATGCTAACAACAAACTCATAAGATTAACAACCAACTTAAAATCTTAACATTTAAGAAATAAGGTCAACAACTAACTCATAAGGTTAACAATCAACTCATAATGTTAACAACCAACTCAAAATCTTAACAACTAATAATTAAGGTTAACAACCAATGCACAAGGTTAACAATCAACTCATAACCTTAACAACTAATAGCCACTAACTTTTATAGCTAAAAATCAACTCATAAGGTTAATAACCAACTCAAAACCACAACAATAACCTATAAGATTAACAACCAACTTATAACCTTCAACATCTAGTTACTATAATTTTAGGAAAAAATGTTAAAAATGCATTTGCTTACACATTTTCTGAAGAACTTTTGGTGTTTTAAGAAGTTGAAGGATCTACAACTATAGTAGTATATATATTAATGTCTGTAAATCGATTACAAAGATAATATTCGAACAACAAGCTCAAGTCCTCATCGTTGTTAACTATAAAACTACACTTTTTTCTCTTTTGGATATGAATTTCAGTGAAATATATTGCAATGAAAGCTTAAGGATTTGGGAAGCTTGATATTTTAAGCTAATAATTTATGTAGATTCAGTAATAGCCAGGAAAACATCCTCAGCCTCTTTGGTGCTTGTTATGTTTGTATCCATGCAAAGGAGGGATATTTCCATCATTATTAAGAAAAATACTTGACAAAGCAAAGATGATTTATGGAGAGAATTTAATGGCCATTGGGGGCCGGAGGGGGAGAGAAAGTAGATGGAGGGAATTTAATGGCTATGAGAGAGAGAGAGAGAGAGAGAGAGAGAGAGAGATGGTTGTAGGAACTAAATTGGAGGGAACTAGGGTTTTTCTCCTCCAGAACCTCCTTCCAATCCACATTCGATGCATCACAATGATGGAAAATCAAGCCACATCATCACCATTTTTCCTAATTTTTTCTACAGTCGGGTTATATGTGAAGGGTGTTTTTGTCTAACCATGTTTATGAAGTACACATGTGAGATTAATTTGAGCTGGAGGGGGCTAAGGAGAAAACACATTTGCTTTTGGGGATTTTTGGGGTGTTGAAAAAGTCTTGGGGTGGGTTGAATTACATTCCCCATTTTGGGTGCTAGAAGCAATTTTCTCTTTTTTATGTGGAGAAAATTTGAAGGAAGAAGGGTATTTATGAAGTAAAGACCATTTGAGGAAAGAATATATTAAGAATGGATGTATTTGGTTTCTTGTTCCATGTTACATAAAGTATAAGATAATTTAAGGCCCAAACTTGGTCCAGTTTTAGTTGAATTTTGTGTTTGGAAACTTTTGGGACGGAGCTGACCCAACTATTTTTAGTTCATTTTGGAAACCTTTTAACCATGCTAAAATTGAACCACTCCCTACCTGGTTCAATTCTGGTTTGGTTAAAAAAAATAAAACATGTCTAGCCCAGTATGGAGGGGTTTGCCAAACAAACCCTAAAATTGATATTTCGGTTAACATTCTTTTGTATCTCCACGTGTATTTGACCAGTGTTTGTACTTGAACATGGGACCATATGATATTGTTCCCCACAATGGCTTTAAGAATTAATTATGCAAAAGAGCCATGATAACTTTTTTTCAATTAATGACGTGTTTCTAGAAATTATCTCTTATTTTTTGGATGTTTTGAAGAAAGTTAAAATAACATCTTATAGTTTAAAGATAACCATGCAAATAGTTGGGCAAAACATGATCCTCCAGTAACGTCTACTACTTTATAACTACAACGTTTGGAATTGTGTAATGGTAGAAGTGAATTGTTCTCCTGAAACAGAACCAAATACTTGTGTGTTCTT
This sequence comes from Asparagus kiusianus, assembly GCA_022839385.1. Lineage (NCBI taxonomy): Eukaryota > Viridiplantae > Streptophyta > Magnoliopsida > Asparagales > Asparagaceae > Asparagus > Asparagus kiusianus. The sequence goes on from BQKN01001098.1 coordinate 656,632, forward strand.
ACGGGAAGGAATTAAACAACAACTGATTTTGATAAGATCGTTGACAATTTTTACTTGTAAGGATTCACACTGAGAAACAGTGTTGCAATCTTTGATGTTTGTATAAAGGGTTTTTAAGTACCTAAAATCATAGGTATTTTGATATTAACCTCTCAAATCTTTATATTTTGATATTCACTAGTAAAAAACGTAGCATCCTATATGGATTATTCTAGACGAAAATTTTTCCATCTAAGCTGACGACATCCTAGACGGAAAATTTTCCATCTAGAATAATCCATCTAGGATAATCATCCTAGACGGAAATTTTCGTCTAGGAAAATTCCTAGACGGAAATTTAATCTAATCAACCCTCCCCCCCTCCCCTCCCAAATTTATTTCGTTCCCCCCAATTTCTTTGGTTCCGCACTCAAATCCCCCTCTCTTCCCCATCTCTCTCAAATCCTTCTCAAAATCTCCCCCATCTCTCTCAAATCATTCTCAAAATAGATCTTTTTCTTTGACTCTATCAAATCCCTCATCTCCCCCAATTTCTTTGGTCGCCGACATCTCCCTCCGTGATGAGTCCACGAACCCTCTCCCTTGCCCTCTGCTGCCTCGACCGCTTCTCCTCCCTCATCCTCGCCGACTGGAAGCAGGTCGAGCAATTAATCATCGATGAAGCCCATCGCCATCCTCCCCTCCCCTCACGTGCGCGTTCCTGCCGGCACGAAATCCTCTCTATCTCCGCCACCATAGCCTCCTACTCCTCTTCATCTTCAAGTTGGAGACGAGGGGCCGCCGCATTCAGGGATTGATCTTCCACAGCAAGTGGCTGTGGATCCTCGCAAGCCTCTATAGCGGCGTGATCCATCTCTGGGATTATCGAATGGGAACCCTAATTGGTCGCTTTGATGAGCATGATGGCCCTATTCGCGGGACCCACTTCCATAGCTCTCAGCCCCTTCTCGTCTCCGAAGGTGATGCTCGATGCTCTTTGCTTTCTTGATTTTGCAATACTTTTTTAAGTTATTGATTTTAGGGTTAAAGATTGAGATTTTGTTTGAAATTTAATGTTAATTGAGCAGTAATTGAAGAATGTGCTTAAAGATATCGGTGTATTCTTGGTCTGAAACATTTGTCGTCACAATGAGGTGGGTTGGTTGTCACGTTGCTAATTTTTCCTATCAGAGTCCTTTTCTTGACATCTTGATTTCAGAGTTAGAGATTGAGATTTTGTTTTGAAATGTAAAATTAGTAATTGAAGAATGTGCTTAAAGCTATCACTATTTTTGTGGTCTGGAGGTTTGGTATAATGACATAAATCTTCAGATGCAAGCAGAGACATCAAGACTGAAACCCATCTGTACTCAATTTCAAAAGAAAATCAGGGGTGAAGACAACCCATATGCAAAAAATTGGATTTATTCATGTACTGTATATCAATTTATGGGCCAGAGGAGGAGTAAAAATCAAACTTACATAATTGATGAGATCAATATCATGTCCATGTGTACATTGTGATTATCATTTTCTAGGTGGAGAATCACCATCATAACATTATTAACATATAGTACTTTGTCCCCAGAATTTGATGGGAGCTTTCACTTTAGTTCTCCTCTATAGAGTGATTCTAATGCTTGATGAATTTGAGAGCTTTCAGTTTAATTCTTATCTCTTGAGACAAGTCACTCTGCTTGTTGCATTTTTACCCCTAAGGGTGATGCAAGTTCATTTTCGCGGTGGTTAGACATCACCAAGTTCTCCTGGCTGGTAAATGGAGGAGATTGTTTAGTTTGTTTTGTAATTACAATGTCAATGTCAATTAAATGTACAGTTTCTATAATGATAGTACTATGTGTATCAACTGTTGTTGTAATTTCTTGGTTCAATCCTAAAATTTTGCGATTTGTAACATGAATTTTTTTTAAGAATCGCAATTGTGGTTGCATTTATTAGCTACAGTGAAATAAACATTTGTGATTGACTTAAAATATTCCAGTTAAATTAAGCAAAATATACAACTCCTCTAAGCATAGTCAACCAAACAATCCCCTATTTTTTTTTTCTCCAATGCATTTGTTATGGGTTGATTGTCATTTGCTCAACAAATGATATGAATAGTATCATTATTATTATCTTAAATACTATATATCTATATTAGCACTGTGCTAATTCTTTTTTTCTCTTTGCTTGTGCACAACCATCCTCCTAACTTTTGTTTGTTTTTTGTTTTATTTAGGTTTGCTCATAAAAGAAAAAGTCAATAGTGATGAGAAAGCTGAGTGCAAAGTTTGAAAAAGGATCATTCCAGAAGAACAAATTCATTTGAAAGGCAAGTATTTTCTCATATCTTTTCACTATCATAATCCTATGCATTTCATATTGTTCTTTTCTTTTCAATAATTTTCTCCTTGGTTGTGATCATTGTGACATCTTTATCGTTCTTTTAAAAAGTTTCATTATTCAAACTATACTTTAAAACTATAAATAAACTATATGAATTAGATATGAAGGTCTCTATCTAACTCATGAGCTGTATGACAACTGGTATAGTATACTTTTGAATATAGTTGTATTCAATCAAAAATAGTTTATTCATTATGTTGCATTTTTACGCAGAATGTGGTACTATTGTGGGGTATGCATCCATGGGAAAGGGATGCACGGTGGGCTAACTACGTGCTCCACAAAGACCACCCTTTCACCTTCCTTGTCGAGATTTCTTGCACCCGCTCCGCAGAGGAGCTACTGGGGGCAAGAAAGGCGTATCATTCCCTCTTCCACCGTTCTCTGGAGGCAGATGTTACTTATCACGTCAAAGAATCTAATGCCAAAGTAAGTATTGTTTCTAATCTTCATTGATGCGCAAATCTTTCTCTTAATAGCTTTAATCTTAAATTTAAGTTCTAATTTGTCTCTTTTATTATGATGTTTGGTGATTGAATTGAATTGCTTATATACAATATTTACTGCATTCCCTCTTCGGTTGGACTATTCTATGGTACAATAAGAATGAGAAAAGATTTGATGGGTTTTCCCTAAATTTCTGAATCATCAACATGAGTATCTTCTTTTTTTTCCTTCCCCTCCTAAAATCAGAAACTAACATATCTTTTTACGGCAACAAGCCATATCATTTTAAGGTTATTCATGTCCCCGTGTTCCTTGAGAAGATAAGTTAAATACTAATGTGGGCCTCATCCTAGATTCATAACTTCGACCAATTTTCTTGAAATATGATTGATTCATAAATTTCTTGTAGATGATGAACCATGTTAATCTTTTTTACCTCCTTATCCAGGGTGTTCCTGTTGATGTGAACCATGAATTCAATGTTGATTTTGTTTGGAAGAGTATCAGCTTCGATCGGGTGCAAGGAGCAATGAAAACTTTTGTTGTAGATAAAACTAGTGTCAGCGGGTGAGCTTCATTCTATCCTCATGAGTGAGATTCAAATAATGTTTTAATGTGTTATGGATTCGAATGTTGTTTTATAAGATTCAGACAGTGTAATATTCAGATGAATGCATGTACAGATATTGAAAGAAATGACATTTGATCTCTCTCTCATTTCTTTTGGGTTGGTATAGCATATGGCTCTGTACTTGTGCAAGTGATTTGTGTGGGTTGCTGATTGAATGTGAATGAATATGATTTTCTTTTTTCTCTTTGTAGCCTCCTATTATGTTTACATAACTTAAATAACACAAAAAATATAAAAGATGATGGAATATTGTTCCAATTTCATTCCAGAATTTTGTATAATGACAGAATGCTCACTTTGTAACTCAATACATAAAGTAGTTTTACAAGCAAAAAAACACTGTAGCACATATCCTAGGCGGAAATTCCGTCTAGGATGCTCTATCCTAGATGGAAATATCCTAGACGGAGTTAAAATCCATCTAGGAAGCTTCCTAGATGGAAAATTCCATCTAGGAAGCTTCCTAGACGGATTTTATTTTCGTTTAGGTTATCCGTCTAGGATACATCATAGACGGAAATTCCGTCTAGGATACCGCATCCTAGACGGAAACAAACTCGACTCGCATCGTAGATGAAATTCCATCTAGGATATATTTTTTAGACGGAAATGAGAGTATCCTAGATGGAATTTTCCTTCTAGGATGCCTCATTTTGTACCAGTGATTAGTCCTCTAAGTTATCTCAATATGTTGATATTAATCCGTCTAGTTAGTTAATGTCAAAATGGATGAGAAATCTTATGTTTTCTTTAATTTTTTTCTTAAATGAACAGTTATACCCCTCTCATCCCTCCGCTCCAACCTCGTCGCCCTCTTTCCGCTCTCTCCTCCTCCAGTGAGCACGCTTCAATGTGGTGGTGATGAAATTACCTGTAGAGGTAGTGGTAATGTTGGTGATACCGTGATTGTGGTAAGTGAGAATATAGGAGGAGGTGATGGAGGTGGAGGAGATGGTAGTGGAGGAGATGCAGGAGGTGAGGAGAATACAAATGGAGGTGAATATGCAGGAGGTGGTGAAAATACCAACGGGGGAGAGGACAAAGGAAAAAGAGATGGAGGTAATGGATGAGAAGATGAGAGAGAGGGAGAGGGTAGTAAGGTAATTCTTACCCGTGACTTGTGTTAATCCAAATATAGTTTTAGAGCTTTGAATGATAAACTTGACAGAAGGATTAATATAAACACATTAATGTAATTTAAGGGACTAGTATCCCAATATGAAGATTTGGGGGACTACTATTAAAATATCTATGTTTTAAGGGACTAATATCTAAAAACCCTTTATATAAAAGTAAAATACTTTCTAACTTAGGGGCTATGCTACTTTACATTATTAATTTAATTAGATAATTTATATAAGTTAACAAGTAGGGGGCTTACAAAGATTTGAATAAAATTGATTGACTAAAATTTTGAAAACACACTAGGGGGTGGGGGTGAATAGGATTTATACTAATCTAACCCGATTTAAATGCAAATTAAATCTTATTAACAAATTATCCTAGTAAATATGATATTCAACAAATTATATGCAAGAATATTAAACTAAAGGCGAAATAAACATGAGCAATGACGATATAAATAAAGAGCACAAATATAAGTGTACGCCAAAGACAAACTCAAACACAGGGAAATGATCACGGAGTTCGGTCCCCTTGACTTACGTCTCCGCTTCCCACTCCCGGGGAGAATCTACTATCACAACCGGGTTTTTGATGCTCATCGGAAAATATTTACACCTCACACTCGGTTTTCTAGCTCATCGAAAACTTTACAACTCACACTTGTAACTACACAAATACCACTCAAGTGTTGGCCTCTCACGTGTTACCTTCCTCAAGTGTTCGGAATTACGACCTACCTCTAGGCTTTACCATCAACCCTACTCCTCTTGGAACCGACCACGTCTCTCACCTCTATATTCCTCTTGGTGTATTTGTGCAATACAATGTGACCTCACAAATAAAAGCTCAACAATAAATGATTTATTCTCTAAACAATGTGAGAACTCAATTAAGCCCAACTCAATATTACAATCTCACAACCCCAATACTATGTATGAAAATACTAAAAACTCAATAGGTTGTGTTTGAACAAAGAGTATAAATAAAATCAAATATAAACTCAATGTAAAATCTAGCTTATGGAGGTTATAATCAAAACAATAAATAGCTAGAATTGAGTTTAGAAAAACTTCTCTATAGATAACAAGAGGGAGAGAGAGAAGAGTTGAAGCTCAAACACAAATGGTGATCTCCTCTAGCTCTTGTGAAAATTTCTTCACAAACGAAATGATGAACAAACTTGAAACCCTTAAACAAACTTGTAAAAACTCTTTAAAACTTTTCTCTTAGTTGATAAGAAGAGCTGGGTATGAGGGGGTATATATAGGGAACCCCAAAGATCAAGAAAACCCAGCAAAAGACCAAAAAAACCAAAATAGTGCAAATCTGGAAAATATAGCCGTTAGAGGCTATCAGTCGACTGACAGGGTCCGTCAGTCGATTGATGAACCGACCGTTACAGGCCGCTCCCAGCTCATCAGTCGACTGGTAAACTCATCAGTTGACCGATAGTTCATCAGTCGTAAAAACAAAAACTTTTGGCAATTCTAGGTGATTTCTTCGGTCGACTGATACCTTGCATCAGTCGACTGATAACACATTTTCAGCCTGTTTTAAATAGTAAATCTGATTTTTGAAGTGCCTTCAAAAATAATAAATAAATTCTAAAAAATGTAAAACTTTGAGAAATGATTATAAACATATTAATGAACATGTTACAAAAAGAAATTTTGGAATTGTACTTCCCAATTGTGAAAACTCATTATTTTTCAATATAGTCCAAAACAAAAAAATTTTGAGATGCTTGAAATTTGATGTTTAGACATAAACCAAGGTTTTGAAAACTTTTGTATGACTTTATAGACTTTATAAAAGATATATAATATCGTCATCATGTCTATAAACCAAAAACACAGTATTTTCACAAAAGTGATGTTTTGCATAATATATGCATTTTACAAAAACCAAAATGATAAATATGAAACGTATGAGTATGTATATGAATATATCTATTGTTTTATATTTGTATAGCTAAACCAAAAACAAAAATAATAAATATGAAATATGTAAGTATATAAACAAGTATTTTTATTTCATATTTATATAAACTAAATTACCCAAAAACGTGTATGTGTGTATATGATTGAGCTTAAAGTATTGAACACACATAATATAATACCTAAACGATTTACCCAAGCTAGATTGATCTTCAATATGCTTGACTTGGTAAACTTTACGGATGAAGCTTGGTCTTGAATCTTTGACTTGAATTGTGCATAGCTTCACTCCGGTATTTCCGCCAACCTCCATTTGATATGATTGTTATGGCGCAATTCCTTCCATCCTCCGACTTATTGTTTATCTAAAATACCTAACAAGAAAACACAAACACTAGACAAATAATATTAGTGATTGTTTGCAAATCATCATCAAAATAAAAAGGCTAACAAATTTAAGTGCATTTGTCCACCCTTTTTATGAACTTGAAAGACAAGCAAAGTTGCATATGAAAAAAAACTTGTTGACTTTTCTTAACTTATTAAGTCAACAATAAATAAATAAATAAATAATTTACTTGAACTAGAGTTGCAATGGTTTAATAATCAATCTCTTTAAATAATTAAAAAAGGGTTAATTGTGAGTAGACCCCCTATAGTATTACCTAATTGAGAAAGATCATCTATAGTTCTTTTGTACAAATAGACACTAAGTAAAAAAAATTTGTACTCTTAAAAACATTTTAAAAATTTTGAGGAGGCTAATAAACCTATAAAATTTAAAAAAGCGAAAAAAATTCGTTAAGAAAATGTATTTGCACTTAGGATGTAATGACCGTAAATTTCTAATACGGGTTTAAATAATTTTC
>BQKN01001098.1:674028-702583 GCA_022839385.1 Asparagus kiusianus
AAAAAAAAAAGGTAAGAATATATTTCTTCTCAATCTAATACGTTGCGGGCTTGTTCGCGTCCCGATTCCCCGGTATTTTGGGAAGCGGGGCGTGACATAGGCTAATAATGAAAGTGGTCTATTCAAGCTTTGCATAATATTCACTTTTTTGTTTGGTTGCATGCATAACACAAGATGAGAAGTTGTTAAAATTCTCCCAAAAAAAATTTTGTTTGGCTGCTAGACAAAAAGAAAGTACTGACATGAATTAATGATGTGAGGATAGGCCATTGTGAGGAGAATTAATCATACGTAGGGCTATGCAATCGGTCGGTCGGTTCGGTTTTTAGCCAAATTTGGTCAAATCGAATTGAACCACCTATCATTCAAAACTGAAGTGAACCGATTCAAGTCGGTTCGGTTCGGTTCGGGTTAGTTTGTTCGGTTTTTACTTGGGTACAAATATTATGTCCAAATTCAATTTCACCTCTAATCTATTGATGAAGAAATAAGTCTCTTACACTTCAATTTATTGAAATTCATAAACTATTAAATGTTACTGAATATTAGATGTAGAAATCAAAATCTAATTCCTACCAAAGATTACATAAACTTTTTTAGAGAATACTTACATAACGAATTAAACTGATCTTAATTTGATAGACAAAGTAAATAAAAAATATGTAATAACTTGGATGTTGGGTATAGTTTCTATAAAATTATCAGTTTGATCCAAAGAGAAGTCTGATCTAAAGATGTATCAATCGAGGAGAAAAATCAAGAAAAGATTAGAATAAACATTATAGTTTAAGTTTCTTACCTCCAAAGTGGATTGATCCAAAGTAGAAGAAGCAAATATGTAATAGAGAGGAATAGAGAACTAGAGATAATGAAAAACCCTAAAATTGGAGAGGGCACCATTGTTGGAGTACTTTATCGCTATTAGGTCGCGTGAGAGAAAAAGATATCAAGCGGTAGCGAAGTAACTTTATATGAACTATAATGAGTTGGGTTTTAGCGGATACAAATAGTAATTACAATGTGTAATACAATTCGGTCGGTTTGGTCGGTTTGGGTTGAAAAAACATCAACCCGACTCGAACCGAACTCTAATGAAAACCGAACCGAACTGTCAAATTTCGGTCGGTTCGGTCGGTTTGAACCGAACTATGCTCACCCCTAATCATACAGAGCCTATTTAAAATATCTTTTCTTCTCACTTTCTCAGAAAAGTCGGGCATTTCGGGAGAGATTTCTGAAGAGGTCATTTGCTAAGGGGGCTGGAAGCAAAAATCCAGCGTCAATCCTATTTTATTACAAGTAGGCATAAATACAAAATAATTGAACCCAAGAGAAATTGGCTGATGGAGCCCACAAATTCTGTGAATCTTTAACAAATCAAAACAGCTCACTATTTACTCCTCTATACAAATGGAAGAACCTAATTTTTACTATTCATGCTATAGCAGCATTTACAGTAGCAAACAAGAAACGAGATGCTATTGCAATTTTTTTGAAAAAAATATTATTGTAGCACACGAGAATACTGTAACATTTTTGAAAAATGTTAAAGCAGAAACGAGATACTGTAGTAATTTAAAAAATTCAAAAAAATTATTGTAGAATTTAAAATCAGAATTATTATAGCGAGAAAAAAAATAATATACCGTATATCATAATACGGTTTTTCTACCGGGTGCCCAAGGGCACCCGGTAGCAGAGGAGAGAGAGGGAGAGAGATTTGAGGGAGGGGGGCCCCATGCAATCATTGGTGGGCCCCCTCCCTCAAAATCTCTCTCCCTCTCTCTCCTCTGCTATCGGGGGCACCCGGTAGAAAAACCGATCATAATATACCATATGCCCTGCTTTGCTTCACACTAATTTAAGGAGTACGAAATGACAAGAAAGAGATTCCGAATCCAAACGAAGACGTCTCTTTTCATTAAAAAGCTCATTTATCTTTTTTTTTTTTAATTTCCCAGACTCCGGGCAGCTCGGGTAGGCTCCACTAACATTGATCTCCCAAACTTCGCGGCAAATGAGGTCAGCGGGCAGCCACTTAGATTTAGAGCTCCTCTCTTGCACGTCAGACTTTTAATACTGATGATGACGAAATTAAATTTACGAGAAAAATGTCTGGCTGGGTCTTTGTCTAAATTTATTGTTTGATTCAAGGGGCGCATAAAAATCTCACCTTGTCGAGTTCTGGAAGCGCTTTCACTGTGAAAAGAGGAAGGAATCAATCATCTAGCTGAGTAGAGTGCCAGGGAGAGAATTGAGCGTAAAAAAGTCTTTAGCTTGTTTGAGTTTTGAAGGGAGAGAGAGAGAGGAGGAGGAAATACAATTTGAGTTGGGTTTCCTTTGTTCAATCTTTGGGTGCGAAAAAGATTGAATCTTTTTTGACTGAGGGAGCCTTGATGAGATTGGAGGAGGGAAATAGTAGTAAGATGAGAGGATGGGGGATTCAGAGCTTGATGAGGAAAAAACAGGTTGATTCTGATAGAGCTTATTCAGAGAGGGGCCATCAGCAACTTGCCAAGGAATTATCTGTTCTTCAGCTTATTGCTATTGGTATTTAAAAAAAAAAAAAAGATTATATGTCTTCTCTTATTTTCCTTCCCCTGTTTTGCCTTTGATATTGTTGTGAAGTCTGTTGGTGCTATGAAAATTCTGGACTAAAGTTGATACTTGGTTCTTTGAATTTGGTTGGTCTTGAAAAGAAACTGACATTAGATAGCATTGCTTTACTTGGTCCCCTTGTACTATTGACTGAACCTTCTGCCTCTTTAATAACTGTTTTTGCTTTGGGTAGTTTTGAGTTTGTACTCAGATTTTAAGATACAAGTCTTCTTTCCCTTTGAAAGATGGTGCTAGATGATTTCACAGTATTGCAGCCACCACGGCGTCCTCACTGACAACAACAAAGCAACTATAACTGAAAAAAAGAAAAAAAGGAAAAAAAAAAAAGAAAAAGAAAAAGAAAAGTTATGATTTCTATTGAATTTGAGCTAAGAAGACTGCGTATCTCTGCTTTATCATTCCTCCTCTTGTTTCTAGAGTTAACTGTTGTTACATGATTGATATACTATGTCGTTGTCAATTGCTGAAACATTAGACCTTTGTTTATGAAACTCCTCTGTTACACACTAGTTTGTTGATCATCACCAACACCACATAATGACACATGATGTAGAAGTGGCGAACAGTTGAAGAAACAACTCAGAAAAAACAGGTTGGAAGATTGCCGGTCGACCGCGAGATCAGCTGCGGTCGACCGAAAACGTGCACGGAGAGCAGCAGGTTTCTGGAGTTGGGACGGTCGACCGTTGCGGTCGACCGACCAAACCCTGTAGGATTTTTTATTTCTGTCGTTACCTTGCAATCGACAGCGATGATCGTGACGGTTGACCGCGTAGCGGGTCTGAGTTGGACTTTGGGTTTTCAACCCGTTTCGTTTGCTATTTGTATAAAACCTAAACATGATTAATTAGGGTTAAGTAAGGACGTTTTTGAGCAGTTTTTGAGTGAGAATAGTGCATTCTTTGTGAGAGGATTTATGAGAGATCTAGAGAGCTTTGTTCTAGGGTTTATTAGTGAGTTTTGTAATCCTATTTGTATTCTCTTGATTTCTAATAGTAAGAACTCCCTCTTTTTTGCCCCGTGGACGTAGGCAACTTACCGAACCACGTAAAATTCATTGTCTTGCTATGGTTGTGATTTGTGCTTGTGTTTGATTGTGATCTTCCTCATTTTTGTTCGTGTGACTTAAGTTCCGCTACGCACAACAAGTGGTATCAGAGCATCAGGTTTGGCTTGAGGCTTGTTCAAAGGACTCACTGAAGGATTCCTATTTGGAAAGTTAGATCGACAACATGAGAAAAGCAAGCACATCAGGTTCGTCTCTTACGAAGGCGATACAAAGTCTGAGCATCAATAATACGAAGATTAATGTTCCGAAGTTCGACGACAAGATCAATTTCGGTTTGTGGAGGTGCCAGGTGATGGATGCGTTGGATGCACAGAATTTGGAGGAGACTCTTGAGTTATAAGAGAAACCCACTGATATGAAGGATAATGTTTGGAAGAAAATAAATAATAGAGCTTGTGGAGTTATTCGGTCATGCTTGACGTCGGATCTTATTTATGATGTGATGAACGAGACGTCGGCGAAGAGATTGTGGGAAACGCTCAATGAGAAGTATCTTACGAAAAACATTGAGAATCGGCTTCACTTGAAAAAAAGGTTTTACCAGTTCAAGATGAAGAGGTGAGTTCCTATTAAGGAGCATGTAAACAACTTCACAAAGCTACTTTTAGATATAATCAATGTGGATATCATGGTTGAGGATAAAGACAAGGCGATACTACTTTTGTATTCGTTGCCCGAGAATGATTATGGTACGTTCGTTCTCACTATGATCAATGAAAGAACTACTGTTAGCCACCTCAGCATTGGTGAATTATGAGTTGAAGAAGAGTGATGACGAACCCTCCGAGAAGGCATCCAGAGATGTATTAGCAGTTCGAGGCCGTGATCCAAACCGTTACCAATTCAACGGCTCAAAATCGAAGAATAGGGGTGATCATAAGAGTGTTGGTAGGAATCAATACCCTTTTTCTAAAGAAAAGGGACATTGGAAGATCGACTGTCCAAAGTTAAAGGACAAAATCGGGAAGAATAAGGAGAAACCTGTACAAGTTTCAGAAGTGAATGTTGCAAAAATTATTGATGAACACTCAGAGTCAGATTTTTCAAGCTATTCGTGTCCTGCACTACCGTCGGTTTGTTATGCCCACTCTACTGAGTGGATGTTGGATTCGGGAGCCACATTATATTTTTTCGAAAAGGGATTAGTTCTCTAGCTTTGAGGAGCTGAAAAGAGGGGATGTCGTGCTTTTGGGTAATGATCACGTATGCCCTATTGGTGATATTAGTTTAGTTCGGATAAGGATGCATGACGGTGTGGTTAGGGAGTTGAAAGAAGTGCGATTCGTGCCACAGTTAACGAAGAACATCGTTTTTCTTGGTACTTTGAAGGCAGCAGGTTATCGGGTGATCTTAGAGGATGCTACTGTAAAGGTCACGAAGGGTTTTATGGTGATGATGCGAGGTGTCAGGGAAAACAATCTATATTACTTGAAGGGAAAGACTGTTACTGAGGGTTTGGTAGCTTCTATCACTACAGAGGAAGACACTATCACTTTATGACACATGAGACTAGGACACACAGGTGATAAGTCCTTACAGTCATTGGTAAAACATGGATTATTAAAAGGTGCTAAGACTTGTAAGATGGAGCTGTGTGAGCATTGTATACTTTAAAAGAAGACTAAAGTAAAGTTCGGCACCGCTATTCACAACACCCAATGTATATTAGATTATATTCACACAGATGTTTAGGATCCTTCCAAGCACACATCACTTGGCGGGGCTAACTATTTTATCATTTTTATTGATGATTATTCAAGAAGGAATTGCGTATACCCTATAAAGCATAAACATGAGATTCTGGATATTTTTGTGAAGTAGAAGAAGAAAGTGGAGCTGCAGACAGGTAGAAAGGTGAAGACTCTCGTTCAGATAACGATGGAGAGTATAAGAGTGATCCATTTATGCAGTTTTATCGGGATCACAGTATTAGGCGACACTTCACAGTTCGAGAGACACCGTAACAAAATGGGGTAGCTAAGAGATTGAATCGTACCTTACTGGAGAATGTGCGATGTATGATGATACAGAGTGGATTGTCTAGATCCTTTTAGATCGAAGCGTTAGTTTATGCGAGCTATCTCGTTAATAGGTTGTCGTGCACTACGATACAGGGGAAGACTCCCATGGAGTATTGGTCTGGTTCTGTGGCTAGTGACTATGAGTCGCTTCGGATTTTTAGGTGTCCTCCTTATTATCATGTCAGTGATGGTAAATTGAATCCGAGGGCGAGAAAAACAGTCTTTGTGGGATTTAGAGAAGGTGTTAAAAATTTTAAGTTATGGGATCCACAGGATAAGTATTGGCCTTCTTACTTTGATGATGTTTTAACAAATAATTTATAACTAATATTATTTGTCTAGTGCTTGTGTTTTCTTATTTATTCTAGACAAACCATGAGTTGGAGGATGAATGGAATCGAACATTCACGATCATATCCGTTGGAGGTTGGATGGATTCAGCCTACACGATCACATCAAAAGGAGGTTGGCGGAATATCGGAGTGAAGCTATGCACAATTCAAGTCAAATATCCAAATTCAAGCTTCATCCGCAAAGTTTACCAAGACAAGCTCAATTGAAGATCAAGTTAGCTTGGGTAAATAGTTTAGATGTTATATTATGTGTATTCAATACTTTAAGCTCAATCATATGCACACATACACATTTTGATTTTATAGCTTTCAAGTTTAAATATGAAACAATTGAATATAATTGGAAAATACTTTTTTGTTTCATGTTTATACATGCTTACATATGATTTCATCAATATTAAGTTTTTCTTAATTCAATGAAATCATGTTTTATTGCATAATATGTGTATTTTGATAAAACATTGTGTTTTTGGTTTATAGACTTAACAACAATAGTTTATATCTTTTATCAAGTCTGTATAATCATTTTATAAAGTTTTAAAACATGGTTTAGTCAAAACATCAAATTTCAAGTATGTTCATTTTCATGTTTTGAATTATTTTGAAAAATGATGAGATTTCTCAAATGAGGAGTGCTTTTTAAAAACTAGTTTTTGTAACATGTTTATTTTCATGTTTATAATCATTTTCCAAAGTTTTACGTTTTTCTGAATTTGTTTACTATTTTTAAATCAAGTTTAAAAGTTAGAAAACTATTTTCAAACCTGGGTATCTGATATATCTGTCCGCGGTCGACCGAAGTGGTCAAGGCGGTCGACCGCCAATTGTCCAGAGACTCAGTTATGTTTTCAACCGTTCACGGTCGACCAGCTATGTCTCTGCGATCGATCGTCAAAGTAGCTGTTGCACAGTAACGGCTAGTTTCTTGTTTTGTTGTTTTATGGGTTTTAGGGGTTTTCTTGGGTTGTTTTCTTCTACCCTATATACTCCATTGCATTATCATTCCACCTAACAAGAGAGTTTTAAAAAAAGTTTTAAGTGTGTTTAAAAATCTGTTTAAAGTTTGTTTAGTGTGTTTACAAGTTTGTGAAGAAAATTTCACAAGAGGAAGAGAAGATCATCTTTGGTGTTTGAGCTTCATTTCATTCTCTCTCTCACTCTTGATCTATAGAGAAGTTTCCCTAAACTCTTTCTAGCTTTATATTTATTTGTTTGTTAATTATTTTTATTAAAGCTAAATTTATATTGAGTTTAGATTTGTTTTACTCATTGCTTACACACACAACCATTGAGCTTTAGTATTTTCATACATAGTATATTTGGGTTGTGGGGTTGTGTCTTAAGAGTGAGCTTATTTGTGTTCTCATCCATATTAGAGAACAAATTATTGTATTTGTGCTTTCATTGTGAGGATACACTTTGTAATATACTTGTACAGCGAGAGGAGTGTGTGGTGAGAGACGGGGTCGTCCCAAGAGGAGTGATGTCGGTAGTAAAACCTAGGGAGAGGTTGTAAATCCGAGTACTTGAGGGAGATACGGGCTAGAGACCAACACTTAGAAGGTGTAGAGTGTGATTACAAAAGTGTTGATTGTAAAGTTTTCGGTGAGTTAGAAAACTGAGTGTGATGTGTAAACGTTATTTGTGTGAGCGTAGAAAACCCGATTGTGATAGTGGATTTCTCCCTGGGAGTGGGGAGTGGAGACGTAAGACGGAAGGTCCGAACTCTGTGATCATTTGATTGTGTTTGAATTTACTTTGGCGTTTCATTTGTGCTTAGTGTTCATTACATTCTTATTGCCATTGTCAATTGCTCTTTGTTTATTTTGTCCACTATCTTGTTTATATTACTCTGTGTTTATATCACCCTTAGTTTCATATCTTTGCATATTAAGTGTTGCATATCTAATTTGCTAGGATATTTATTAATAAGTTTTTAATTGGCATAAAGTCGGATTAGATTAGCATAAACCCTATTCACCCCCCTCTAGAGTTCTTTCCTAGTGACTTTAGGGTCTTTTAACAAGAAGATAATCATTAGCAGAGATGTCATATTTGATGAGGCGTACATGATGAGACCTCAAGTTCCTCAGCAGGTGGAGGAAGACCAGATTAGAGAGAGATCGCAGCAGGTGGAGGATGATGTGACTCCACCCATTCCAGATAGTATTGTATCCATTGAGACTCCTACAGAGGTGTCATTGGAAGGAGATGGGATGAAAGTCAGACATTTGGAGGATACAGTGGATGATGAGACTTAGAAGCAGGGTCATGTTCAGGAGTCTATTGCAGCAAATAGACCTAGAATGATGATTCGTCTGTCATGTAGATATAATGATGTCATGGTCGCATATGCATTATCAATGGAGGTCATTGATGACATGATTCCTTCTACATTCAGGGAGGCAGAGTCTAGCTCTGATTCATTCAGGTGGAGGGAAACTATGGATGAGGAGATGCGTTCTCTTCAGAAGAACGACACTTGGGAACTTGCAAAGCTATCTAAGGAAAAAAAAGCTATTGGTTGCAAGTGGGTTTATGCGAAGAAAGAGAGATCTTCTATTGGGGATATTCGGTACAAAATCAGATTGGTTGCCAAGGGATATTCACAGCTTGAGGGCGTTAATTATAACGAGGTATTTTCACCCATTATGAAGCATTCATTGATTCGAATTTTATTGGTAATGGTGGCACAACTGGATTTGGATTTGATCCAGATGGATGTTAATACAACCTTTCTACATGAAAATTTAGACGAGGTCTACATGACACAACCATTAGGATTCAAAGCTGTAGGAAAGAAAGATTTGATGTGCAAGCTGAAGAAGTCTCTTTATGGTTTGAAGCAATCATCGTGACAGTAGTATAAGAGGTTCGACAGCTTCATGATTGGTCAGGGGTACACGAGGAGCACATATGACCCATGTGTTTATATGCACAAGCTACAGGATGGTAAGTACATATATTTTTTTATTATATGTTGATGATATGCTTATTGTTTTCAGGAATTCTTCGGCTATTTGAAAGTTGAAAGAGGAGCTGTCATCCGAGTTTGAGATGAAGGATCTTGGAGAAGCTAAGAAGATATTGGGTATGAAGATCAAAAGAGACAGGCAAAAGGGAGATTGAAGCTTACACAAAGGAGTTATCTGCAGAATATGTTAAAGAAATTCAGCTTTGATGGTAATGCAAAAGCAGTTATCACTCCGTTGGCTCCCCACTTCAAGCTTTCAGCTAATATGTCACTTGTTTCAGTTGAAGACATAGATTACATGTCAAAAGTTTCACATGCTAGTGCGGTGGATAGCTTGATGTATGCGATGGTGTGTACGAGGTCAGATTTATCACAGGCTGTGAGCATGGTATCGAGATACATGCACGACCTCGGGAAGGGTCATTGGGAGGCTGTGAAGTGGATTCTATGGTATGTTAAAGGCACCGTGGATGTTGGTTTGATTTTTCAGAAGAATGAGCAGGATTGTATTGGCTACATGGATTCAGATTATGCGGGAGAACTTGACAAGCGCCGATCTACTTCAGGATATGTATTTACATTGCCAGGAGCACCAGTATGTTGGAAATGTACACTTCAGTCTACAGTGGCTCTCTACTACAGAGGCGGAGTATATGACGGTGACTGAAGCTGTGAAGGAGGTTTTGTGGTTGCGTGGATTGTTGGAGGACTTAGGGATTTTACAGGAGACCTTTCGGGTATATTGTGATAGCATGTCGGCTATCTATTTGGCGAAGAACCAGGTTTATCATGCACGCATGAAACATATTGATGTCAGATTTTACTTTGTTCGTGATGTTTTGGATAATGGAGACGTCATATTAGAGAAGATCCACACGAAGAACAACCCTGTAGATATGTTGACCAAAGTTATTTTAGGTGTGAAATTTGGTCATTGTTTGAAGCTATTGAACATTCTTCAGTGTTGAGGGTCTTTGGAGGCCATTTTGGTGAACTGCGTTCGGCTTAATTCTTTGGACAAGAACATACGTAGGTAGTCTTTTCGATACAGCCGGTTGGATTTGTTAATTTCAATGGGGGAGAGATTGTTTGAGCTCTCGTTTGAGTTCCCTACTTGTTGTGGATTGAGTCCGTTATCATGGGTTGATTCCATTTTGTACTGGACGCAACAAGTTGGACATTTGGATGCTTTGGTGTCGACACGGTTTTGGAAGAAACTTCACCGATGTGGAGATTTGTAGAAGTGGCGAACAGTTGAAGAAACAACTCAGAAAAAACAGGCTGGAAGATTGTCGGTCGACTATGAGATTAGCTACGGTCGACCGAAAACTTGCACGGAGAGCAGCAGGTTTCTGGATTTGGGACGGTCGACCGTCGTGGTTGACGCAGTCGATCGGCCAAACCCTGTAGGATTTTTTGTTTTTGTCGTTGCCTTGCGGTCGACCGCGACGATCGCGGCGGTCGACCACGTATCTGAGCTGGACTTTAGGTTTTCAACCCGTTTCATTTGTTTTTATAAAATCCTAAACATGATTAATTAGGGTTAAGCAAGTACGTTTTTTAGCAGCTTTTGAGTGAGAATAATGCATCCTGTGTGAGAGGATTTGTGAGAGATCTAGAGAGCTTTGTTCTAGGATTTATTTGTGAGTTTTGTAACCTATTTGTATTCTCTTGATTTCTAATAGTAAGAACTCCCCCCTTCTTGCCCTGTGGACGTAGGCAATTTGCCGAACCACGTAAAATCCGTTGTCTTGCTGTGGTTGTGATTTGTGCTTGTGTTTGGTTGTGATCTTCCTCGTTCTTGTTCGTGTGACTTGAGTTCCGCTGCGCACAACACATGAACCATCATAACTTGGTGCTGCGCTTCTGAGATCATAACTGATGAAGCTTCCCTACTATGCCTTAAATGCTCATTATTGCTATAACAAATCACTTGACACAACATTAACTATTTGATAGACCATATATATGTTGGTTATTTCGTAATTTTGTAATATGATTTTTTAGAACTAAGATAAATATAATCTTTAGACCAACATTGGAAAAATTATATATCTATAGAATTTAGCAACAGGAATTCTACTTTCATGTTCTTAAACTTGTCTCCTTTAAATCCGGAAGCAAGCATTATTCTAGGGAGATTGTAAATATCTCAGCAGATTATTGTAGATTTTTCCTAAATTAAAGGACTACGACATCCTACTTCAAAAGGATCAGCTCCTTAACTTTAGGATTAGCTGAGTATACTCTACAACAAGCTTATTTATCTCTTCAACTCTTGCTATCTTATATAGGTCAAAATGCACTTATCCGCCGAAAAGAATTGTCCAAGTCTCCATATGAACTCTTCATGATCTTTATCCGTTGGGAATTCAATGAATGTTAAAGCAACAAAGTATTAAGACCAAGTATTTAGTAGTTATCCATGTAGATAGTTGTTGTTGTCATATTGATATTTACTCCATTTTACAAGTCTTTGTAATATAATCTGTATTTGTATGCTTTATAAAGTCCATAAGTGAACATGACAAGTCTATGCATTCAGTCATTAAAGCTTCTTACTGTGATTCAGGAGTAAGGGTCACCATCTCTATTAAGTTTCCTTCATCCCTCTTGAATTAAGTTAGACACCTAGGATCTTGATTTTTTCTGTATACGAATTTCTTTTTTATTTTCTACCAGTTTATGAGAAAACATGTTTCCAGCAGAGTTTTCAATCTTGTACTTCTCAAAAACAAGTATTCAGGTTCTAAGTGGCATAAATCCAGGGGAAAAAAACCAAATGGGAAACAAACACCAGTAATCAATGATGGAGGTTTAATACCTATTCTGGACAAAGCAGTAAAACTTAATAAAAATCCATTTACTGTTACACACTAGGGTAAGATTCAGCCGTCTTTTTTTTTAGGGGAGGGAATGGTTGTTAAATTGTTATGCACTATGATTGTCTACTTAGTTGCTTGATGGTTGCACCTTACCCTTCCTCTAAAATTTCCCCATGGATTAATCTTTACTGAATTCACATTTCATTGTGAACATAAATGCTATGAAGCATGGACACGCATAACGTGAAGCCGTGTCGTGTCGTGTACGTGTCAGACGCATGTGTTGGACACACGTATCCTATGTATTTTTTAGGATTTGCCTTGTGTCGGCGTGTCGGATGGCCTTGTCGGATCCATGTCCGTGCTACATAGCATAAATGAAGTGCATTCTTTGATTTAGTATTCAGTCCCTTTGTACTTGTAGTAACGTAGCTATAATAGCAGATGCACTCAATTGTACTGTTTTACATCAACGTGTACCCAAATTTTTTTTCTAGTATTTCAGAAGGAAATTTGAAATTTGATTGGCCAATGAATTTTGTCAGAGTTCTCAGTTGATACATTTTTCTTGTCAGTTTTTGGTTGATTAAATTGTTTTTTCTGTTTGAGGGAATGGTTGATTAAATTGTTATGCACTTTGATTGTATGCTTAGTTGCTTGATGGTTATTGTCTACACTGCTTATTAAGTTTCCCATTACTGAACTTGCATTTCATTGTGAAAATTTATGAATTTCATCCTTTGAGATGGTATTTGGTCTCCTCGATTGTGTACTTTACATTTTTCTAGTATTTTCCCAAAGAAGTTGGAGATTTGATTGGGCAATGAATTCTGTCAAGAGTTCTTAGTTGATACCATTTTATTATTGACAGGTGTGGGCTCAACCATTGGTGCTGGGGTCTATGTTCTTGTAGGAACTGTTGCACGAGAGCACTCAGGACCTGCTCTAACTATTTCCTTTTTGATAGCTGGAATAGCAGCAGCTCTTTCTGCATTCTGCTATGCTGAACTTGCAAGTCGTTGTCCTTCTGCAGGAAGTGCCTATCATTATTCTTACATTTGTGTTGGAGAAGGGTAATTGCAATTATATTCAACTCAATCTAATTAGGGTTCATTTCACAATCCCCTAGAACTTTCTGGGGCTTTGCGCACATAACCAACCTGAACTTTTCTATCTCAAACCCCCTAATCACTGATGTTTCTTATATTGTTGAAAGTTCAGGAGGACACTCCAAAGTTTAGGAGGATTTGTCAGATAAAAAAGGTTCATGGGAGTTAACCCCCACCCCAAAGTTCAGGGGAGGTTTAGTGAAATTAACCCATCTAATCACTGATATTTCTTATATTCATCTGATATAAATTCATTGCTTCGATCCCAAAAAATGTGAAAAGCAGAAAAAAGAAACTAGTGGATTTATTATGGCTTTTGTTATATATATTTGGCCAGTGTTGCTTGGATTATTGGTTGGGCTCTGATCCTAGAATATACCATTGGTGGTTCAGCTGTCGCAAGAGGCATTTCTCCAAACTTGGTATAGCAATTGATTCTTTATCTTGAAGCTGTACTGCTTTGTTGCTTAATTCTGATATTCTGATTGTCTGTGCAAATTATGCTTCCAGCTCTTGCTAGTAGTATAAGAGAGTGAGCTGCTTTCTCCTATCGGTCTAATTCCATCCAGTGAAATGAATCACTGGGGAAGTTCCAGACCGTTATCAAAACACTGATAATTACTGTAGTGTTGCAATTGTTATTGGAGTTCTCTTCTGGGAGTTTCTCTCTGAGTGTATTATATATATGCTTTCAGTAATTGACATTACTGATAGAAGAGGAAATGTCCTAAAAGCAAACTAAGTTAAATATCAGGACTTCGTTTTAGAGGGCTCCTTTATATGCCCTAACATGGTGGTTGCTTTCATCTTATCTTAGTCTCTAGGATTGAGCTTGAAATTTGCTAATTCTTATCTATAACCGCCTTATTGGGCATTAAACATATACTCCATCTCAATGATTTTGTCATATAACTAAGTTTTTCATATAATAATTGATAATGATATAGTATATTACTTGTTGTGAAACACTTGCACTAGTGGAACTTTCTGCATATGGAAAATAGATGTCAAAATCTCAAACTATTGTATCAGTCAAAATGCTTAGTTGAATGTTTCACGTTAGTCTTCTGTTTAGGCTTTACTTATTGTACGACTTGTATTGGGGCATCCTGCATCTTAAAATTCCTTCAGCTGATTGAATGCAGTATGATTTAACACGAGTTTCATTTTATGCAACTTGATGTTGTTAACTTTCAGGCCTTACTCTTTGGGGGACAAGGTAGCTTGCCTTTTTTCCTAGCCCGTGTAGAAATTCCAGGCCTAGATGTTGTGGTTGACCCGTGTGCTGCTATTCTTGTCCTGGTTGTCACTGCTCTTCTATGTGTGGGAATAAAAGAGGTATTGTTGATTTCCTGCAATTTTTCTATTTTACTCAATGTTTATCGTTATTGAATTTTGAGAAATATCTTCGGCAGAGTTCATTTGTACAAGCCATCACCACAACTGCCAATGTCTTTGTCATGCTATTTGTTATCATAGCTGGTGGATATCTTGGCTTTCAAACCGGTTGGGTTGGATATTCTGTTTCTAGTGGGTAAAGGAAGCTTTTTTTTCAAAATTTATGATTTGTGATATTCATTATTACTTCTAAAATAATTCATCAAAATAATTTAGTTGATCTTTCTGTTGTGTTCTAGATACTTTCCTTATGGCATTAATGGCGTGCTTGCTGGATCAGCAACTGTTTTCTTTGCATATATAGGCTTTGATTCAGTCGCTAGCACTGCGGAGGAGGTACATTTTCTTTATGCTATTTAACCGCATGTGGTGTTAAGAAGAAGAATAGAATGGGAAATGAGTACACTAGATTAGATATAGGATTTTTTATTAAAAGCCAACTGAGCACTTAAGGAGATGTGTATAATCAAGTAAAAGGAATTGTTCAAATATCTGCCAAGAGTAAAGAGAAGGATAGGACTGAGAAATAGCTCACGAAGATGGAATATGAAGTATTTATGAATGAGTAAATTCATAAAACCTGCATGAAGTTTTGGGGTTCTTGAACAAAATACCCTGAACTTTATAATTGAGAGAAACCTCCCTGAATACTAAACATTATACTAAACGTCCCGAACTATTAGAAAATCTCATCGATGGCGATAAAGGTAAAACCTTTTGAACTATGACCCGGTTGTTGTGTCTGGAAGTTCCAATACAGCCTGATTATGGTTGTGACTCTCTAAAAAAATATGGAAGAAGGAAGTTAATTTTCAAACTTTTCAAACTCGTGATTCTAATTTTGAAATTTTATTTTACTTTCCTACCCTTACCAGGTAAAAAACCCACAACGTGATTTGCCATGGGGTATCGGATTGGCTTTGTCTACATGTTGCTTCTTGTACATGATGGTTTCTGTTGTTATTGTTGGCTTGGTACCCTACTTTGCGATGGATCCAGATACTCCAATTTCAACTGCATTTTCCAGAAATGGGATGCAGTGGGCAATGTAAGTTGCATGTTCTTTAATGTATATTTTAAAGCATTCTCTATGTCCAATGATCTCATTCCATCTTTTTCCTTAAAAAATTTAGGTATATAGTAACCACTGGAGCTGTTCTTGCTCTTTGTTCCACCTTGATGGGTTCAATTCTCCCCCAGGTATTTTGGATAATTGAGCTGGTTGCAATTTAGTTTCTTTTGTTGTAGTTTAGAATGTAGGGTGATGCTCCTATGCGTTGAAAATTTCATATTTTCATCTTGGAAAATGATGTAGAAGAGGCTTGGGCTATCTCAGAGCCTTAAAAAGTACATAACAAATGTTTATGGAAGGTCAGGAATTTAAGTATAAGTTTCTCTCAAAAGAAAAAGAAAATGAAGCGTATGTATCTTTTCACATTACGATTTGACCTGCAAATAATAGTAAGGTATCATGATTATTCATGTTTAGATATGCTAGATTTCTAATCAGTGAAATCTAAAAACTATATGCAACATACGTGCAGAAACATATATGTGATTGTTTGGTTTAGCTTATATTTTTCCTAAAGAAGACACCTCCTTGTCTATGATATAAATTGCATTCACATTTGAAATTTCAATATATGAAGCATATTTTACACATTTTAAAAAACAACCAAAGTATGCACAGATATATTCCTCAAGGATAATGCAACTTCTAAAATTAAATGAGGTTTTATTTATGTCTTGTATTATAACAGCCTAGAATACTGATGGCGATGTCTCGAGATGGATTACTGCCGCCTTTTTTCTCAGAAATTAATTCCCATTCACAAGTACCTGTCAAGAGCACTGTCTTAACAGGTATTGGCGCAGCCATTCTAGCTTTCTTCATGGATGTTTCAGAATTAGCTGGAATGGTAAGTTATATGATTGGATAATTTATCTATTTATTAAAAACTTGGGTTAATTGTGGATAGACCCCCTGTAGTATCGCCCAATTGCAGACACACCGTTGTAGTTCTATTGGTGCAGTCCTGTAGTATTTTGTACAAAGTGTGGACAGACCCCTTTAGTGAATTTTTTAGACTCTTTTAAGTGTCAAGAAAATTGCAACTGGGGGTTGATAAGCACCAATAGAACTACAAAGGGTCTATCAACCTCTATAAAACTTCTTTTGGCTCTTTTAAGAATAAAAAAAGATTCACTTAGGGGGTCCATCAGCACAATTAGAACTATAGTGGGTGTTTCCACAATTGGGCAAGACTAAAGTTGATCTTTCCGCAATTAACCCTAAAAATTTTGGTTCTCATTGTGATATAATTCTTTTATAGGCTTCAACTGAGCAAAGTGTAAATATCATGTCATGAAAATGATGGCTTAATTGCAGATAAGCCACCCTGTACTATCACCCAACTGTGGTAAGCAGATACACCTAAGAAGAAATTGTCTTTGACAACCTCTTGGTGGATAAAAGCATAAATCACTCAGGAGGTCTATCTGCAACAATAGAAGTACAGGCTGTCTGTAATTGGGCGATAGTAGAGGGGGTCTATATCCGCTTTTAACATTAAAATGATTGAAATTTAACAAAAAATACTCATGACTTAAATATGCTACATTTCATAGGTCAGCGTTGGGACACTTCTTGCATTCACTATGGTTGCAATTTCTATATTGATACTGAGATATGTTCCTCCGAGTGAAGTTCCTCTGCCGTCGTCATTTCATGAATCAATTATCTCAGTGTCCTCAAGATATAGTGCTCAAGAAATTGATGTAGAAATCAAGGAAGATTGCAAGCAAGTTCTTGATATGGAACCATCGGCTGTGTGTCCTCTTATTAGGAAGGAAGTCGTTCAGGGTAAGATGAAATAGATATAAGCAAATGGGTCATGTTGAATTTCATACATTTAATTAGAGAATATTATTTAAATGTTGTCTTCATGAAGTTGGTAATTTAATGTGAGCATAAACCATAACCATCAACCTAGTTCAAATTAATTGTCACTTCTTCCTAATAAAGTTTACCTCTACATTATTTGCCTCCAAACTTTTCCATATTCATGTAATTTGACAATTTAGTTCTTTAACTTGTGCAACTCGTAATTTTGTTACTATTTTCCCTTTATTACTATATTTGTTCAAAAAATTCTTTTTTGCCCCATTTGAACTTGCTAAATTCTATATACTGCAGATAAAGCAAATGAACAAGAAAGAAGAAAGAAAGCATCATGGAGCATTGTATTTGTGTGCGTTGGCGTTCTCATCCTCACTTCTTCAGCTTCAGCCTCATTTTTACCTTCGTGAGCCCTTTTATCGCCTTTACTCAAAATTTTAAGGGATTTGTAAAGTTTGAGATGTCCGTGGTCACACCGTACAAACACTTCTAATGACTCTTTCCTTTTTCACTATGAAAATTTATTTAGCCCCGTCCAATATGTTGCTTGCTCTGTTGGTGGCTTGCTTCTACTGAGTGGTCTATTTGTTCTATCATGCACTGACCAAGATGATGCAAGGCACAGTTTTGGACATGCTGGAGGTAAAGTACAATATCATTGATCCAATCAGTTATTTTCATTTAGCACGAACGAGTAGAACATGAATATTTGATTTTTATTTATTTATTTATTTGGCTCTTTTCCAGGATTCATTTGCCCCTTTGTTCCATTTCTGCCAGTTTGCTGCATCCTCATTAATTCCTACTTGCTTATAAATCTCGGGTAACATTTTTACTCTCTGTTATTGTTATTATCTCTTTCATATTCTTTTATACATCTCTGTTGAAGCTATCATATTCGTACTTGGCAATCTATGTGCTTCATGTTTATTTACATAATTTTACTCATATACTTATCATTTTTTGCGTGAAATACCCAAGTGCTTCACAAACCCATCACTCACAAATTAGCTGTACAAACTTGTGAATTATTAAATAATCTGTAATAATTGGTTGTTTCCTGGCATACCTAATAAAAGTTAGAAAATAATAGAAGCATTACTTTGATATTTTTGTACTTCAGATTTTAAACAACTGCACTTCTAGCAAATTGAATGGTCCTTGAAGATAAGGTTACCAGTTTAAATTTATCTATCTGATTCAGTTGTTCATTTAAAGTTCTCTTATTATCTATAGGCAAAGAACAAGATGCCCTACAAGAATAATATTCATATTCTCAGCCAGTTAAATGACATGTATAAATTCTTACTTTGACAGTGCTAGTACCTGGATGCGCGTTTCAATATGGCTCGTGATTGGGGTTCTTGTGTATGTATTCTATGGTCGAACCCACAGCTCATTGACGGACGTGATCTATGTACCCTCAGCCCATGTCGATGAGATATGTAGAACTGCATCACGAAGTACAGTTTAAAGAAATGCTTTTGTAATCTGTGTAAAAAGGGAAAAAAAATTGTATCATCATGTATTATTTGTGGCATTGGATCCTCATTCATATACGCTTCGATTATCATTTTATGTATTTGTACAGAAATGATTGGGTCAGGCTTTGATTAATCCTTGCATGAAGAAATGTATGTAGTTTGAACATGTTATCGTGGGTGCTAAAAGTTTGTGTTCTCTGAAAACGGAAAATTCTGAACGGTTCAATGTTTTTTAATCTTTGGATTGGAATGGACAGGATAGGGAGGGTAATTAGCATGTTAAGTTTATTTTGTTTTAGCTCTTATGTTCCATTTAACATTGCATAGGTTATTTCTTGATTTGAACATGCAAAATAATGATTTCAACCTTTGATCATATGTACACTTTTGACTCATTTGCTCCATTCACTAGAACCTACATGAAGCGGATTCGTTCTAGAATAAACCGATTGGAAAACACTAAAGAGTGCACAATGAAAACCAAAAGGAAAAATTAGTGTTAAGAGAGAGAGAAAGCTACATCAAGCGTGTTAATCCTTTCTCATTATTTAGATCAATGACGCAGTGAAAACACATTAGAGGAACTGTAGGGAAACATGATGCTAGTTCAACTCAAGGCCTCTAAATATTATTACATCAAATAACAACACATGAAATAATTAGTTGGTAAAATAGTGATTTAATTTCTCCCATATAAAATGTAAAAAAAATGTTCGTTACAAACATCACATGACTTGATTTCGATCAAGGAGGTCACTTATATTTCGCTCATCAGTTATTTCACAAGATGCTTTCTTCTAAGTGCAATTTTGCTCAACTGTAAATTCGTTATTCACATAGCTCCTCTGAGTGCAGTTGTATGCTGGGCAGAAAACCCTCCAAGATGTACGGATTTATTCTTTTGGATGGTTAAACCACAAATAAATAAATAAATAAATAGTTACAAAGAGGAGTTCACATAAGAAATTAGTGCTGGGAGGTTTTCTAGAAACAAAGTAAGCATTCCTGCAAGCAAACAAATGATGGAAAAAGCGAATATTATCTTCCCAATATACCAGAAACTAATTGAAGCATGTGATGCACGTATAGTTCCATTTGGTGATCGAGCACTGGATAAGTTCTGCAAAGATAAACAAGTAACATAAATGAAATGTCAATGATTAATAGATTTGAATGTTTTTTATAATCAAATTGATAGCTTTGAAGTTCTGTATCAATCACGTTTCTTATTTTCTGGGTAGCGCATTTTTGCATAATGATATAGAGCAGTCAGAGCTTTAATTTTAGCAAAGTAAACAAATTTCCTAAGCAAGGAGGGTGTGCCCCTTAACAATAATAAAATATTTTTCTCATGCCCAGTCATAAGCATTTTAATTAGAAAAACACTAATTGAGAAAAGTATTCCAGTTTTTAGCTTTGCACGAGTTGAAGAACTTTTCCTACTTATCTTGGGCTGAATAGGTATGTGCAAGCAGCAAGCATGCCATCATATTACACTATTCTTGACGAAGGTCTTCATATTTGTATGAAGGAAAATGGCCCTGAACTAGGTTTTGGCACAATACCATCTGCAGAGCAATATTAAAGACAAGTTCCATGTTTTTTAAAGCCCCTATACCCTAATGGATTAGGAAAGGCAATGAAATTCAAGGTGATAGGATCATTGGGGACCTCAACTGAGGCACTAGCTTTCAGCAATTTGCAACTAGAGAATGGCTCTCAAGTCCTTGTTCAAAGAGGAGTGCATGTAGATATGGCAATTAAGGATAAGAGTTTGGAGATGGGATAAATCCTGTAATTTTAGTCTAGGTACATCCATCGCCACCATTGAATGCATGTAATTTAGAAAGTAAGAGGTTCCACCAAACTCATGTCATTCGTAGCGTTAGCCAAAAACATGTCATGTTTCCTCATAAATTGTTCAAAAGACTCTTGACATAAAACTCAGAGAACAACATATTAGCCTACAAAGTTTTTGTTAGCATGACCCTGATTTTTACCCCAACTGTAAAATAAAATCTTTTTCAGAAACAGAACGTCAATCTTTTTTCTTCCTTTCTCTATGTGTACACTAACAACCTAGTATGAAGGGGTATGTATTATGACTTACAAGAGTGTTACAAGAATATGCTAAAAAGATTGGAAATAACATACCATGGTATTAGAAAATCTCTTTGATATCTGCTGCATCGGTTTTGCTTCTCCAAATCCTAATTCATAAAATATCGATTTTAGGTAGGGATACTCAACCCAACAGAAAATTCATGAAGCTAAGGGTATATGCAGAATTACAGTAAATATCATCTGAGTTACCTCTTTCAGTAACTGTCTGTAACTTCCACTCTTTGCCATAATTGACAAGAGTTGCATTGGGACCAAAAGATATAGGTTCTTCCCCTTCTTTGCAAGCCTCAATATATAAGGCTGGTGAAGCCCCATTTTCTATCTTCTTGTTTATTACGCACAATGCAAATCCCGCTTCTGTTCCAGCTGCAAAACGTCTTATCTTACCTGAGCTCGTGCAACAAACCTCCATAAACTGCTGAAAAAAGTTTGAATATCATGATTCTTCTATGTTATCATCCAGAAAGATCAACATCAATCTTAAAATCGAATAGATGTAAAAGGTCTAAATTACCAAATTGGTATATTTAGCGGCATGTCTTTACCAATAAGGTAAATTTATTTTCTCCAACGATAATAAAGTATAAAAAGTGACCTCGTCATAGTTGCGTGATTCCCTGGACCCCCCCCCCCCCCCCTCGAACTGTCGAATAGTTCATGTGAACCGATTCCCAATACATTTACGAACCGATTCGCTTTGATACAAGAATTGGTTCCCTATAATTAGCGTACTGCTTACTAAGTATGAGGAGACCAAAGTTTATTTACAAGTACGTTTTCATGCAAATGTGCTTGTCCAAAGTAATAACTAGTTCTAGATCACTATTTCTTTAACTGATGTTGCTAAGAAGATTTTGTCTCAACCTATTAGTAGCTCTTCAACTAAGAAAAATGGGAGTACTCATTCATAAATACATAGTGTGAAAAGTAATAGATGAACAGTGGAAGGGTGGATAAGTTAGTATTTCATCCATTCCAGTGTTGTAAATAGCGGCAAAAAACGGGGCTATCGCGGCGCGAATAGCGGAAGCGTGGCCTCAGCGCCACGCATAAGGCATTAACGGCCTGCTTAAGCGGTAATACTGCTTTTAGCTTGAATAGCGCGTTTTAGCGCTTAAAAGCGCTTAATCCCGCGTTTGGCCGCTACCCTTTAAATGCGAACCCAACCCCGAACCCGACCCGAATACCCACTAAACGCCTAACCCATTCAACGAAGCCCTAGCCGCCTCTCACGTAATCTCTTCCGAACTCCTTCAACGAAGCCCTAGCTGCCTCCTCCTCCTCTAAGCTCCCCCTCCTCCTCGTCTAAGCTCCTCCTCCTCCTCCTCCTCCTCCAAGCTCCGACGACAACATCATCATCCTCCTCCAGGCTCCAGCTCCTCCTCCTCCAAGCTCCTCCTCCTCCTCGTCCAAGCTCCTCCCCCTCCTCCAAGCTCCGACGACAACATCATCCTCCTCCTCCAGGCTTCAGCTCCTCATCCTCCTCCTCCAAGCTCCTCCAAGCTCCTCCTCCAAGCTCCGACAACAACATCCTCCTCCGCCAGGCTCCGACCGACAGACTTCCAGGCTCCGACGACAAAATCTCCCATATTTACAAAATTGCCCCAAAAGTTTGAATTTCTGCCAAAAAACAAACTTAACATCTCTCCTTAGTCTCTCTCTCACCTCCCACCTCAACTACACCTCCTCCTTTTCCACCATCACTCCCCTCATCTCTCCTCTTTACCTTCCACATCCACTCTCTCCATCTCTCACCTATCCCTCTCCCCTCCCCTCTCCTACCTCAAATAGCAGATGAAGGAGGTGAAGAGGGGAGCGGAGGGGGGGGAGGGGGAGTAGCTGTGGACGAGGGAGAGGAAGGAGATACAGTGGGAGGGGAGGTAAGAGATAGATTAAGAATAGAGATGTTGGGTTTTATTAACAAAAAATCAAGACTTAGGGGTAATTTTGTAAATATGGGAGATTTGAGAAGCACAAATGCAAAAAAAACCTAAATTTTCTGCTCAAATCTCGACCAGTGATTGGATAGGTCTTATTGGCAAACGAGATCACTTTTTATACCCTATCTCCGCCAGAGTCAATAGATATACATTATTAGTAAGAAGGTGCCACTAAATATACCAATCTTATAATTTAGCCAATGTAAAAGTCATACCAAAATATATAAGTGTCATATAAGTAATAAAAGCAAAGCTTTCCTTAAAAGAAAAAATCCTAAAGAAATTAAAGATGCTCGCAAACCTCAGACAACTTAATTTAGGTAGACATAGTTTCTCGATCATGGTTGCGAAATCACATAACAGACTGTATGCATCACTGCCAAATGTAGGCGATCTAATAGCCTGATGCCTGTAGGCGAACCATTATCTCCCTCAGACCCCACTTCATATTCACACATATACACAACCTATATAAGGGTTACATCATTGTTGGTTGGCTATTTTTCTTTCAATTAGGGTGCAGGCAATTCAAGCTTTACAATGAGGCAAAACGGTATCATCAAGGCAAGAATTATGGACATACACAGGAAACATTGACTTTGAAACAGAACACAACTCCTCAGTAGTATGATGCAACGACACAGCAAAATGCCAATAGAATATATGATAAATAATAAAGAAAGTGCTGACATGTTTTAGCCTATCATACATTTCTTTGCAACTTCATGGAAGGAAATAGTCCCTGGCTCTTCAATTCTCTATAAAGTATGTAATGTGTCACTTGTTATATAGAAAAATATTGAAGTCACTTGTAGTTTGATCATACAAGATAACTTATTAATGGTCTCTTCCAATAAAATGTATTTCTATGGTAAATAATTTGATAGGGTAAACTTCATTTATCCCTCCCAAGGTTCAAAGAGTGGCATTTACCACACCTCCCCCCCCCCCCCAACCAAAAACAAAAACAAAAACAAAAACAAAAAAAAAACAGACCAAAGTTTTTATGATAACTTTGTACCCCCAATATTTTTATAAGTTCTATAAGTGGCATTTACCCAAATAAAACGTATGACAAAAAAGTGTCCAACAATTGTCCTAATTGAAAGTGTATTATCTAATTGCAGTCACAAGTGTAAGGCACGTGTATAAGGCGTGTACAAAGTCATATCAGCTACCAACATGGGTATCTGCATGGCAGACATGAATATGACTTCATTATAGAAGCGTCTATGCTACAACCATCAAATGGCGACTTTAATCCAAATTAAATTTCTGTTTGCACAATCAGTTAGATAGTTTGATAATATAATGGATCGCATCACCAACTTACGAATATGCAAATAATATAAAATGAGGATGAGTTTCTTCCTTCTCGAGTCTCAATCTTTTGGGTAATAAATCACTAGCAATTACTAACCAGAATATTCGATGGAAAATAGAACATAAATAAAACCTAATAAGGTGAGTGAATTGGTTCCAAGAAAGTAAGAAAAGAATCAATGGTACCTTATAAGAAACTCTAAAGAAGCAAGAATCAACAAGAAACCCTTTGAAACTGGTGGCAGCTTTACAACTTCTAATGAGCATTCTTTTTCAACACAAGTGATGGATGAAGCCTATCATACTTTATTAATAAGATCACAATCAATCATGATATTTGGTATCTTCTTAATACAACAAGAAGGCTAGATATGATGCTTGAAACTAGTGTATGGTTTAGCTCACACAGATTCCAGGTCAACTTGGCATTCATCATTTCTCATCAACCAATTACAGGCTCTCCCATAATACAGAAAAAGGAATCCTGATAGGTGCCGCCTCAACTATTCAACAGAAGATATCCTAAGTTATGCTAGTTGATGTTTCATGATATATAAGTTACTTACTGGAATAATGCTCATGGTCTTGAGTATAGCATAAGTTACTTACTGTAATAGTGCTCATTGTCTGAGTCCAAATCCTTAAATCGTTATATACATAACAAAAAAAATTGTTTATCCAATTTCTTTTAAGTCAACTCTGATCCTTTCTCAGCATTCAGGAGCTCACTTGGGTCCTTGTCACCATGGGTGCTGCACATTCTCGGTTCTCTGTTGCATTCCATGTGTCCTTTTTTGATACCAAACCCTCTGAAGGACATTCATTCCCTAAGGCCCTACCCATACCCTGGTCTCAGCTACTTAACAAAGCATTATCTTAGTTAAAACCAAAGTTGTGGAATCCACTTTCAATGCCTAAAGAAAATATCCAGGAGTCATATGATCTTTTACTTATCAACATTTTACACGATTCGTGTTTGTGATTGACATTTACATAGACAAATGCAAGTATGGATCCCATCAAGGAGGAGTCACATATACAGCACAAGCAACAAATTCAAGTTTTTAGATCCAGTGATTTACCATATAAACCCTTTGAAAGGGTCTCATCATGATTCAATGCCTAAGGATCAGAGAAATTGGAGCATCAAATTAAGAGGCAGGTAAAGAAAATAAAAGAGTGAAATCCCAACAACTAGGATGAACTTAGCTGGCTTTTTATGCTACTGCAAGCTATGTTGCATGGGTAAGGGTACAGGTACACTTATGGGTACGGGACATGACAAATTTGTAAAATGTAGGGTACATGGCATAATTATACAGTATGCCATACATAGCAGGTCGTGGTATGAATTCGCATTCGCAATTTGCCACTTAGAAAATTTTGATTCGATGGGGGATAGCTTGTTTCGGTACGCAAGTTCGGTTAGTGATAGTTCTAAATCTTTTTTGGGTGTGCTTACTATTTTTCGAAGTGTGTAATAGAAAACTTGAAAGCTAATAATGCATATCAATATTTTTTCGTACGAAACACTTAAATGTTTATTTTTTATAGAGGTCATTTTTTGTTCTGTTTTTCTTTTCACATAATTCATGTTAGGCTCATCATTTCATTTCATGTTTTATTATCAGAGGTATTTAGTTATAGTAAAGTTACTGAATCATATACTCTACTGTGAGACTCCCTTTCACTTGATTGTGCTATTGCATTCCATCTTGCACCTGTGCACTTTAAAGGGACTTTGCACCCCCACATACTTGTAAGTGGCACGCTAATTTGGGGAACCAATTCGTGCATTGAGGGGAATTGGTTTGCAAATATATCGAGTTTGGTTCGCGAGAATTGTACAACGATTAGAAGGGGGTGCAAGGAACCGCACAACTATGGTACAGATACATGGCTATATAAATATTTATATACATTATATTATATATTGGAAAAATAATTAAATGATAACAAGAGTGAGATTTAAAATTCCTATAAGATTACATGTTTTATTAATCATGTGAGACTATAAAATGAAAAATTACAAGTTTTTGAACTAGACATCCAATTGACTCTTCAAAATCATAATCGGAGCCCGACCTATCACCTATGTCCAACTAGTTTCACGAAGTGGATGTAAAGTGTAGGATATATGTACAAAAAATGTGACAGTATTTTAAATTAAAATATGTATTGCATAATTGAGTACATACCCGAATAAAATGTATGCTTATATGCAATGTATGCATATATGCAATGAGTGTCAAGGGAGTTTTGGTACGGGTACAGGTACGTGTCAGGTACGGGTATGGCTTCAAATTAGAAGTACCTATGTAACATAGATTGAAAGTTACCAACTGAGAGGTCTTTAATTGGTTAAAAAGAGGAAATAAAGGATAAAAGTTGGGAGAGGTGATCATGGGTTTGGACCCAAGAGGCACGCAACTGTGACATTCTTTAAAATGATATTTCTAGTTGTAGGGGTTGCAAGAAGTTGCAACCACTAATACAAATCCATTTTTGACAATTTGATGCATGTCATGTGCTCTTTTTTTATCTCAAACCTAACATGTGAATTGCACTCATTCCTAATCTTCATTCTTTCTTATTTTGAATACTCAAGTAAGTTCTTACATATGGCAGTACTGCACATAACACTCGTCAAATTGCCAAAACAAAATCATTCTTGGTTGACTAGGGTCTAAATGTAATCCAACATCATCGACCTTAAGAGTTCCGTAGTTAAAGAGGCAATCTCATGGAACCCCACTTTGAATACCTACAATAAATTCTAGACTTGTTAAAGTGACAACAAAAAGGAGAATCATGTACTTTATGTGGGAGTTATTTGAGGAGACTCAAACGCCTTATTTTTGGTGTGGCAAATGGGTTTATAAGGCATTCCTCTAGAGCATGTTCAGCAACTTATTTATTCTGACTTATAAGGAGCTTTTTACTTGTAAGGTACCAATATGATGTTTGGTGAGGGTGAACTTTTTTACTTATTTGTTACTTATAAGTAGGGGAAAAATAAGTTTAGATTTCCCAACTTATTTTTTCCCCCTACATATACGGAACTTTCCTTATTCAAACCAAAAGACAATTCCCAAAAGAAACAAGGGTTAACTACTTTTTATTATAAACTGATTAATATTATTAATTAATAGTTAAGTAATTAATGAATTTATTAACAAATATATTTCTCAATATGAAATTAAATAATCTCAATATTAATAATAATCATAAATAATATAAAGTATACAAATATTTTAATAAAATATATTTCTTCTTATGAGATAACTAACTTTTAATTAATTAATTAATCACAATATTAGTAGTTAGAAATCACAAATAATGTAATATATAAAAATATTTTAATCAAATACATTTATTATTATGAGATAACTAATTTTTTATTTATTAATACGAAATTAATTAATTAATCACAATACTAGTAATTAGTAATCACAAATAATGTAATATATAAAAAATTAATAAAATATATTTATTATTATGAGATGACTACTTTTTAATTTATTAATTACTTTATTAATAATAATATTTTATTACAATTAAATTAATTAACTAATCTCAATATTAATAATTAATAATCACAAATAGTGTAATATATAAAAATATTTTAATCAAATACATCTCTTATTATGAGATTACTAATTTTTAATAAATTAATTATTTTATTAATATCAAATTAATTAATTAATCTCAATATTAGTAATTAGAAATCACGATGACTTTAATATATAAAAATATTATTATTAGTTAATTAATTAAATTATTATTATTATTATTACATTAATATGAAATTAACTAACTGATCTCAATGTTATTCATTAATAATCATAATTAAGTTGAAATAATCAATTTTTAGTTAATTAATTATTTAAATAATTAATAAATTTAATAATATTAATTATCTAGTTAATATAAAATGAATTAATTAGTCACAACATGAGATACAATAAAATGTCTTTTTTGGTCATTTGACATTTAACACAACCTTCTAAGTTATTGGTTTACTAAATGGCTAATATCAGATTATAAAGTGATACTCATTTTCCAATAAAGTGACACAACCTTAAAAGTTAGCGTATAAAATGACATTCACTTTCTAATAAGGCGTAAATATTGACTCCAATGACAATAAGACCTTAAAATTGACACGCTTAACCAATAAGGTCTACTCTAGTCGCTGGATTATTAATTTGAGAGGGAAAATTAAGGAGTTTTGCACATATACCCCTCAAATATTCCTCACGTATAGATTTGCCCTCTCAGATTCAAATATTTGTAAAACCATCCAACTTTCCCCTACCCCTCCCCTCCCCTCCCCCCAAATCCTCCTCTCCTGTCTCCTACTCCCTCTTCTATTTTCATCCTTCCTAAATCTTTACCCTCACCTCTTCTCTCTCCT
>BQKN01001098.1:702593-755314 GCA_022839385.1 Asparagus kiusianus
GAGGAAGGGGTAGAGGGAAGGAAAGTGAAGAGAAGGGGAGGAAAGTGAGGAGAGTAAAGGTAGAGAAGATGGGTAATGTAAGTGAGGAGAGAGTCAGATTTTTTTTAAAATAATTAAAGTTCGAAGGCAAATCTGTAAGTGTGGAATATTAAAGGATATATATATAAAAATCCTTAATTTTGACACTCAAATTAACAATCCGGCAACTACAGCAGGTCTTATTGATTAACTGTGTCATATTATAGATCTTATTGTAGCCAACATTAATTTTTAGGCCTTATTGGAAAATGAGTGTCATTTGATAGCATCATAGGGTATTTTAGCATATAAAAGCATAATGTCACATGTAAAGAGCAATGACCTACATCCCTTGAGAAACTCTTGTATGCATGCATTATAGGACACAAATAAACGATTGGATCACCTTTCTTGTTCAATGATGACGACACTGCCTGGGTTTGTTTCCATCACCTTTATTTGGTACCTTTAATTGATGATTAAAAGTACAAATAACTTATTACATGATGAATAAGTTCTAACTGTCACATGTAAGACGTGAATGTCACATATAAGGTCTAAATGTCACATTTAAGACCAAAATGTCACATATGATATCATACTGTCACATTTAAGGTCAAAAGCTCACATATAAAACCTAAATGTCACATATGACCTCTAAACATCACATATTATACTTATACGTCACATAGCATTCTGAAATGTTACATTTAAGATTAATGGATCACATTTAACAATTAATGGACTAACCAGGAAAGTAAACCATATGAATGCCTTGCTCAACCAAATATTTGGTCTTTTGCTGTCTCTTTAGCACGCCAAGCTTTAGAATAACTAACTTTTAAATCATATTAAAAGTGCAATTCCTTTCTAATGTCAATTGGGTTGATAGATGAACGGGTCTTCATAATTGATTGTGGCATACTCGCAATTCACCTTCTCGATGCTCTAGAATGACCAACTGTACTGTTATGTTGTCTGCAAGTATATTGAGGAACTAATTTTTTATAGCAAAGGCTGACACATGGCTCAATAGTGGAGCATAAAGTACCTACGGGCATTTTGTTTCTTTTCTAGACATTTAATTAGCACGAACATGTTTTGGCTCATTGTTAACATATTTAAAGAGAACTTATTAGCTATAGAGTAGTATTTAAGAACTATTCTAACTTCTTTTGCGCTTTCAAATTGCCGTCCTTTTTCACTAATTGCCTCGTACCACCATGCCAGGATTCCTATCGAGTCACTTACTATGTCATCCATTATTCATACATACTCTCCTTGAGGATTGTCATTTGGGATCCTCTCTGATTCCTGGATATGCTTTGATGACTGTGAGTTTACAGGAAGAAACTGCAAGTTAATATAACATACATATAAGTCACGTGTGACAATTACAAATAACTGTTAACTTGTATATGTTACAAATAAAGTTGATATGTCACGTGCAATATCTGTAGGTCACATATAAGACGTAAACATCATAGTTTCCATTATAATGTGTATACAGGATCTAAAAAGAATCTTTTTGAACACTTAAACTCTGTTTCTGTACATGTTTATGTCACTTTGGCATGTGTGGGTTCTTCATCTCTTTCAGTAACAGTCATGGTATCGTGTTTAACCCCATTAAATGATGATAATCTATCATGTTGAGAATATCTTCATATTTAGAAGCTTAAATGAGACATTAGGAAGCTTCTCGAGAAAGTAACTTATCAATAAACTTTCATACTGTACTTTTAAATTCTCTATAGCATGAAACTTCAATTCAACTAAACTTGTTGCAGAATTGACTTTAATGAGGGTTGCATTGGTGTTTAGCGAAATCATATATATTAAAGATTTTTTTATTTTGATTGTTGGAGAAGTTAAGAGGAAGGAGTTAGGAGCATTTTGGTTATTGAAGGTTGTTGAGTAGAATCTAAAGAGGGAAGAAAATATTACCTTGATATGGGACATCATTTGGAGGGAACTTAGTATGTTCCCTCTAATTTTTCATTTCCCTTCAAAAAATCTCTCTCAGCCATTAATGTCATTCTTTTCTCCTCTTAAACACATCACTTTTTATTGTACAATGTAATGATGGGCTACCTAATGAAACAAAATTTTGACAATCTACGAAAGGGTAAAAAAAGGTAAACTGGGCAATTCTTCAAAATACAGTATAAGAACTTTATACAATGTTGGGCTAGGGGTGTTTTATCATAGAAACTTGGGTCAAAGAGCTTGAATGAGTTTGACTCTAGTTAGGGGTAGGGAGTGCATAACTTTTTGAAAGTTGCTTACTCCAAGCAATGTTCTCAAAAGAAAAACCTAACAAAGAAACCTGCTAAATAGGTTTTCAAGTGATTTCCTTTAAAAATCTCCGAAATGAGTTTCCTAGAACTGGAGTCATATCAACCAATGGGAGGATATCACCTCACTCCCACGCTTCATTTCAAAGCGGGAACCAAACTGAAGAAAAGGAAAAAAAATTAGAAAATGGATTTCGTATAATGTAGTTTCTCGATAATTTGGCCAACCAAACAGGAACAATCAACATTCAAATATCAATCAACACATAAAGTAATTGTTATAAATTTAGAGACCTTGACATTTAAATCCATATATCAAGTATAATTATGAGCACAATATTCAAAACATATATCTTTCTTTTCTATTTTGTTTAGAGTGTTGATCTTTTATATTTATACTAATTAAACACATGTTACATATTATTAGAATTATGCTAAACATATTTTTAGCATATTCCTTTATTCTCTCAATCACATCCCTAATATCTCTCAATCACATATTCTTAATATTATTGCTAATATAACTATAACATCATAAATCTCCATAATATGTTCCTTAACACAACTCCCCAAGCTAGAGCATTTATATCATATATGTGACCTCATTGCAGTAGTCTTGATATTCGTATCTTCCACCTAAATTCAAATCAATTCATCCTCCATCGAGTTCCACCAAACAAGAGCTCCCCTCCAAAATCCACCAAACAAATGATCCTCTGAGGGATCCAACAAACAAATGATCATTCTCATAGATCCACCAAACAAATGATTCTCTCAGGGATCTAACAAGCAAATTATCATTATTTAGGGAGTTGCCAAACAAATGATCCCTCTTTAGAGATCCACCAGACACATGAAGCCGAGAGAACAATCTTAACTAAACCAAACTCAAACAAACCAATGAAACAATCTCCTTCTAATCAATCTTCAAAATCTAATAAAAAACTAACAAAACAATATTATTCTGTATCAATCTCAAAATAGGTCAACGTAGCATCACCCTACCATCCTTTCAAACCAACAAAATGTCAAACACCTCTCCTCCATTCTCAAACAAGCCAACCAACACATAACAAAGTTCAAATCCAACCTCAAAGATCAAAATAACACAAATCACTTTGAAATCCAACCTCAACCACATGAAACAAAATCCAAACCAAATCCTTATTCAATCAAAATCCTTTTCTGTCCTTCCTTTTTTCCCCTTTCCTCTACTTTTCCTTTCCTTTTTTCCTTCCTTTTTTCCCCTTTTTTTATTCTCTTTTTTTATTCTCTTTTTTTGTTTCTTAAACTTGTAGCTAATGGTGGCCAAGGTTTCTAGAGGACAAGCGTTAACGGAGGTGGTGTCCACAAGTTATGTAGGTGTGAATGAAGGCAAATCGAGGTGGCATAGGCAACAATGAGAACGTGTACATTACGGACGACTGTTGCTACCAATGATGATAATCTTAATCATGACGTGCCTATCAAAAGTAGAGCGAACAAGAATTCACAATTGTTTACGACAAACAGTAACCACAACACTGTTTACAACGAACAACCACCGCGGAACTATTCATCATGAACAGTAAGTCGGCGCTTTACTGTTTATACAGTAAGCAACAGAAAAAAGGATGATAGAAAGACAACGAGGAGTTTGTGATGAGGGAATTGGGGGCTAGAGTTTTACGAGGATTTAGGATTTTGTGGAGTCTAGGGTTTGTGTGGCTCTGATACTATTTCGAAATTTATTATCAAAAAAACCAAAGACTTAAGTGTAGAGCTTTGTTGACCTTTTATATTTATACTAATGGGAATTAAACACATATTACATATTATTAGGAATATGCTAGATATATTTTTAGTATATTCCTTTATTCTCTCAATCACATCCTTAATATTTCTCAATCACATACTCCTAATATATTATTCCTAATATAACTATAACATCATAGATCTCCATAATATATTCCTTAACATAAGAGTAAATTACACTAAACCCCTAAGAACTTTCAGGATTTTGGAGTAAACCCCTACTTTCAACATCGCACTAAACCTCCAATAAATTTTGCAAAAAACCCAATATCTTTTGCGTGAATTATGCTAAACCCCAAAAACTTTTTTAAATGCCTTTCTATGTTGTTTTTTGGTTCTAATTTACAAGGCTTATTTACAAAATGCAGAAAATTATAGGGGGTTTCAACAATTCCAAAAAGGTATGGGGGTTTTGTGGGATTTTGAAAGTGATTGGAGGTTTATTGCAAAGAACTAAAAGTTCTTGGGGTCTAGTTTACTCATTTTATCTTCCAAAATCACGGAAATGACTTGGCAAAATAGGGGTGATTATAAGCAATGTTTGAAAAGACTTTTTTGAAACTAGCTTCGAAACTTTTTGAAGGGTAAAAACTTCAAAGCTTAAGAGTGAAGCTATTTATCCCTTGAAGCTTATGCCTCATCGCTTAAAGCATTACTGAAGTGTGCACTTTGCGCTTCATAAAGTGCTTCTCTTTTCAAGTGCAAATTTTAGACAAGATGGGAGGATATAAAATGATTTTTAGCTAACATTAAAGTGTCCCTATGTATCTTCAGTATGAATAAGATATATATGACCATGTAGGTATAAATAAGATATATATGATATATATATGTATTTTCAGTATGACCATGTGGGTATAAATAAGATATATATGATATGCATGTAGCTCAGTTTATTGTAATTTGCATCTATACTTCACATATTTAATTCTTATTTACTACTTAGAACATGAATGTATCTATTTGTATATTAGTATACCACTATATAGTATATATTCATAATT
Source organism: Asparagus kiusianus (assembly GCA_022839385.1). NCBI lineage: Eukaryota > Viridiplantae > Streptophyta > Magnoliopsida > Asparagales > Asparagaceae > Asparagus > Asparagus kiusianus. Next base: position 707,707 of record BQKN01001098.1, read on the forward strand.
TTTACATATTTTAAAATTAAAATACTTAAACTCACGAGGCTTACGCTTTGAAGTTTACGCCTCACTTCAACAAAGGGTCCAACGCTTCACCTTGTACTTCTGCTTTTTCAACATTGATTAGAGTTTTGAATGTTTTGTTTGGATCTTAGGACTGGTTTTGTTTATCCTAGAAGCAACCTAAACCTAGATAATGAGAAAAATTAAGAATTGATGACATACGATTGGCAATCCCTAAAATAGGACCTCAAAACAAAGTCAAAATTTTAGTTAGTAATAGAATTAAACAAGTTATTGCAGCAACCCTGTATGATAAAATCCATTAATCGAAGAAAGTGAAAAAAACTAAGACAACAAAGAGTAAAAAGTTACCAGCGGCTGAGATAGATTTTCTTCTTTGCCTTCCACCATTAAAAAAAAGAGCTCTCGAAAAGGTCAACTCTTATTTTCTTCTTCTTCAAACTTGGGACTCTAGAGAAGGAAAAAAGAAATGAAGAATTTTGATCATGTACTACTTTGACTATTTAGATGAATGAATGGTAAACATTTCACATTTGTGTGAGGTTCTTGTGGCTTTTGCATCTTAGATAGAATCTGGATATTCAGCATTCATATATCTTGCACTTGGTCGATCAAGGTTGGAAAACTCTCAATTTTATGTTGTGGGCCTTTATAAAAAAAGTCATACTTGAATGAACAAAATGATCAATTCTTCCTGAAAATATTGGTGAGAACTCTTCAAGTAGGGTTTGAAACGAACCAAATATTTAACAAATAATTCGGCATTTATTCGCTGAAGTATTTGGTAAGATTCGATTTGATAGTTCATTGAACAATAAACAAATAGTTTTTGGTATTTGATCCATAAACCAATAGAATATACCACGTATATTTGATTCGTTTCTTTAATAAACTATTTGTTTATATATTACTCTTTAGACCTACAAATTTTAGTTATTATATTTTCTATGCATCCCAAAAAAAATTATACATATTGTCTCATATATGTAGTTTTTAATTGTGAATATTACGTTTGTCACTAGATTGCATATTCATTGATTGTATCATGTTTGGCTGCATAATAAGACCAGGATAGGATAACAAATATTTATCAAGTATTTATCAAATATCTACCAAATATTAACTAAATAATTTATAAAAGACTACAAAAAAACTATTAACAAATATTTGTGAATAGTTGTCAAATATTTGAATACTAATTGAATCAAATTCGAATACACATTTCCTATTCGTTACGAAATACGAATTCAAAGAGTCGGATATGAACCGAATATAAATATGAATAATGTGGTATTTGAATCGAATTTAGTTAGTTTGCACCCCTATTCTCAAGTGTAGCTATTTTGTTCTACTAGAATATTTAAGGGACAAAATAGGTAAATTGATAATTCAACGAGGAAGTTCAGAGTTCATGAATACTTTTAAGAATGAGTTAGCTATTTTCCTACTAGAATTATTGCATATGCAATAGATGTTAAAACCTATCATGCTATGTTCGTTATAAAAAGAGGCACTTAAATACACTAAGATTTCATCAAGTTCTACAAGATTTTTTTTTCTTTTTTCCATTTGAGATGAGTTATTTTATATTATCTTATCTACAATTGGCTATGATATATATTTCAATTTTTGAGTGTTGATGTAATTTTCACAAAAGAATATAGGATAAATTCACAATCCAGGGCATTAGTTTCAAAATACCACCCAACGAATTAATACGAAGAGTATGTTTCATATTTTATTCAAATGTTATATTTAATCATTTTTAAGTCAAATATGTAGATACATTTCAAATTTTGATAATATTTAGACTAGAATGTACTACAATTCTAATTGTTATATTTATATCTAGTAATTCTTTCAAAAAAGTACCTTGTCATTTTATACTTTTATCTCTTACAACACACACTGGATTATAATTTTTAAATATCGGATACATCGGATGACCAAATTCTATGAAATGTCAGGTCTATAGAGTAAATATTGGCAAAAAACTCCTACAACACACATTGGAGGCTTTATTTGGATGTCCAGACTGATTTTGTTTATCCTAGAAGCAATATAACCCTAAATAATGTGAAAAATTAAAAACAACTTTATACGATTGGCAGTGCCAAATATAGTAAAAAAAGACAATTTTAGCTAATAACAGAATTAAACAATTTATTGGAGCAATCCCATATGATAAAATCCATTAATCAAAGAAAAAAAAGAAACTGAGACAGTATAGAGTAAAAAGTTCCCGAGGGCTAAGACATATTTTCTTCTTTTCCTTCATTGAAAAAAGAGCTCTCAAAAAACGTTAACTCTTCTTCTTCTTCTCAACCCTTGGACTATGGAAAAGGAAGAAGAAATAAAGTATTTTGATCATGTACTTATGTTATGTTTGGATTAGGAACTTTTTTTAATCCCAGGGTTAATTTAACTCACTATAGTCCTAAGATATAGTAGTCTAGCGGACTATATTGAGTTCAACTTTTAATAATATATTTGGTTCAAATTGCCATTAACACCTCTAATACCTATGTCATGTTTGGAAACTTGTCATTATAAGGGTGTATAAGATTAGAACATACTAGTAAATGTCCACAATGCCCTCTACATATAAGCGAAGTATTTCATGAGTTTGTTTGTGATTTTTAGATTTTCAGGGGATTGTTTGTAATCATATTTCTAAAGGGATGTTTGTAATGTTCATTTATTTCGATTTTTGTAATTTTCCAAACTTTAAAGGGGTTATTTGTAATTTTTGAAGTTCTTACGATTTCTTTGTAACTTTTGAAATTTAGGTGGTGGTTTGTAATTTTCAAATTTTAGGGGGTTATTTGTAATATTTAAATTTTTTGAAGAGTTTTCTGTTATTTTTAAATTTTCAAGTGTAGTTTGAAATTTGTAGATTTTTTCAAGCGTTATTGCAATTCAGTTTTCTCAGGGGGCTATTTGTAGTTTTTTATTTTTACTTCTTTATTTTTAGTTTTTAGAGTCTTCAAGGGTTTGCTTGTAATTTTTGATTATTGGCCTCTTTTTAATTTTTAATTTCTTTAGGGGATGTTTTGTAGCTTTCAGATATTTCATTTTGGCAAAGGCCTTTCCAAATATCAAGGGAGTAACAAATATCTAGATTTAGGGGGCTTAATATGTAAATAAGGATGATTATGAGTATATGTCATCAAAGTGGGAATACGCAAATGGAATGATTAATATGCAATCAAAGTGGATGAGGGAAATGATTGGGAATGAAACATCTTAATAATTTTTAGAAAGTTAAAGGGAATGGTGTCATTTTTAATCTAATCCCAAATGACAAATAGTCCCAAGACTATAGTAGCACCCCCTCACCCCCCCATTATTTAGTCTTAAATCTCAGGACTATTTCATTTTAATGTACTAAATAGTTCTACCTAATATCCCCTAAAATTTTGAACCAAACATGTTACTATGTTATTTTAAAAGATTAAAGGTTTGTTAACTCAAAATAATACACAATCCAAGCATGGTCTTATTGTTGATTACTTAATTGTAAATTGTGATCACATGTAGATGCGGTTCTTGAGGCTTCTGCATCTTAGATAGAATTTAAATATCCATCATTCGTATATCTTGCACTTGCCAATTGGACAGTCAAGATTGCAAAACCTTGTTTCTTTCTGGATGAAGATTTCAAAACTTAATTCTAAATTTTTTTGGATAATTATAAATTTGTAAGATGTGGCCTTTTAGGATATAAGCCTATAGAAAGTCATACTATAATGGATAAAAAGATTAAATCTTCCTTTAAATATTGATACTTTACAAGAGACTTGAGAGTTCACGAGTACTTAAAGGATGAGTTAGTTATTTTGTCCTACAAGAATTATTGCACATGCAAATGCACGTGCAAGCATTGTTTTAAATATCGATCGACTTATCGATATATTGATATATTGGCCTACATATCAGTTTTGAAGGGTCCCCAACACAACATTTACAAATTTAAATCAGTTTTCGATATTTGAGTAAATTTCCTGATATTTCGGATAAATAGGCCGATATTTATGATTTGTAAATATCACAACCAATTTGGGCTTTTTTAGCTTTAGAGCTATTTTTGGGTTTGGGTTTCTAAGTACCAATCCGACCCAAAATCAAACCCCATACCTGAGGCTGAACCCAAAATCGAACCTGATCTCAAAACCCTAAATCAAATACTGTCGTTCTTGTCCTCTCGCGTCACTATCTTCTCCGCGACATCCTCAACTTCTCCGCCCTCAATCAATGTTGTCGACACACTCATCAACACCGCCAATAAAGCCAACAAAGGTCAGGTCTCGTTCTCATTCTCCTCTTTTCTACCATTGTTAGTCTCTCTTCTCAAATCTCCCACTCTCCTCTCTTCCTACCTCTCTTTTCTCTTTTCTATCTCTTCTCAAATCTCTCTCCTCTCGCTCTCAGTCTTCTCTCTCTATCTTCCTCTCTAATCTCTCTTTAAAATGCAGCTAACCTCTCTCCCTAATCTCCCTCAATTGTTAATATAGAAAAATTGGAGGAAGAAAGTGAAGTAGAAAGAGTGATTTCTTACTTAAAAGTGAAGGTATACCATCCCTTCATTTTATTAATTTGCATTAAATTTTTCCATTCAATTGAAATTTGGACTGACATTAAAATATTGATTGAAACTAGTTAATATGTGACTGAAATTATTGACTGTAAGTAATGAAATAATGACTGAATACTAAAATATTGGATTTATTGACTGAATATTAGATTGTTGGAGGCTATGTAGCACGGACACGGATCCGACACGGCCATCCGACACGCCGACACGAGGCAAATCCTAAAAAATACATATGATATGTGTGTTCGACACGTGTGTCCGACACGGACACAACACGACAGGACTTCATGTTATGCGTGTCCGTGCTTCATAGGTTGGAGGGAATTATTGACTGGATATTGGATTGTTGGCTAGAATTATTGAAATTATTGACCAAAATTGAATTTTTTGACTAGAATCCATGTTTATTGAATGTGAAGGTGATAATAGGAAGATGTTATCCGAATGTCAAGGATCTACTGCTCCTCAAAACCGGATGGTAAAGATCATTGTTGGCAATATGAAAGGAGAGTTGGTTCCAACACTGGAAAGGTGCGATGTAAATTTTGCTTGCAATGTCTTCGCGATGGAAAAAGGGAAATTGTAAGCTATATGATAAGGTTCCTGAGGATGTGAAGAAAATTTGTGCAATGTTGAGGCGGATAAAAAAAAGGATGAAAAGAGTGCTAGATTGAATTTGTTATTGAGTAATGTGAATGAAGGGGGGGGAGGAAGATGAGGAGAATCCATCACAAAGCAACTCATCCTCTTCATTCAAGATAAAAGGGCCAATGGACTCTTTTGCAAGTTGCTACAAATAACATAGCGGCCTCTACTAGCATGGCAAAGACAAGATCGGGTATCTTTTGGATAACTTGTGCAGCACACTGTGTTAATTTGATGTTTTGTGACATAGCCAGAATCAAGTCTATTTGGAGTGCAATTCTCATGGAAAGAACTGTATTAGTGTACATCTACAGTCACACAAAGTTTCTTCAATTGCTAACAAAGTTTACAAATGGAGAAATATTAAGACCGAGGCTACAAGATTTGCTACGGCATTTCTATCTTTCCAGTTGTTAAGGGATAAGAAAAAGAAGATGAGGCAGACATTCATCTCCGACAAGTGAATGGACTGTAGTCTATCATCAACATGATTGGGCAAAAAAGGTATAAATATTTCAATTTGATAGTTATTAAATGTTAGTAAATATTTCAATTTAGTTGCTGAAATTATGGCAAGCAACAAGTTCTGGGACAAAGTTGATTTCACCCTTAAAGTGTTTGCTCCCTTGGTAAAGATTTTGAGGAGTGGATAGTGATAAAACCTCATCTATGGGGTTTGTATATGGAGATTTGTTGGTGGCCAAGGAGTTGAAAGCAGCTCTCGGTAATGAAGAAAAATATTCCCATATGGAAAATGATTAATAAAAGATGGGAGGACAAGCTTATGGAGCTACTATATAAAGCAGGATACGATCTCAATCCCTACTCTATCCATCTTTCGTAGATATTGAAAAGAATGAAACCTTCATACAAGCATCGTTGAATGTATATATAGATTCTATCGGGAAGATGATGACACTTTTGATAGGATTGGAGCTTAACTCTGTGATTATCAACAAAGAAAAGGGTCAATTAGGAGCTCAATTGTCATGAAGCAAGCAAAAAAGCCCGATAGTAATACCGGCATACTCACATTTTCATCTAAATTATCCCTCATAAACATCCATTATAAAAATTTTTATTTTTTAAATTATTTTAACTTATTAGTTACATGGCGGTATCTTTTTGGGAATGATAATCCCGACCATAGAATGGCGATGAGAATTTTGAGCTTGACAGCTAGCTTTTCAGCTTGTGAGAGGAATTAAAGTACATTTGAGATGATAATAATGACTTCCTTATGATTTAATTGTGTTGGAGGCTTAGAACACATTTGAGACAATTTTTTCTTAGTGCTAATAAATGATTTTAATTTATAGATTTACATGAATAGATTAAGTCATAAAAAATTACATGACTTAGCCTTTTGTCAAGTTCAACGCAAAGCTCCAACACAAACATTCCAACAAGAATAGAGATTCTCTACTTGCCTATGATGATAAAGAAAAGATCACATATTGGATGACTCTCCAAGTCAAGTTGGTGAATAAAGTGATGAAGTGTTCCCAAGAGAAGAATTAACTTGGATCTAGTCGAAAAAGTATCGAGAGCTAATCCAAAGAGGAGAAAGAGTGCAAGATTGAAGGTATGGCATACCAAAGATGGAGAAAGTCAGAGGCATCATCTTCAAGATCAAAGGAGCTGATCATAGATGAAGAGGAAGAGTTGAAAACACCATCGGAGTACTCATCGGGGTCAAAGGAGGCTTGCACGTTATGGATGATATTTTGGCTCTTGATCGTGAAGATAATTAATTTAGACATATTTGCTTCTACTTTGTTTTAGTTGTGTTATTTTGATTGATATGATAAACAATTATGAACTATTTGTGTAACTTTCAGAACTTGGTTGTGTGCTTGCTTTGCTTTATTTCATTATGGATATTGACAATCTTGAATAGTAGATCTCAAGTTAATTTATGAGTTTTGTAATTGCAACTTAATTATGATGTTGATTTTTGATTCTTTGTATTGTTTGCTTGTTTGATATTCTAATTTGACTAACATTATTTTCTTATTTTAAAGGTTATGCAGTTGGAAGGTTTCATGATGCCATTAAGAAGCAAATTTCTACAATTAGTTAGTCAACCCAAACGTATATCATTATTAATGATGCAATTTCTTATGTTTAGAATATGTTAAATGTGTTTATATTGCGTTCTACAATGTTATGTGACATACGAGCATCATCCGACATGACACCCCGATATATTTTACACATCCCTAATATATCCCCGATTTTCGCAATCTGAAATGAATTTTGGCCATCCAATATTTCTAGTATTTCTAATATTTAATACATTGCATGTGAGAGATGTCATAACTTAATCATTTAGAGCTTTTTTTATTATAAATTGAGGCACTTAATACGCTAAGATTTCATCGAGTTTTATAAGAACTTGTTTTGATATTTTTTCATTTGAGATGAATTATTTTATGTTATCTTATTTGAAATTGTCTATGACATATTTCAATTTGAGTGCTGATGTAATTTCCATAAAAACAAAAAAAAAGAATAAAATCACAATTAGGAGATCATTTTTCAAAACATATTGAGCTCACCAATTAAGTATGTTTCATATTTTATTCAAATTATTATATTTAATTATTTTTAAGTTACATATGTAGATATATTTTGACTTTCGATAATATTTTAATTAGAATATACCCAAGTTCCAATCATTGTATTTATATTTATTTATATCCAATAATTCTTTTAGAAAAGAACTTCATCATTTTACACCCTTATCTCTTACAACACATTGTGCTAGATATTTCATTAGTGAGCTCTAATTATATACTCATGCTATGGTTTAGAATGTTTTAGAAAAACAAAAGAGAAAAGAAAAGAAACGAAAAAAATATCTTCTATAAAGTTACAAACTTGTCATTCTAAATACATACAGAACAGATGACATGCCCCCCCTTCATCCAAAATTCTATATCCTAATTATTTTCTATATATAGTAGCATAGATTTGGATATTAGCTAGTCTTCAACTATATATCATCTAGCTAAAAAGAATTCTTTGGATAAGATTTATGAATGTTGTTTAATTTAAGTTTAAGTTCTAAGTCTCTAAATTCATGAATGTTGTTTAATTTTAACTAAGATTCAAAATTTAAGTTCTAAGTCTCTCTCACATTTGTTTTTCTCGTACTCTAGCTTCACAAATTGCATAATGTCTCTAATGCTAATGACCCATTTTAAACTTTAATAATCCATTTTCCTTAGTATATTACTAACTCAACTATCAAATCTATATTATCCCCCCCCCCATTTGCTTTTCTCATACTCTAGCTTCACAAATTGCATAATGTCTCTAATGCTAATGACCCATTTTAAACTTTAATAGTCCATTTTCCTTGGTATAATACTAACTCAACTATCAAATCAGTGTTATATATTTTTGCACTATATGACACAAACAAATATAGGGATATTTCCCCGTGTTTTGTACTATCAAAGGTTAGTCTCATGAAGCTCACACTTTTGTGTCTTATAGTACTATAATAGTAATATAAAGTTTATAATAGAATTAGTATTATCCTTTCTTTTCTTTTGCAACTTTTAATCCTAAAACTTTGGACATGCAACATATGATGGAGGTAACATAAACCTCAATATTGCCACCAATGTTAATCCCCCGGGAAGTATCTCAAATCAAGGGGAAAATCCTATAGAGGGTCATATAGAAAATCATATAGGAATGAGACCACTACTACAAAAATGGCCTGCCCTAATAGCTGAAACCGTTGGGGCTGATCATGATACCAATAGTTATAATCATTTGGCCAAATTAGAAATTAGTTGGTGCAAATCACGTTGGTGACATGTTTACGCCGTCGTCTTCTTCATCATCGGCAATATTAGGAGTTACAGATTCTCTGTGATATACCCAAGTTGTATAATCTCTAACAAAATCATGCTTAATAATGTGAAGTTCTACTTCTCCCTCCTTGCGATGCAGCCTCTCCCCACAATAGCTGCATGGACAACAGATCATCTCATATTGGATCCTATCGTGTTCATGTACATTTTATGAAAGCAGCAACTCATTCATTGAATTCAGGCTTTGTGTGTTTTTCACGATTTACATACATCCAGTCCTTAGATCTGGTATAATCACAAGTCATGCTAACCTAAACAAGGCAGAGTTAGCAATAACAACTCCTAAAAGCGCGCTTGAATGTATAATTTATAAATAAGATTGCTCTACATTAATTGAACACTCTATCGACTATCATAGGAAAGGATTCTACCCATTGAAAATATAGTAGTGCATACATATACCTATGCATACTTTGTATATTTAAATTTCTAGAAAATTTTAGTAGCACTTATTCACTGTTATCTAAGTACAATGTGCAGATGTTATTATGTTTATCAGTAATGGACCGAAACGCATAATAACATACACTTATTATACACGGAGAACAAGTATGTGTGGCCGAAATTTTCTAGAAATGAAAACACACAAAGTATACAAAGATAGATGACGCACAAATATATTCCTAACCTGTTCGAGAAGGGACCTCCTTCTTAGACAAATCCAATAATTACGATTTCGAGTGCCAATTCTTTTTTACTTTTAATGTAAAGTATATGATCCTTCTCAGATGAATACCCAAACTGAGTCATGTATCTTATATTATAGAATTGAAATTTGAAAGTAAAATTATTGTACGGGAGTCTACAGCTAACATTAACTTTTCTTATTCACCTAAATTCGACATATAACACATTGTTGTGTTATATATCACACTAAGGTAGTTAGGGTTCGTGTCAGGTGTAGGGCTAGTGTAATTAGTGATAAAATAGATGTTAATTTCGGCATTTAGGGTTAGGGTGATCATGATTGAATAACTAGGGATTGTGTTATTAGAGTTATATTTAGGCCTTAAGTTTAAAATTACGATAATTGGGTTATGGAAAAATACCATTGCATAGCAATCAGTAATAACAACATTTAAGTATAAAAATTAGAGCAAAAATCCGAAATTTGCAAAACTAAACCCTAACCTTAGCGTTTTAAGCCAGAAGATGGAGCGAAGGGCGGCAGCCTCGCTGGAGGCAGTGAATGGAGGCGATTGAGCTGGAGGAGAAGCAAACGAGGAGGAGGGGCTGCGGCAAGAGGAAGGACCTTGAGGAGGAGGAGCAACGGCGGCGGAGGAGGATGAGGGGCTGCGTCAAGGCAAGCGACCTCCAAGCTGCGGCGGCGAATTAAGGTTTTGAGGGAAGAGGAGGAGGCGGCGGGCATCAGGGATTAGGGCTTTTGAGAGTATGGGGCGTTTTAGGGTTCTTTTTTTGGTTTTGGATCTCAAAGAAAACTTTATTTTTTTTTTTTTGGAAAGTCAGATCCAGATAAGTGCTTGTGGACCTCGTGGTTAGTCTTAAGTTTCTGTTAAGGGGGTGTTTGGTCGCTAGGGCTAATAGTAGGCATGAAAAATATTTCCTTCTCTTGATACAGTGTTCACTAGGACTTTTTCTTTCCCTTCGTTTCATTATTGGCCTGTTTGGACGGAGGGTAGGAAGGGGGAAGGAGAGGAAAATTTTATTTTAAACTTGTTTGGGAGATTCATTTAGGAGGGTAGAAGAGGGGAATTGAGGGGAAATTTGACCCAAATTCTTACACCCCAAATTTGAGGTGTAATGGAGGGGAAGGGAATGAAGGGGAATTTTGGTGTTTGAAAAGTAATGTCTTCTCTTGGGGTAAAGACGAACCCGATACCGGAGAGGAATAATTTTATATTCTATCTTCAGTTGCAAATGTAACTCAAAGTGAAATCTCCACTTTGAGAATCTGAAGAGTGAAAATAAGAGTGGGATCTCTACTCCGAGAATCGAAAGGATTCGGATAATCCTAACTGTCGGAAGGTTTGATTACCGAACTAAAGATTAATTTTTCGTTTATCGAGAGTGAATTATGATTTTGGCCCTAACTACAGGACGGTTTGACTAAGCGGGAGTTTAAGGTGACCTTAACTGTAGGAAGGTTTGATCACTCGATTTGAAAGTGGACCTCTCGTTCATAGAAGGAATCGAGAGGAGATTTTGATTTTGGCCCTAACTATAGGAATGTTTGACCAAATAAACAATGAGAATGAGAGTACAAATTATAGTAGGAGTGTTGATTCGTACAGATCACTCAAAGAGGATTCCTGGTGTTAAGTGACAAATACTTAACACAAAAGGGTTTAACAATCATCAACGATCAGGATATTAAAATTCCGAGTACTATGTCCGGACTCTAACAATGGGAGTGTTGAGTGCACAGATGTAGCGAAAATTTGAGTGGATTCAACCGAAAGGAATTTTGGTGATCCCACCGTCGATTAGTCTGATCGGAGAGGGATTTTGTAGTGGAAGACTGTGAGTCGTCAAACACCAATGAGAGTTTTATGAGGGAAAATTGATCTAACGAAGTGATTGAATCTCGTCTCAGCAAAAGAGTGTTCGAAAATCACGGTGGGAGTTTAGTGTTTATCACTTTGTTCGTAATGACTGGGTTATCCCTAAGAATATTACATGTAACATTCTTTCGAGAATTTCCCATTACATGAATCATCCATCTCCAGCTTCCTTTGCGAAACTAGGTCGAACATTGTACTTAGTTGGATGACCGGGCTATCCTTAAGAATAACAGACATAGCACTCTCTAGGAACTTCCCGTGAAAGAAAGGAAACATTTTAGACTCATATACCTGTTGGAGTATGCAGGGAGCAGTTTAACCTCATATACATGTTGGAGGATTGTGAAGCAGTTTATACTCGTATACTCTTCGGAGTGTCGAAAGGAGCAGTTTATACTCTTATACTTGTCGGAGTCTTCATTCAACTTAATTGAGCGTTATGACGCCGGCTTCAACCAAGGTTTGGATGCTATTCTTGAGAGCGAAGCAAGCCTTGGTAGGATAAATGATCCTTCTGTGGTACGTACAGTACTTCGGATCCGTAGTATTGTTAGCTTCCTCCTGATCTGCGATAGGTGGTAGCTTGATCTTGTTATTTTCAAGGAGTGACTCGAAAATGGCTAGAACATCTTCGTCCTTGAAGGAGTACCCCTTTTAGAGTCTTGGATCCAAAGTCTTTTACTGTCTTCGGGGTTATTGTTGTGACGTCTGATTAACGTCAACAACTGCTGTAGGTGCCTTGTCCTTACCATGGGAGGCGAAGTTCGAGTTCGAAGGATTAGCCATCGGTTGGCTCCTCTCGGCCTTCTTCCTTCGGAGGAAGCGTTCGGCCTGCTATCCGCGCACTTTCAACTCTTTCCAGGTATTGGATGGTGCTACTCCTATAACTTCCAACACATCCAAGGAGAGATTGTTGTGACATATTTGGAGGATGAAGTCCTCTGTGATCGGATCTCAGCAGTTCATTATCTTATTCCGGAAGCGCTTGACGAAGTCGTCGATCATTTTCCCATCCTCATGTTTCTCCTTGAAGAGTGTCCTGATAGATATCTCAACATCATCATCAAAGAAGTTGCCGAGGAATGAGCTCTCTATATCGTCCCAGCTGTTGATGTTTCTAGGCTTGAGACGGTGGTACCAATCGAAAGCAGGTCCGTGCAGGGTGCCAACGAATGACCGAACCATCAATGCTTCGTTGCCAGAAATCATGCCCAAGTGAGATTTGAAATAGATCAAATGTTGAGTAGGTAAGCCCTTCCTGTCGAACAACGTGAAGTTGATCAAGTTGAACTTTGCCGGATATGGGATCGAATCCTACTCTCTTGGGTAAGGACACGGAATCCCGGTCTTCTTCACCTCTCGAGCAGACATCAGAGCGTCGATTTTGCTCTCGAGATCCTTCATCTTTTCGTCCTCGTCTATATCCTATTTTAGATAATTTTCGAGAGGAATAATGCGGCCACCCTGAGCATTGTCATCTTGAGTGGGACCACCCCCAGTATTGTTGTCTTCAGTGGGGCCACCCCCAGCGTTTTGGTTAACAGGAGGGTTCTCAACATTGATACGTTCATCCATATCTGAATCGCTACCTACTTGGTTAGCAAGGTTACGATGGCTGGATTCACTGAATTGATTGGACAGAGCCCGAATTTGTTGGTCATGCTCTTCCTTCATCCGTATCATGGTCATTTCCAATTCGAACTTAAAGTTCTCTTTTTGCCTAGCCAAAGCGTCCTCGATGATTTTGGTCATTTTTTCAGCGTTGATCATGAATGCCTCACGAGATCATCCTATGCTGGACACCGTATTGTCAGAAACGATGGCAGAGTTCGCATCTGATGCTTCATCATCTGAGGATAATCCGCTATTCATCCTCTGATAGTCCTTATGCCTAGTAATTCCCGCTCACAACCGAGTTATACATTGAGATTCGTCCGAAAAATGATGGGGACTAAAACTTTACGTTGACTTCCCTTTATCGACCATATTGATGGTGACCTCTAGGAGTTCGTCATCTTGGGCAACTGATCTTTTTCTATAGAAACGCCTTGGCTTGGACTTGAACGTTCTGGTGGAGATCTTTTCAAATACCGAGACCCTCTCTGGAGTGGTCTTAGGGCAGCTACACGCTGATAATACTGTCCTGATAAGTTTGGTACACAGACAGTGAAAGTCCGCTTCCTGGGTACTTCTCTTTCGAGATTTATTAGTACCCCCAGCCCGATAGTACAACTCATCGACGTTACGGTCAAAGTAACCTATCGGTTGTTGGTTTGATTCCTCAAGTGGAACGCTGTTGTTTGTTCGGCGCGTCTTCTTCTGAATAGGTAGTGCTTTATTGGCTTTAGCAGGAGTCATATGTTTGGAATCACACCCGAGTGAGGGTGAAATTTTAACGGGCTCTAGTTTTGTGCAGGCACCCCCCGCGGGTAATTACGGGAATCAACTTGTTAGGAGGTCGCGTACGACCTCCAGTCCGGATGGTTGCTCGGGGTTCCTTCAACGGTCCCAAGTGTTCCTTAACATGCGCTTTGCCTTGATCTTCGTGTAAAGGACCCATGCGATCCTTCAACGGAATTCTAAATTTGGAGAGATCCACGCTATCGTTGGGCTTCACCGAAGGTGTGGGAGCAATAGGAGCGGGATCCGAAGTTGACGAAGGCTAGGGAGCAACATTGCTTGCTTTGGCCTTAGGCGTTGAGTTGGCCTTTGGCATCCAAATTTGTTTGGATCTCGGCGATCTCTTAACCGCCTCTTCCTTTTGCATTTCTTGTGCTTTTCGCACAAGGATCTGGATATGTGCAAGAAGTGCACGACACTTCTGAATGCACTTCTCAAGAGTGGAATGGTCCCGTTTGACATGAACTTATTCGTTAGTAAGTGGTTGGGAGGAGGTTCGTGAAGCTTGCTGTGGAGATGGCTAAGCCACTTGGCGCTTTTTGAACTCCAGATCCACTTGGTAACGGAGTCCGTCTACCTGATCCAAAGCCTTGGCGAATTGGCGCACGAGGCGTTGGCATTGCCTTTGACGTGCTCTCCTTGATAGAGTTGGCATGCCTTCAGCGGTTAACTCCTTGATCGTGAAGGAGTTCAGATCTGCAGATCTGGTCTCATTGGACGCCGACGGATCGTTGTGAGGTGCGGCTATAGCAATGGTAGCAGGGAATTCACCTTCTTGAGTCTTCAGATCTGAAGACCAACGGATCTTTCAGGCAAAGGAGACCCTCCTACGCTTGTGAGGAGAAGCAGATCTGGAGGAGGAGGAGACGTACTCCTCGAACTTCTGTTGGTCGAACTCGTATTCGACCTCTTCAGCCACGAGGATCTTGATCGTCGGCTACGGCACGACAACCTCGGTGACAAGACTGTTGGCTCCCACTGTGATCACCAGCTTATTTGGGTGGGAAATCGATTTCTTTATTGTATAACTTATTACAATTTCTGACGTTACAGCAAGTTCAAAAAAAGATCAGTCTTTTTATAAGACCTTTACATAATAAAATTAAAATTACGATCTCCTTCAAACAAACACAACGGGTGTTTATCGCCCGCTGCTTGTGCGAGATCTTTACCTGTGACGAGGATGTTGATATCCGTGGACCACCAAACAATCAGATCAGATCCGGAGCTTTGTTGATTCGTAAAGGAATCAAGAAACCGAAGCAATTATCTCGGCAACAGCGAGATAATCACTCTTCTCGAGATCATCGCAGCGGGGCAATCTCAATGGAAGGAACCGGGCTGCTGATCCGACGAACTCTTCTTCTTTATGTTGAAGAATTCACTGATATCTCCTCCTCCTCTCTAAAATTTGTGGCTCTTCAGTCCTCAGTTCGGCAGGGATTTGCCAACGCTCAAGAATTCCAGATCCCTAAAAATGAAGGCACTGGGGTGTATTTATAGGCTTAAGGACCCCTGTTTTCGGATAAGAATGATTGATTCGATCTTATCTTTAGTTGTAATCCCTTAACCACGTTCATGGATGATATCAGCTCAGTTAAAACAAATCCAGTCAGTTAACGGTCGAAAAACGACTTTAAACTACCAAAATCTGATTTTCGGGTCTGCGGACACCCGTGGGTGTCTCAGCCTGGCCGAGACACCAAGAGGTGTCTCACCCTAGCCAAGACACCTGTGGGTGTCTCGGCCAAGTCTGAGTGTCTTGCCGAGGCCCGGAACGTAGTTGTGCGCGTCTTGTCCGTTTCAGCTATATCTTCGTCGTTCGAACTCAGAATCGTGCGATTCAAGATGCATCGGAAAGCCGTCGAGAATATCTACAA
This sequence comes from Asparagus kiusianus, assembly GCA_022839385.1. Classification (NCBI taxonomy): domain Eukaryota; kingdom Viridiplantae; phylum Streptophyta; class Magnoliopsida; order Asparagales; family Asparagaceae; genus Asparagus; species Asparagus kiusianus. Next base: position 723,656 of record BQKN01001098.1, read on the forward strand.
GCTCCCATGATTGAATCATCTATGGAGTGGATGGGACATGGGGGGTGTGTCGTCTTTCGTAAGTGACATGGGGCTCCCAATCAGTTCGTGTTTCCGTTATTCCGAAGTTCCGTTGCTTCGCATGGTTCGTTGACTCACTTCATGCACTTATTAACGTCAATTAAGCTTCTATGACTTGGATAGTGACATTCATCGTCTTCTCTGTACCTCGAGCTATGTTTGAGGGCCCGTAGGTAGTTTTAGACGCCTACATCTGTCAAGGATGGAGGAGCAGCAAAAGAAATAGGCTGCTAAGGATGAATTCGGTTGAGGAGTTCGTTGGTGAATGCTACAAACTACTGCTAGAAGAATTGGCTAATCTGCTAAGCGGGTTCTTCCAGCTGGGTTTGAGTGACGTAGCCCACAGATGATTCTTCAAGGACTGGGTGGACAGGCCTACGCTTAGAACCAAATATCATGATTGAAGAAGAAGGAAAGCCCCATAGTGGGCGTCAAATTGTTGATGATAGTTATCAAATAGGAGATTATCTAAAAGTTTGTGGAGTGATTAGGGTCCTCTAACTCTTATTGATGAATGGTTCTAAGGCTTGCTATTCTTCCTGCACAAAAAGAAACTCGTACGAGGATGAACTTAGGTTCTCTGATTGTTCCTCTGACGATCAAGTCAGTATTTAGGCTTGAGTGGAGAAGTAATATGGTTAGCACTTAGTTACATAAAAAGAGCTAGAGAGAGTTACTTTATGCAGTCTCGCTCCTTTTATAGTAGGTTTCAGGGGAAAAAGTAACTTGGGCCGAGTCTAGCTAGACAACTAAGTCAGTAGACATGTGCCATGTGTCGGTTTCTGAATAAGGTGAGTCATCTGGTCATTTATTGTGGGAATGACAGCATGTGCTTGGTGATGACTAGGTCCAATGAGTCATAAAGACTATGGGGGCTGATGTTGTCAGGTTAGTTAATGTGAGAGTAGTCGGCTTACGAGGGGTTCAAGGTAATTGTCATCTTTCAAGTCCTCAGGTCCAGGGCCGAAAAGTACAATCTTTTGACTCGGTTAGGCGAGGTGTTGATGATCAGTGGGTTGGGTCGTATCGCTGGTGCTCAATTGAAAGGTTGGCCGAGTAGTACCGCCTTTTGACTCGGTTACACAAGATGCTGGCCAATCAAGTCGGTCATAACGAGTCAGATGTTATCCTGGTTGTGAATTAGTTTGATTAGGTAGAGTGTATGACACGTGTCAACTTCTGTGTGGAGATTAATATTTATCATTTTTAGGGGTTATAACACAACCCTTATTTTAAGGTATATCTACATTTTAAGCACAGATATATGTAAATTCAATGAAAATAAATGTTAACTTAGTATTTTGATACACATATTATAGGATTGTATTTGTATGATAGATGGGACTCATGTTGATGCAATGCTATCGATTAATCTTGTTGCTCCATTTCGAGGCCGCAAAGATGTTACACATAATGTGCTTGTAGCTAGTACCCCCAAACAATCTGTTCACATATGTTTTAGTAGGTGGAGAGGGGTCTACAAATAATTAAAGGATTCTCCAAGATGCATTATCTAGACCACAACCACATAGACTGAGAGTCTACAATGGTTAATTGTTTAAAATTTTATTCAAACTTGACTTCCTTGCAAATTTTCTTTCAAAAATTGTAAGCAAATACTATTTGTGTCATGCTGGATGCCCCACCATGCCAAGTTTTATCTCTCCAAACCAAGATGCTTGTTATCATTTGAAAGAACATTTGGCTAAAATATCTAAGAATAGAAGGGAAGTGTTCAATCTAATACATTTTTTTAGGTCTAAGATTGAATCTATATTTAGCACATTGAAGAATCGTTTCAAGATTCTGTGTGCTAAACCACATTAACCATTTCCTACACAACTAGATATCGTATTGGCATGCACGGTACTTCATAATTTCATTGTAATTGTAGATCCAAGTGATGAACTGCTCAATGAGTTAGATTTTAATAAAGATATTGATGGTGAGGTGGCAAATGAGAATGACAATAATTTAGTTGATTACAAACTCAAATCCAAAGAGAATAAACTACATCAAGAAATAAGTGAAAGACTCTTAGGGATGATATTGCTTGGGCGATGTGGATTGACTAATGTGATAAGTATAATCATGATGTAACCACTAAAACTTAATTTTCATATTTGTTGTACTATTTATAATCATTTTTGTCCTCTTAAACTCTATGTTTTGCTCTTTCCATTTGTTATTTTTTCTTTTCATTCATGTATTCATGCTTTGCTTATTTTACAAATTATATTGTATCTAACTCTCTCTATTAAATTAGTAATGGCTGATAACATATCATTAAGTGGGGGAGATAATCATAAAGACAATGGTGTAGTTCCATCTCAACCTCCTCAGTCTATGCTTCAAGGCAGTAGTGGGTATTTTCTATTTCAGCAATCCTACTTTGGACAACCACCTCATGTATTTCCCAACTTGCCATGTTATGATGGCAATTACTTCCTGAAGCACCACCAACCAGGGCCATTTTACTAACATGCTAAGTTCTTCTACACTGTCTCAATAATTTAATAGCCCTAATATTAGTAGGTTGTAACTATCTCCCACTAGTGATTATGGCTCAACTCCTGAGTCAAGTTCCAAATGTATGTTCATAGAAGAAGGGTAGCAACCTCACCTAATCCAAATAAGAAAAGGAAAAACTCCTCAACAAAGAAAAAAATAGTGGCAGTTCTCAAGGGAACAAATATTTATTTTGGGATTCTCGTTATGATGATGAGCTCATTTTATTTCTTGCCAACTTTGCAAAAAAGGGTTACAAACCTGACAAAAAGCATCAAGAGAACTGCTTAGAGAATAGCTTCCACACATGTCAACAATAAGTTTAACACTATATTTAAGTGGTAGAATGTCATGCACCACATTAAAACTTTGCATACAAGATTCCGTGATATGGAAACTTATCATAATTTTAGTGGTGTCGGATTAGATGATAGCATCAAAACTATCATCATGGATCCTGAGTGTTTGGATAGGTGGATTAAGGTAAATAAGCCATTGTTGCATTTTCATTGTCTACTTTTCTCATTTTCATTGAATTAATTTACATATACTTTTCAGGACAAGAGAATTACTAATGCTAAGCTTAGGGAGTATGTCAATAAACCCTTGGTGCATTATGATGATTTTGCACTCATCATCGGGGATGATCAAGCTAGAGGGGACTTTGCTAATGATGCTTGGCAAAAGTCTAGTCGTAGCGAGTCCATAAATCATGGAGATGATATTGACTCACCTTTGCCTACCTCTCAATCCACTCAAGTGCATGCTTTAGATGATGAGGACACTCCTCCAACTAAGGAAGCACCCGCCTCATTAAGTTCTAAGGCAAAGTCATGTGCTACTAAGCGAAAGGCTTGTAGGACCAACGTAAAGAATGAGTTCATGTCACAAATGGTGGATATGCTAGATGTATTTAGTGCAAACATGAAGGGTATAAATATGCATTTGACCGAGAAGTTATCCAAGGTCCTATATGCTCATTTACAAGATTTTTGTGCTGATAAGCTAGATGCATACTACCGTCATCTCTTTTGAATGAGCATGAATCAAGACTTTTTATGGGCACATTTCTTATTGGTCAAAAAGAGACGATTAATGCATTTATCAATAATGACGGTTGAAAAACAATATGCATATGGGTTCATATGCTATTTTATGATTCTCACATCTAACATACTTGTTAAATCTACTTACTTTTGGTGAAATACTAGTCTTACTTAATTTAGGAAAACTACATTTGATTTTTAACAATATGTTGCTGTTATATTTTAGGCTTATGAAATATGATGATTGAACATTATTGTAATAGGTAGTTGTTGAGTCGAAAAATTGTCTGGGATTGATTCTCTTGTTTTAAGAAAACTGGGTTTGATCACTTGGTACGAATCCCTTACAATCACTCACACTCTCTCTTGATTACAGATGAAGAAAAAAATTAATTCAGCTCCTCCTTATTTAACGTAGGTTCTTAGTGGCGAAAAGTTGCTTCTCCGATGCTTGAGTCGAGATTGTCTCCCGTTGGCGATCAGAACAAGATTGCTGAAGCTTCTAACATTCGTTAGAACGTTAGAATCGAGGTTCGAATTCTAGATCTATACGCAGGAGCTTTGATCTCCGATGATTCTTGAGGTCTAAATTACCAAGAGTTTAAAAGTCCGAACTGCCAGAACTTCCCCTCTTCCTACTTGCTTGCGGCTATTTATAGAGCTTTAGCACGTAATTGACGTGCTACAATCATTGGGTCATAGGCGTAATAGACTCCTAAGATTTAGCCCATGTTGATTAATGGAGCATAACGTACTCCTTAGATTTAGCCCACGTGAGCTGACTTAGTCCTCGTGGCCATTACAACCGAACTTTGTGTGAATGATGAGCCTCGTTACGTGGCTAGATTTGTTAGACAAGGTCCGTCTTTGCTGACGAGCTTCGTCTTCACTGACGAGCTTCGTCTTCATTGATGCGCTTCAAATCTTGTTTCCAACGACAAGATTTGTTGTTTGAGACGAGGTCCGTCATTGTAATAACTCTCGTCGTGCTTGTTATGAGCTTCGACGCTCTAAGGCCAAATGATTAGCCGATGATCTATGAAGATCCATGAGAGTGGAGGAGAGATACTCTTTTTGACTAGCATCTCAGTCTCCTCTCCTTTTCTTTCATGTTGATCATGTCTATTTATAGGCTTAGGACAATTATGGAGTGAGTTAAGGGCTATAACTCCTCTTAAAATGAGGGAGTTATTGTCATTAACTCCTATTTAAATGGGTGAGTTAATGGTCATTAACTCTCCTTAAATGTATGAGTTATTGGTCATTATCCCTCCTTAAATGTAGCCTCTAGAAATAGTGACAAACGAGGTTTGTCAATAACGGTTATACATGAAGTTTGTCAATAATGGCAACGATGAACTTCATCTTCAATGACGAACTTTGTTTCTGGACGAACTTCGTCTTTAATGACGAACTTCATTTCTGAGAGAACTTCGTCGTCAATGATGAACTTCGTTTCTCGACAAACTTCATATTCAATGACGAACTTTGTTTCTGGGCGAACTTCATCTTCAATGACGAAGTTCGTCTTCTGAGGGGGTGAGGCGCTGCTTGACGAGGTTCGTCTGCGGATGGACTTTGTCTTCAATGATGTTCATCATCATGATAGGCTTCATTGGCTGAGATGAGGTTCATTATGATGACGAGCCTCGTCATGCTTGTAGCAAGGTTCAACCTTGCTTTATTCCTTAGCATTTTTTAGTGTCTACATGACCCCCTTCAAAGTTTTCAGACCTAAATTGGGTTGTATGGGTCTGAAATACTTTGAACTATCTTGGTTGTGGTGAGCTTGGTTTGCACAACGAGCTTGGCCTCTTGGCGAGCTTCGATGCTTCAGGGTGAACCTCGTGGTTCCAAACGAAGTTTGCCATTTCTGGGTGAACCTCAATACTTTAAGATGAAGTTTGGCTATTCATTAAGTCTCGTCATTCTATGTGTGCTTCGTCAGACCCAAGTGTGATTAACAATCAGGACTTAGGATTTTTAGCAAACCCTCAGCTATCAATGGACTTGATGTGTCTTTACCAATTACCGTTTGAGTTGGACTAGCCATGCCTTTACCTTTAGCCTGGTAAGTTGGTGAGGAGTTTCTCTTAGGCTTAATGCTAAGATAGCTTCTCTATCCTTAGCCGTTCAAGGCATTAGATTAAGTGTTAGAGTTTGGTTATGTCGTTCAGTATAACAACTCAACCTGGTATTTTGAAGCGAGGCTCATCGCATGGTAGGCCTGCTGGGATGATGTGGTATCGTTGATGAATAGTGACTCATCGCATGATAGATCACTATTTAGAAACAAGGGGGAAGATAGGGGCTCATCGCTTGGTAGACCACTATCAACGAATAACGTCATGACGTTGTGGAGTTAATCAAGTCGTTCAGTGACATGAACGTATACGACTGTGATTAAAATAGTGGCAGATCACGTGGTAGGCCACTATTAGCGATCATTCTAAGGAGATAGAATGTTCGGAAAAGACCAGATATTGAATCATCACATGGTAGATCACTATCTTAATCGAGAGACAAGTAGGTGCTCATCATATGGTAGAACACTACTTGGCAAGAAAAATCAAGTCCTTCAGTGACATGGGAGTCTAATGACTATGATTGAAATAGTAACACATCGCGTGATAGGTCACTATTTTCAATCATTCTAAGGAGATAGAATGTTCGAAAAAGACCAGATAGTGAATCATCACATGATAGATCATTATCTTGGTCGAGAGACAAGTACGTGTTCATCGTATGGTAGAACACTACTTGATGAAGTATTTTTAACGGGGGTTAAGAATTGACTATCAGAGGTAATCATTAAAGTGATAGTTTTGTGGACCCGCCATCCTATTGGAGAGGACTGGTAGGGGAATTTAGAGGAAGTGACTATCAGAGGTAATCATTAACATGATAGTATTTTGGTCCCGTCATCCTATTGAAGAGGATTGGCGAGGGAATTTGGAGGAAGTGACTATTAGAGATAATCATTAATATGATAGTATTTTGGTAAGGGGCCAGATGCTCACGTCTGACTTCGGACTCACCTTGGAGTTGATTTATGATGAGCTTCGGGTCGTCATGGCTTCATCAGAGAGAAAGTTTAAGGTAGTACATGATTTTACAGAGAAATCACGACTACCCCTACTCTAACAATAGCTGTAAATTAGGATTGAAGGGTAAAGACTCATGCATCCAATAAGGTTTGGATCTTATCCTTTAGGGTGTAGCATTTAGAGGTAGGATGATGAACCATCCTATGGTATGCACAATAGTTGGGTTCATCCGTTCTCGGCATCTTCTCAGGTCGCATCGATTCTGGGAGCTTGATCTTTTTTGCCTTGATCAAGGATTTGAGTATCGGGACATCTTGATCATCTTGGAAGTCATACTTCTACTAAAAGCGGTTATCCGAAGATTTGCCCTTCTGCTTTAACAAAGATTCAGGGAAAGAAGTGGTTTTCATTGCCAAATCATCTTTTCCTTTTACATAAGTCAGAGGGGTGAGGCTGTCTTGGTCATAACCTCCTTAAAAATCACATAGCTCTTCAGTATCTAGCCTTTTAAGCATGCTTTCGACCTGTTCTCCTTGACGAACAAGCTCTTTCTAAGTTTGGGTCTTTACCGCTCCAACCTTGGATAAAATATGGATCGAGAGGTTATTACAACACATCTCGATCAACGTACTTTCAGAGACTTGATCACGACAATACAGTGATCAGTTCCTAAATCTCTTGACAAAGTTACCGATAGACTCTGTCTTCTTTTGCTTTTCAATTAGCAGGGTGGTCATAGATACTTCTGTGTCATAGTCGAAGAATCGAGCTAGGAAAAGTTTCTTCAAATCTCTCCAACTTTGGATTGACCAAGGCTCAAGTCTGTGGAACCACTCAAAAGCCACCCCTTTTAGGGTGCTGATGAATAACCAAGTCATAATGGGATCATTACCCACTATATGCATGGTCTGCGTTTGGAAATAATAAATATGCTGGGTAGGGGAACCCTTACCATCAAATTGCACTAGATTGAGTGGTTTGAACTTTGGAGATACATAATCGTATCCCATTCACTTGGATATGGCCTAGCTACCCCCAGTTCTTTGAATTTTCCTTAGAGTTTTAATACGTTATGTTGCTTCTAGAAATCATCTAACTTTTGGTCTCGTACTTTCGTACAAGGATTGGATTCAGCTTCAGATGATTCAGAATGAATCTTCACAATATTTTCCTCCTCATCGTCTTCATTGTAGGCGTCTAAAACTGTCAAAAAAATCTCGCACGAAACTCGAAGCAATGAATTGGCGAGTCAAGAAGATTCACCTAAACAGCTCGTGCGCGTCGGTCAACGTGCGTACGTCAAATCAGCTCGTGCGCGCCAGTCAACGCGCGTACGTCAAATCATCTTGTGTGCGTCGGTCAAACGCGTGCACGTCAACCAGCTCGTGCGCGTCGGTCAACGCGCGCACGCCAATTAGTCCGCACGCATCGATCAACACGCGTATATTAACTAAAGCGCGTTCGACGATCGGTCTTGCGGCGAAGCATACAGGTCAACAAATCGGCCAAACACGCGAAAAGAGAAAATCTCGGAAGAAAGGAAACATAAAAGAATAAGTCGTCAAAACTGCGTGAGCGCAAGACGAAATAAACCGACCCGCGCAAGCACGGGTCGGATCAATCTCGGATCAGTCCGACCTGCACAAGTACAGGTCGGACCTGATCCGACCCGCACAAGTGCGGGTCGGATCTGATCCGACCTGCGCAAGCGCAGGTCGGACTGATCCGACCCGCAGCGTGCAGTCCGGAACCTGAAACGTGTTTTGACAGTTTTAAAGCCGTTTTCACAGGATTTATCTGTTCCAGGGGTTCCTAACTGACTTGATATCATCCCCAAACATGGTTAGGCTGTTGTTAACTGAAGATAGAGCCAAATCACTTGTTCTCATCCAAAATAACAGCATCCGGGGCCTATAAATACGAGCCAAGGGCCTCCATTTTCGGGATCTGGAATTTTATCAAGAGGACGAGGTGCTGCTGGATTGAGGAGTGAAAGAGCACGAAATTTCAGCGAAGGTCAACGAGATCCCGACGAACTTCAGCACAAAGGAGAAGCCGTTCGAAGGATCTGAAGCCCGTATGTCCGTCCCTCGAGATTAGGCTTGGTCTTAATCTTGAGAAGAGCCCTGATTTCGCTTTGTCGATCTCAACGCTTCAAATCAGAAAACTTCCTCAATTAAGATGAAGCTCTGCCGAATTTTCCTGCAACCGGATCTGATTCGCGGTCGTCCACGGATTAACCCCGGCACCGGTAAAGAACCCACGAAAGCAAGAGCCGATAAACGGATCTTGCGTTTATTTTCAAGAAAGTTATAATCTTTTATTTTTTTTATTTGAATTCATTTGTAACGCTTAAAGTTTAATGAAATCAATGACTAAGGTAGCTTTCGACGGAAACAAACTGGCGACCACAGTGGGAGCCGACAGCCTTTCTGCGAAGGCTGACGTGTCGTAACCTCGGATCCCGATCCCGGTTGAAACGGAGGTCGAATATGAGTTCGACCAGCAGAAGTACGAGGAATACTTGTCCTCCTCCTCCAGATCGGTCTCTCCTCGCAGATGCAGGAAGGCCTACTCCAGGAAGACCCGTTGGACTTCAGCTGCAGAAGCCCAAGAAGGAGATCTTCCCGCCACCGCTGCACTCGTGGCTCACAACGCCCCGCCGGCACCCGACGAGGCTAAAACTACAGATCTGAACACCTTAAGCAAGGGGTCGACTGTTGATGATGTGCCCACTTTGTCAAAGAGAGCACGTCAGAGGCGACGCCAACGCCTCGCATGCCAACTGGCCAAAGCCTTGGAACCAGTTGATGGAATCCGCTATGAAGCGGATCTGAAGTCCAAGAGGGGCCAACTACCACAACAAAGGGTGGACAACTCCTCCTCCTTCAAACCAGCAAAAAACGAATGGGTTCGCGTCAAAAGGACCCGATCGACTCTTCAAGAGCGGATTCAGAAACGCCGCGCATTGCTTGTACAAGCAAAAATTCTTATGCAAGAAGCTAAGAAATTGGAGAAAGAAGGAGTGGAAAATAAGCCACAAAGACTGCACCAAGTATGGAGGCCAAAGTCTAAGACGGCGGCCAAAAAGTTCGAAAAACGCGGGTCACTCCAATCCGACCCGCCGAAACGCAGGTCACTTCAATCCGACCCGCCGAAACGCAGGTCACTTTAATCCGACCCACCAATTCATAGGTCACTTCAATCCGACCCGCCAATCTACAGGTCACCCAGATCCGACTTGCCAATCTGCAGGTCACTTCAATCCGACCCGCCGAAACGCAGGTCACTTTAATCCGACCCGCCAATCTGCAGGTCACCCAGATCCGACCTGTCAATCTGCAGGTCGGATACTTCAATCCGACCCGCCGAAACGCAGGTCGCTCCAATCCGACCCGCCGAATCGTAGGTCACCCAGATCCGACCTACCAATCTACAGGTCGCCAAAATCCGACCCTCCAACTCGCGGGTCACCCAAGTCTGACCCGAGTCAGAGTCAAGACAGAAGGTCTCCTGCACTTATTTCGTCAATTCCATCGAGCTCCACGCCTCCGGTTAAGGTCCACGATAGCGTGGATTTGTCCCATTTTAAAATAACGATCAAAGATCGCATTGGCCCTTCACCCGATGATCGAGGCAAAGCTCCGGTCAAAGAGCGCTTAGGCCTATCGAATGAACCTCGAGCACATCGTCAGGCTGGAGGTCGTCCTCCTAAGCAGCGGAGGAGAACATATAACGGGAAAAGTCCCACAAATGACCGCATTGGATTGCGTGTTGAAATACGGGAGCCTGTTGAGGACCAACGTTCACAAAAACGTAGCCTCAGACATGAGACTCCTAAAAACGTTAATGAAGCGTTGTATCCCCAGAAAGAAACATACTCGTCAGACGAGGGCGTTACACCTAGGGACTCGTGCCAACATACGATAGGTTGCTCCAGTCACCAAGCTGACGAGTTGTACTATCAAACTGGGGGTGCGAACAAATCCAGAAAAAGGAGTGCCCGAGACACAGATTCTCACTGTCCGTGTGCTAAAATTATAAAGGCGGTATTGTCGGAATGTTACTGTTCTAAGACCATCCCGGAGAGAGTTTCGGTGTTTGAAAGAATCTCCACAAGAACGTCTGAATCCAGACCAAGGCATTTCCGCAAGAAGAGAGTTGTTCTTCAGGATGATGAATTTCCAGAAGTATCCGTAAACATGACCGGGAGAGGAAAGTCAACGCGACACTTTAGTCCAGATCAGTTTGCCGTAGTGTCCCAGCGTATAACTCGATTGCGGTCGGGGACCAGTAGAAGAAGGGATTACCAAAGAATGCAGAAGGGACTTCCTTCAGATGATGAAGCCTCTGACGCTTGCTCGGATGTTTGCTCGGATGCCTGCTCAGCAATGGCTTCCGATGACACCGCGTCGAGTGCAGGACAACCCTACGAATCACTCATGATTAGCACCGAGCAAGTAGCTAAGATTCTTGAGGACGCTTTAACTAAGCAAAAAGACAGTTTTAAATTTGAAATGGAAATGGCTATGCAGCAAATGAGGGAGATGCATGACCAGCAAATTGCGGCACTGACAACTCATCAGGGAGAATCTAGCCGTCGCAATAACCCCGACCAAACTGATAATGAACGTGAAGCGGACGAGAATGCTAACACGAACACCCCTCCCGTCAATAACAATAATGGGGGTGGCCCTTCGGATGATAACAATACAAAGGAGGATCACATTACTTCTCCCCGAAATCACTCGAAGACAGATACGAGTGAGGATAGGAAAATGAGGGACTTGGAGAGCAAAATCAACGCATTGATGAATGCTCAAGAAGTAAAAAGGTCCGGAATACCATGTCCATACCCAAGAGAATGGGAATCAATTCCATACCCGACGAAGTTCAATTTGATCAATTTTACGCCGTTTGATGGAAAGGGTTCCCCTACCCAGCACTTAATATATTTTAAGTCTCACTTAGGAATAATCTCTGGGAATGAACCTCTAATGGTGCGGTCATTTGTTGGCACTCTTCGAGGAGCAGCCTTTGATTGGTATCGCCGTCTCAAGCCGGGGAGTATCAACAGTTGAGATGACATGGAGGATATGTTTTTGACAAACTTCTTCGACGACGACACCAAAATTTCAATCGGTACACTATTTGACGAGAAACAGAAAAATGGTGAGACGGTCGAAAACTTCGTGAAGAGATTCCGGAACAAAGCGATGAATTGCAGGGATCCGATTAGTGAGGACTTTATCCTGGAGACTTGTCACAACAATCTTTCATTGGATATCCTCGAAGCTATGGGAATGGCACCGTCGAAGACCTGGAAAGATTTGAAGATCCGAGGGGAAAGAGCCGAACGTTTCCTTAAAAGGAAAAAGGCCGAAAGAGGTCAAACGACGGCACCAGCCCCGCAATAGAATTTTGTTCCTAAGGGAAAAGGGAAAGCGCAAGCGAATGCAGTGGACGCGAACCAAACATTCGAAGTGCAATCGCAACCACAACAGCAGCAGTCACGATGGCAACAACAGCCTCAGAAACAAAAGACTTCGGAACCGAAATTCCCGAAGTTCTACTCATTCAAAGAAGATGAAGTCCCCGGTATTTTTAAATACCTCATAGAAAACAACAAGATTAAGTTGCCTCCGATCCAAGATCAGGAAGACGCCAAAAGGATTAATGATCCGAAATACTACGCATTCCACAGAGCGGTGCACCACCCTACCAAGTCGTGTTACGCCCTAAAAGACAAGATCCAAGCTTTGATTGATGTTGGGGTCATCACTATGAAGCAATCTAAGGAAAAGAATGTGGGTGCAAATGCAGTTTCAATCAGCTTTGGGTCTGTTCCTTTGAATTGGTTTGAGCCTGAGCCCGTGATAAATGTGGCAATGAAGACCGTCAACCACGATCCTCACAAACAACGTCAGAAAGGACTTGTGCCACACACAGCCCCAAATGCCGAGATTCTATGGGTTCATCCGATCTAATTGAAGATGAACAATGGACCGGATTGTCATCCCAGAAGAAATCAAAAGGCAAAGGAAAATCCTGTTACGAAACCTCGATCGTTCCAGAGGAAGACGACGAAGCAATTCCTACTTTCTCATTTTCCGACAATGAACATGAAACTTTTGTAACCACCAGAGAGCCAGTCCTCGCCACCAAAAATGGGAATGAGTATCGGTTCAAATATCCAAGTGTCTCTGATCGACTAACTGAGGTGGGGGTGATTACAACTCCCCCCGCACCTGCTGAGAAGACCCCGCAGGAGCCTCTGCACCAAGATATTCAAAACCCGAGGCAGTCTCATTTCAATCGGCCAATTGGAAGTGATAAACCGGGAAATTCAAACACTTCATACCACTTCGATGTTATGACCCAATTGGCTAACATCCCAGTGAAAGTAACTCTACACGAGTTATCACGTCTTTCTAAAAACACTAGAGAGGCGTTCACGATCACTCCTGACCAGCTCACCCAAATTGTTCAAGAAGCATTAATCAAGCAGAAAGAAGAATTTGAGGCTAAGATGGAGTTGGCCTTGCAACAAATAAGAGAGTTGCAGGCTCAAAAATATCAATTTCCTAAATCCGGTCATCAAGTGGAGTCTAGTTGTTACACTATACCAGCTTCGCCTATTCAAAATAGGACAAGTAACAATAATACAAGTCTGAACATGGTCATCAAGACTGATTCACCCGTCGATAACACTGGGGGTAGTGCAATTGAACCCCTCAATAACACTGAGGGTGGCCCAATTCCTTCTTCTCGACATCACTCGAAGAGAAATAAAGATGAAGGCAAGAAGCAGAGGGAGGTCGAGTCTGTCACCACCCCCATCAGGCGCTATCCCAAAAGAAAGAAAGTTGAGGGAAGTCAATCGGAGTTCATACCCAGGTTTGTTGTTGATATTAATCAAACATTACAGCGACAACCACAAGAGAAATCGCCACAACAGTCGCTTCAAATGCAACGATACTCTTTCAAGGATGATGAGGTTCCAGCTATCCTCAAATACCTCTTAAAAAACGACAAAATCAAGCTTCCACCTATTAAAAACTAGGAGGAAGTTAACGAGAGTTCAGACCCAAAATATTGTGAGTACCACAGGAGGGTTCATCATCCCACCAAGACTTGTATCACTCTCAAAAATACAATACAAGCCTTAGTCAAAGCCGGCGTCTCAGTGGCAGAACAAACCGAATGAGAACGATCATGACACTCCGACAAGTATAAGAGTATAAACTGCTTCTCAATCATCCGACCGGTATAAGAGGTTAAACTGCTCCCTGATACTCCAACATGTATATGAGTCTAAACTGTTTCATTTCTTTCACGGGAAGTTCCTGGAGAATTTCTATATGTAATATTCTTAAGGATAACCCGGTCATGTAACTGAGTACAATGTCGGACCCAGCTCCGCAAGGGAAGCTGGGGGTGGATAATTCATGTATCGGGAAGTTCCCGGAAGAATACCACGGGTGATATTCTTAGGGATAACCCAACCACTATAAAAGTGATAAGTAAAACATCCACATTTAAACTCTAAGTGTCAGAATGTTTCCCATTATTGTTATCAAATTCACTAATTCTCATGAGTTATCTTGTTGAGACGAAATTCGATCCTTTTGACAGATTAATCTTTCCTCACAAAATTCCCCACTGATCAAGTCAATTGACGGTGGGTCCACTAAAATTTCTATCCGCCAATTCATGATAATTTTCAAAACTTGACGTGTTAAGTCCTGGTCACTTAAAATCAAAATCCTTTGCCGAGTGGCTAGTACAAACCTGTATTTCTACTGCTACTTGTATTTCATTCCCTTTGCTTTCAGGTCAAACCTATAAAAGTTAGGGCCAAAGCCAAATTCCCCTCTCGATTCCTTCCATGAACGAGAGGTCCATTTCCAATCCGAGCAATCGAACCTATAAAAGTTAGGATTGTCTCCAACTTTACTTAGTCAAACCTGCAGATAGTTAGGACTAAGATTGAGTTATCTCTTTCAATAAACGAAAAGCTTTTATCTTTTCCTTTTTCAGCCAAACCTATAAAAGTTAGGGTCGAAATTGGAATTTCCCCTCAATAAATGAGGAACTCTTTTCTTGAATCAAATAACCAATCCTATAAAAGTTAGGGTCGTTTGAATCTTTCCGATTCTCGGAGTGGAGATCCCACTCTTAGTTTCATCTTTCCGGATTCTGGGGGTAGAGATCCCACCTTGAGTTTCCTTTCCAACTGGAGGTAGAATATAAAATTCTTCCTCTTCAGTGTTGAAAGATAGAATATAAAATTCTTCCTCTTTTATTTTTGGGTTCGTCTTTACCCTAAACAAGACCTGGGGCCAAGAATATAAAATTCTTCCGCTCCAACATTTGGTTTGTCTTTACCCTGAGAAAAGACATAATTCTCAACTTCAAATCCGTGCAGTTTATGCCTGGGGAATTTTATCTCGACTCCTAAAGAGAGATAAGCCTACGCCTAACACGTGTTGCCGGTTTAGTCTTTCACCGAATGAAAAAGACACCAGAGTACGAGTCTGGGGACTTTTATCCTGAAGCCTAAGAAGGGATAAGCCAGCACCTAACACGCGTTGTCGGATGCCATATTTCTATAAGAAATGGCGAAGTCTATGTATTCAAAATCATAGCACCAAGTCTAGGAGAATTAACTCTCTTAGCGCAACGTTACATGTGAAACGGGTTTTAATAATTCACATGCTAGCCCGATTCAAACGGTAATAGGTAAAGGCACATCAAACCCGTTGAAGGCTGGGGCTTTGTCAAAAATCCTAAAGTCTACGTCTAACGCACGTCGCCGGTTTAGTCTTTTACCGATTGAAAAAGACACCAGAGTCTAAGTCTGGGGAATTTTATCCCGAAGCCTAAGAAGGGATAAGCCAGTGCCTAACACACGTTGCCGGATGCCATATTTCCGTAAGAAATGGCGAAGTCTATGTATTCAAAGTCATAGCATTAAGTCTAAGTGAATTAATTCTCCTAGCGCAACGTTATGTGCGGAACGGATCCAAAATAATCCACACACTAGCCCGATTCAAATGGTAATCGGTAAAGGCTCATCAAAACCGTTGAAGGCTAGGGGTTTGCCAAAAATCTCACAAGTATTATGGTTGATTATTTCATACGGAGTAAGACATCATAATAAAGGAGACATAACGAATGAAAAAGACATCTTCTATTAATAAAATTGAGTTTGCAGGTACAAGAGTTACAATCAATCTACATGAAGTTTGTGACTACGGACTTGCTGTTCAAGTTTAGTCAATTCCTCTGTATAAGTTCGCTCAAGCTCACACTGCAACGCAACCTTGAAGGATTCCTCGGTGAGGGATAATGTTTTCGCAGCCTCTTGTTTGATCTTGGCTAACTTCTGTTTCGAGAGCTTTAATTTTTCGGATATCACAACTTGTGAACGCTCCAAGTCATCCTTCGTCATCCCCAAGATAGCCAAGCGAGGACGGCCTCCATTTGATCCACCCGACTTTGTTGCATTTGAATCTCAAGTCCAGCAGAAGCCCGAGTGTCGTGCTATGCTTGTAGACGAGATTCCATCCGGATGGCTATGTACGTTGAAGTACCGGCAGTCTTCAACTCTTGTAACCGTCAGAATTCGCGCTCCAGCCGGTCCAAATCATCGACATGGCTAATCTGTAACAAAGATCAACAGCTCAAGTTAGATCAAGAATCGAGATACGTGAATTGAAAGACTAAAAGGGAAATTGCGAATCTTTAATTGAAATTCTACAAAGTGGAATTTTCCAATTAAGGGTCTAATTAAACCTATATGACATTCTCGGTTCAAGTTAAAGGTCACAAAGACCAACCAAAGAATTAGGCCATGTACAAGTTCGAACCATAGAAGAATGTAATCATATACAAGAATTCAGTTATGCACGAATTCAATCATATATACAAAGTTTGGTTATGTGCAAGTTTGAGTTCAAATCAAGTCCCGGCCTCACACATGTTCAAATTCAAGGCGTATAAGGTTCTCAACCACATACGAGTTCGGATTCAAGTCATGCACAAATTCAATTATATACAAGAGCTTGTCTATGTACAAAGTTTGAGTTCAAGCATATACATGAGTTCAATTATATACGAGTTCGAATTATATACAAAGTCAACTCTTGGCCACATACAAGTATGAATTCGAGTCATTCGACCACATACGAGTTCGGATTCAAGTCATGCACAAATTCAATTATATACAAGAGCTTGTCTATGTACAAAGTTTGAGTTCAATCATATACATGAGTTCAATTATATACGAGTTCGAATTATATACAAAGTCCAAGCACATAAAAGAATTCAGCCATGAATAGCTCAAAGACCTCAACAAGAATTTTCAGCCACGTACAGTTCGAAGAGTTCGACAAATATTCGGCCAATCCAAACCCCCTAAGTTAATGAGCTCGATTTTCATTCTCAACTAGATACAAACCCGAGGGTCAGAACCAACACAAAGGCAAAATTCGGTCATGAACAGTCGACCAATTTCGGCCATGAACAGTAAAAAAATCGGCCAACAAGGAGTTTTAGCCCTAAATTTCAATTCTTTGCACAAATTCAAGAATAAAATCAAGATTTTCAGCCATCAACAGAGTCCCATCAAGATTCAGTTTTTTTTACACAAATTCAGGAATGGAGTTCAATAATTTCGGCCACCATCAACCCTCAAAATCAAAAAAAAATTCGGTCTCTTTTCTAAGATTAAAGAGTGGGGGACTGCAGCATCAAACCATGCTCACAATTGAAGCCGAATTCAGCCATGAACATGTCAGGATTTTCGGCCATGAACAGTAAAACTTCGGCGAATTTCTCAAGCTCCATACTCAAATTTTGGTTTTCTTCCAAGATTAAAGAGCTAGGGTCGAAATTATCAAGCCATGAATACAATCAAACTCAAAAATCGGCCATCATTCAGAGCTCAAGATCAAATTTCGGATTTCCCCTAAATTCAAGAACTAGGGTTCTAACCATCAAGCCAAAACTCGAAAAACTTAGTCCAAAATTAAAGAGAGGACATTGAAGCTTACCTGAAATTCGAAGAGGGATTGAATCCACAAATGCTCGAGCCCAAGTCAAAATCGGCCGAAACCCTAAGTCAGCTCTTTTGCTCAAGTCCAAATTGGAAGAGGAGAAGAAGGAGAGGGGAATTTAAAGAGGAAAACTCTTATTTCAGTTGGGAGTTTTGATCTTGGAGGAATTCTTGAAGAGATGAAGTTTGGAGGAGGAGAAAAGAAACCGAAAATTTGAAGATGGGGAAGAACAAGGAACTGGGACCGGAGTTTGAAGAAGACGAATAAAATTAAAAAAAAAAAGAGAAGAGTCGGGGATTTTTTTTTCCCCTTCCGACCCGCGTTCCGCGGGTCGGACTCGAGACCGACCCGCGTGCTCGCGGGTCGGATTAATCCGACCCGCGATCACGCGGGTCGGATCTATCTGACCCGCGTGAACGCGGGTCAGACCCTTTTTGACGTCGGTTTTGCTGTATTTTCGTCTGATTTGGTCCGTTTTCAAAATTTTTGGAGTTTAATGTCATCTCTCGGATGATTTCACGGTATTTTTGCCTGTTTTCAGAATACTGGGACCCAATTTTAAAGTTTGGATAATTTCGCGATGTTTTTACTCAGATTTGGAATTTTCGGAGTTCAATTTCATCTCTCGGATAATTTCGCGGCATTTTCATTTGTATTTGGAATGTTCGGACGCCCCACGCGTCAAAGTCTACTCACCAATTTCATTTATAAGATACAAGTGAATATCCTAAGAAATGACACGTTCCACTTGTACTTTTTCTATCGAATTTACATCGGCAAAATCCGCATCACTATATGAAATTAGATTAAAAGTGCTATGTTTTGGATAAAACAAACCATAATTTGTAGTATTTTTAAGATATCTAAAAATTCTTTTTACTGCTTTAAGATGAGATTCTTTAGGATTAGATTGAAATCTAGCACATAAATATACACTAAACATAATATCAAGTCTACTTGTAGTAATGTAAAGAAGTGATCCAATCATACCTCGATAAAGCTTTTGATCAACATTCTTACCATTTTCATCTTTGTCAAGTGATGTAGTAGTACTCATTGGTGTTGGTTTGCTTGTTGTGTTTTCCATTCCAAAACGTTGAGTAAATCTTTTGCATACTTGCTTTGATTGATGAATATTCTTTCTTTTAATTGTTTAATTTGAAGTCCAAGGAAGAAATTGAGTTCACTCATGTGACTCATTTCAAATTTATCCTGCATAGTCTTAGCAAACTCTTGACAAAGATTGTTATTAGAAGAACCAAAAATAATATCATCTACATATATTTGAATTAATAAAATATCTTTATTTATTTTCTTAATAAATAAAGTTGAATCTACTTTTCCAATATCAAATCCTGAAGTTAAAAGAAAATTCTTTAATCTATCAAACCAAGCACGAGATGCTTGTTTAAGACTATATAATGCTTTCTTAAGTTTAAAAACATGATTTGGAAAACTTTCATGTTCAAATCCTGATGGTTGTTCTACAAAAACTTCTTCTTTTATAAAACCATTTAGAAAAGTACTTTTAACATCCATTTGAAATAATTTAAAATTCATAAAACATGCAAATGCAAGAAGAATTCTAATAGATTCTAAATGAGCAACAGGTGTATAAGTTTCATTATAATCAATACATTATTCTTGATTATAACCTTGTGCAACTAATCTAGCTTTATTTCTAACAACTTGACCAAATTCATCTAATTTGTTTCTAAAAATCCATTTTGGTTTAATAATGGATTTATTTTGAGGTCTAGGTATAAGATCCCAAACATTATTTCTAGTAAATTGATTAAGTTCATCTTGCATAGTAATTATCCAAGAATCATCAAGTAGTTCTTCTTTTATATTTTTAGGTTCAATAGATGAGATAAAAGCAGTATGAGCAATTAAATTAAAATGAGATCTAGTAGTTATTTTATCAGATATATTACCAATAATTAAGTCATGTGGATGATCTTTAACTTCTACAAAATCTTTTGGTAAATTATTTTGTAAATTATTATTATTTAAAAAATCTAGCATTTTAGTATCATTTTGAGAATCAACTATATCATCATCATTATCTAAAACAAAAGATGTTTTTGTAAAATTTTTATCAAAAGATACATGCATTGATTCTTCAATAACTAATGTTCGTTTATTATATATTCTATAAGCTTTACTATTATTAGAATATCCAACAAATATTCTTTCATCAGATTTAGAATCAAATTTATCTAAGTTATCCTTTGTGTTTAAAATAAAACATTTATAACCAAAAACTTTAAAGTAAGATACTTTAGGAATTTTATTATAAAATAATTTATAAGATATTTTCTTTAAAATAGGTCTTAATAAAATTCTGTTTAATATAAATACATAACAAGTTGTTGATACAGCTTCTGCCTAAAAATATTTTGGTAAATTACTATCACACAACATGGTTCTAGCACATTCTTGTAAAGTTTTATTTTTTCTTTCTACAACTCTATTTTGTGGAGCAGCTCGAGGAAAAGAAAAAGCATGTGATATACCATGTTTATCACAAAAATTTGCAAATAATTCATTTTCAAATTCACCTCCATGATCACTACGTATAGAGATAATAGAAGTAGATTTTTGATTTTGAATTCTTTTATAAAATATAGAAAACTCATTAAAAGCATCATTTTTATGTTTAAGAAATATTACCCATGTAAATCTAGAATAATCATCAACAAGAACAAAAGCATATCTATTTTTATTTAAAGATGCTACTCTAGAAGGACCAAAAAGATCTATGTGAATTAATTATAATGGTCTACTTATAGATATTATATTTTTAGATTTGAAAGAAGATTTGTGCATTTTCCCTTGTTGACATGCATCACAAAAATTGTTTTTAAAAGAAATCTTAGGTAAGCCATTTACTGAATCATTCTTAGAAATCTTAGAAATGTGTTTAAAGTTAACATGTCCAAAACGTTTATGCCATAAAATGGAATCATTAGATGATGCAATAATAAGACAATGTTCATTTGAAATATTTTTTATAGATAAAACATATATGTTATTCTTTCTATGGTCTTTAAAAATAATAGTAATTAAATCAATATTATAAATTAAGCAAGATTCTTTTTCAAAAATAATTTTAAAACCTTTATCACAAAGTTGACAATTCTTAGTAAATTATGTTTAAGACCATTAATTAATAAAACATTATCAATAATAGGTTTGTTTGGATTACCGATAGATCCAATACCGATGACTTTTCCTTTGTTGTTATCTCCAAAAGTAACGGTACCACCATCCTTATTTTAAAAAGATAACAACAATTGTATGTTTCCAGTCATATGTTTGGAGCAACCACTATCCAAAATCCACTTATCTTTCTTGGGTACCTGAAATGATGAACATTTATAGTTTTGGTACCCATACTATATTGAGTCCATTAAATTAGCCTTTAGAAAACCAAACCCATGAAGAGTTTGATTTGCCTAAATAGTTAGTTGATAAACAAATATTTTTAATAAAATCAAAAATATAAAAATTCTTATGTAAAGAAGTTAATTCTTTTGGAACCCAAATAGAAAAGAATTTTGATTTCTTTTTACACAAATTTTCATTTCTATATTCATACAAATCACAAGAAGGTTTTACAAAAATTGTTTTCTTCGATTTATTTTTATTAAATTGAAAACCTAATCCTTTTGTCTTTTGTGATTCTTTTTGAAAAGAAAGTATATTATTAAGATTTTCTTTACCTTTATTGAATTTGCTAACATTCAAACATATATCCTCATATTTTGATTTAAAAGAAGAAATATTTTTATCTAAACTATTAATACGAATATTTAAATCATTACATTAAACATTTTTATTAGATAAACATTCATTTTTTTAAGAAAAGAATAATTTTCTTCTTTCAATTAAATTCATTGAGAATTAAAAATAGTAGAAGAATTAAAATCAGAAATTTCTTCATGTAATCTTTTATTTTCACCTTTAAGAAAATTATGTGAAGCCTTTAATCTCAAAAAAGTTTC
This sequence comes from Asparagus kiusianus, assembly GCA_022839385.1. NCBI lineage: Eukaryota > Viridiplantae > Streptophyta > Magnoliopsida > Asparagales > Asparagaceae > Asparagus > Asparagus kiusianus. The sequence goes on from BQKN01001098.1 coordinate 745,387, forward strand.
ATATAATTCATTGAAAGCATCTAAAAGTTCTTCATTATCACTTACTTCATCTTGTGCCATAAAGCACATGTGAGTACTTTCATTTTCTTCAATTTCTTCATCAGAAGATGACTCATCACTATCATCCCAAGTGACTGCCATCTTTCCTTTTCTTGTTATTTTGAATGTTGTTAAAGTTGTTAAAATAACTTGATTTTTGCTTATTCTTCAATATTGTACAATCTTTCTTCATATGACCTGGTTTATTACACTTAAAACAAAGAGGGTTATTTGAAATTGAACTTTTAGATTTAAAATTACCTCGTTTTATAAAGTTTTGAAATTTTCGTGCAAACATGTTCATTTTTTCATCATCATCATCTGAATCTTCTTTATCGGAAGTAGTATTGAATGCAAGTACTTTCTTGTTCTTTGTTTCTTCATCATTCTTTCTATCTTTAATTTGAGCTTCATATGCCATAAGGTTTCTGATAAGATTTTCAACCGTAAGAGTTGACAAATCATTGGCTTCTTCAATTGCGATAACTTTCTTTTCCTATTGTGGAGTAAGTGATCGAAGTATTTTTCTTACCATCTCCACTTGTGTGTATGTTTTTCAAGACCAATGAGAAAATTTGTGATGTCGATGAATCTTGTGAACATTTCTCCAATAGTCTCATTTTCCTTCATCTTAAATAATTTGAATCTGTGTACAAGAACAGAAATTTTAGATTCTTTAACTTTATTTGTACCTTCATGAGTTACCTCAAGTGTATGCCAAATATCGTATGCAGATGTGACCGTTGACACCCTATTGAACTCATTTTTATCAAGTGCATAAAATAATGCATTCATTGCTTTTGAATCCAAATTTGCATTATTTCTCTGTGAAGTAGTCCATTTTGAAAATGGAGTTGTTGGCTTCTTATATTTCGTTTCCACAACGTTCCAAAGTTCGTAGCCAATTGATTGAAGGTAAATCTTTATTCGGCACTTCCAATAGTTGTAGTTCAATCCATCGAACATTGGTGGACGATTTGTAGAGTTACCTTCTTTGAATTGTGATGTATTTGTAGATGCCATCTTTCACCTTGCTCTGATACCAAATGTAGGATCTGAAATAGATACACTAGAACGCTAGAGGGGGGGTGAATAGTATTCTTTTAAAATTTATGCAAAGTAGATTATAAATTGCAAATAAAAAATAGCAATCTCAGAAATTCACAAACACAAACACAAAATTTTATACTGGTTCCACCAACCCGGTGTACATCCAGTCCCCAAGCAAATTCCGCTTGAGAGTTTCTATTATGATTTTGAATAAACTTACAAAATCAAAAGCAAACCTGACCAATTTGTAAGTCCCTGTAAATTATAACACCAATTGACAAATACATTGTCAATTTGCACACCAATCTCTTAACCAAGAGATTAACACCTCTCACAAACCAAGAGAACTTTTGAAGCAACAATTCAATTCTTATAAGCCTTGATTTGTAGTGTAATGTAGTAGTGGCTTAGGAATGATTCTAACTTCTGTAAATTGCCTAGATAAGAATTTTAATGAAGATCAAAGGCAATTTCAGAAAACTTTTCTTTTTCTCAAAATCTAAAATTTTTAACACTTGAAGGATGCACAAATATCAAAGCTTATGGGTATGTTCAAATCATGCATTTTTTTGAACAAATAACCTATTTATAGCCCTTGAAAAGGCAAGAATTTTAACTTTAAAAACGTTTAAAAACGGCTATAAACAGTCATTAATTCAAACTTTAAAATCTGAAAAAACTGTATCTGTAGTCGACTACAAGACATAGTAGTCGACTACACTGAGTTAAAATCGACTCAGTGAATCAGAAAATTTCTTAGTAGTCGACTATAATAAGTATTAGTCGACTAGTCATATGTTTTACAGAAACATGACTGAAAATTTTGTAGTCGACTATATTAAGCATTAGTCGACTAGTCATGTGTTTTAAAGAAACATGACTGAAACTTTTGTAGTCGACTATATTAAGCATTAGTCGACTAGTCATGTGTTTTACAGAAACATGACTGAAACTTTTGTAGTCGACTATTTTAAGCATTAGTCGACTATATCTGAGTTTTTTCAAAAGAAATGTAATGTATAAAAATATTTGACACTCAAATATTAACTATAAACTCTAATGGTTAATATAGGGGATTTCTATAATTAACCAACGCACTAAGCCTATGTTAGTGTGTTCTAATATTTATGTGTGTGTGTGTGTGAGTGATCAAGGCTTGTACAATAATTCTAAGTAAAGAAAATATAAAATACATTATCTCATATGTTCTTCATCTTCTTCACTTTATAATGCCTTGAACTCAACTTGCATTTGTTCATATTTTGATATTGAAAGCTGCATATAAATGTTAGTACAATTTTATAATACACATTGTATAAATTGTTATCATCAAAATAATATCATGGAGACTTGATATTCAACATACAGTAGTAATTATTTATATGACTTTGCTTTTTATTGTGCTTGCACTTTGAACGTGTAAGGACCATGAACTTTTGATACTAGTTAAAATTATTTTTTGATAGTTTAAAATATTTAATTATGATTTTTAAAAGAGTATTTGTATTTTTCTCGAATTCCTATAATTTTCTATGATTTAAAAATCTGATTATATATTTATTTAAATGATTTTGGTATTTATAAATTTATTTTGTACAGTAAAAATTTCTAGAATTAATTTGTTGTGTTGTCGGTATTATTATGTAATATTTTAAATAATATATTGTATTATTAATATTATTACAAATTATTTCATATAATACATGGTATTATTAATTACGTGTTTTTAGTATAATTTATTGTATTATTTCTATTGTTATATATTATTTATCATATTAGTATAACTTGTACGTTTTACTGTGTATATAATTATCCCATAATTATTTGATTTTAAATATAAGTAAATATATTTTATTTATTAATTATTCTTGTTTAATTGTACAATATGGGTATATTTCGACTATTTCGTATTAACTATTGTAATAGCTCAACATGTACGTTTTTAATTGTAGATAATTATTATGTAATTAGTTTAATTTTTAAGTACCCAATAGTATTTATTTTAATTATTTTTGTTTAATTCCTTTAACCCTAAACCCTAATATTATATATATATATATATATATATATGTTATATTTTCTTCTCTCTCTTCTTCGTTTTCACTCAGCCGCCACCCTTCTTCTCTCTCCTCGACCCCAATCTCAGCCGCCTCCACCTCGTCGGCCGACCACGAACCCTCACCCTCCATCGTGCTCCTCCCGCTCCTCGTCGACCTCCAGCTTCCCTCCACCGAGTCGCCACCCTCCAAAGCTCCAGCCCCGCTCGACAACCGCCCAGACCGCCGCCCCTCCGATCAGATTCGCCGCCAACCAGCCCTCCGACGACTCGCCATCACCGAGCCACGCGCCGTCGACCTCCCTGCTTGTCGCCAGATCCGCACCGCCCGTCGTCCACCTCCCTCAGCCTCGAACACCGCCTCGACCATCACCAGATCCGCCTTCTCTGAGCTCTGACCAGAGCTCCGACCAGCTGCTCCAGCCTCCATCGACGGCCTCTGCCCAGATCCGATGCTGCAGCCCCTCCGTCACCACCCCTTCGAACCCACCTCCTGAGCTCCTCCACCACCTCGCCGTCGCTCGAGCTTCCTCAGATCCGCCGCTCGATCGCCGACTGCAGCACCTCCCTGAGCTCGCCCCGTGCACCCCCTGCAGCCCTCGTCGTTGTTGTCGCTGCCGTCGTACCTCAGCAGTAGCTCCGCCGCGTCAGTATCGGCACCATCGCATCGTCATCAGACCCCACGGTCTCGTAGGCAAGATCCTGCTTTCCCTTGGCTTGTTATTCCATTATTTATATCCGTTATTAATTGATTGCGTAGATTAGACTGTGATATGATTAGCTATAGTGTATATTGTGATTACATGCGTAGCATTGCTTGACATGAATAGCTGTGTGGAAGCTTGTTGTTTTATCACCTAGTTGTTATCCAATAGGAGAGACTGTACATGAAGACGATTTCTGGTAAAAGTATGATTTATAAGCGTGCTTCAAAGCATGGCTATACTTGCTCGACATCGATATCCCGATGTGAGGAGTCCCGAGTTCCCTCGATATCGATATCCCGGTATGAGGTTTCCTTGATTATTATTATTATTATTATTATAGCATTGACTAGACGATGCACTCTTGATCGGACGTGTTGTGGATCACGGTTATTTTCATAGTTTTACAGAAGTTGTTCCACGGTAACTCCGTGGCTAGTGCACAATATTTCATGTACAGTTGCGTAATTAATATGACAAACATGGGGTTTTAAAGGGGAATTGGACGGAGAATATAGCATGTATATAAACGAGCACAGCGCTTTCTTGTTATCGTGATATCGTGAGTGTTATGTACATGGGCCAGAGGGCCAATACTTGACTTGAAGGCGGCCCCCGGACGACTTTACGGGGACCCGATTATATACTTCAAAATATTCTCCCCCAATTCAAATAACATGTAAAATAAGAATAATATGCTTGGGTGTCTTATGGTGGACTTTGTTGGTTTTATGAGATGTAGACTAGTTGTATTTCTGTTCATACATAGACCGGGGTTAATATTTAATTATCTATAATTTGAGACATATGGTATATACATGAGGGTTTCCTTGTTTGGATTATTTCGCTCGACGTACTACGTCTCAAGTTATAGGTATTTAAGTATTAATTGTTAGGTCTCATGTTATGAGCCTACATCTTCTAATCTTGTTTTGATGATTACAAACAATTCCTAATATTGTTTGTCTAGTGTTTATGTTTCTTATTAGGTATTCTAGACAAACAATGTGTTGGAGGATGGATGGATTGCGCCATAACGATCATATCAAATGGAGGTTGGCGGAATTGTCTGTGAAGCATTGCTATTCAAGTTAAAGATCCAAGATCCAGCTTCATCCGCAACGTGTACCAAGTTGAGCTACAATGAAGATCAAGATTGCTTGGGTAATTTAAATTTAGGTTTTATATTATGTGTGTTAGTACTTTAAGCTCAATATTACACACACACATTATATTGTTTTTCATATATATATATATAGTTTCATATATACATATATGTTTGGTTTCCATGTATATATATAGGTATATATATACATACATAGTTTTGAGTTTTCATGTTCATAAATATGAGATTACACATTTCATATTTATTAATGTGTTTTGGTTTAGCTATATAGATATGAAACAAATTTACATTCATATATAATCATATGTTTCATACTCTATTGTGTTTTTGAAAACATTGCATAGAATATGCAATTTTGTGAAAATATTGTCTTATTAGTTTGTAGACTTTAATATTAGTTTATACATGTTTTATTAAGTCTATAAAAACATTTCACAAAGTTTCAAAAGTTGGTTTATGTCAAAACATCAAAATTCAAGTATCTCATATTTTCATGTTTTGGACTATTTTGTAAAATGATGATATTTTTCATTTGGGAGGTCCTTTCTGATAACCAGTCATTGTAGCATGTTTATTAGCATGTCTACAATCATTCCCCAAAGTTTTACATTTTTCTGAATTTATTTGATATTTTTAAACCCAGTTTTAAGTTGACATGTATTGTTTAAAACAGGCTGTGTGCATGTCATGAGTCGACTCATGAACAGTGTTGAGTCGACTCATAAACTGTTGTGTAGTTTGCATTTTGTTTCTGACGAGTCGACTCACAATATCATGAGTCGACCCGACAGGTTGAGTCGACTCATGCCTGTCATAAGTCGACTCATGAAGTGTTCTGGATTGTGTGTTTTGTTTCTGCTGAGTCGACCCATGACCTCATGAGTCGACCCATGCATTATGAGTCGACTCATGAATTTTATGAGTCGACCCATAAGCTGTTTTCTGGGTTGTAACGGTAACTTATGAGTCGACTCATAAACATTGATGAGTCGACCCATAACACTGTAACGGCTAGTTTTTGGGCTGAGCTGTTTTTTGGGTTTTTGATCTTTTTGCCTTGTTTTCTCTTGGCTTTGGGGTTTCTATAAATACCCCCCACATATCCTCAGTCCTAACTAATCAAGAGAATGTTTTAAGAAAGTTTAACAAGGGTTTAAAGTTTGATTAAGTTTTGTTTAAGTGTGTTTATAAGCTTTTAAGCAATTGAGTGTTTTCGGTTTTAGAAATCAATTCCACAAGAGCTTGAGGAGATCATCCTTTGGTGTTTGAGCATTCACTCTTCTCCCTCCATCTCTTGTTATCATATAGAGAAGTTTTCCTAAACTCAATCTAGCTATTTTATATGTTTGATCTTAATTTCCATATGCTAGTTTTATATTGAGTTTAGTTGTTTTTATTTATCTCTTTGTTCACACACAACCATTGAGCTTATTGTATTTTCATACTTAGTATATTTTGGGTTGTGGGATTGTGTAACTTAGAGAGTGAGCCTACATTGTGTTCTCACCCATTGTAGAGAACAATTTATTTGTTGTGAGCTTTCATTGTGAGAACACTTGTATTACACTAGTACACCAAGAGGAGTGTGTGGTGAGGACGGAGTCGATACCAAGAGGAGTGGCGTCGGTTGCCTAGTGAGAGGTGATAATTCCGAGCACTTGAGGGAGTCGATACGTGAGGACCAACACTTGAGGTGGTAGTTAGTGTAGTTACATTGTGAGATTGTAGACGTTGATCGGTGAGTGTTGAAACCGATATTGTGTGGTGTAAGCGTTTTCGGGTGATCGTTGAAAACCCGGTGTGATAGTGGATTTCTCCCCGGGAGTGGGGAGCGGAGACGTAGGACGGAAGGTCCGAACTCCGTGATCATTTGCTTGTGTTTGAGTTGCATTGGCGTTCATTTATTCTTGTGCTCATTGCCTATATCGCCTATTGCATCTAGTTTATTTCATCCACTATATTGTTCACCCTTGTGTTATTTATATATCCTTGCACATATATTGTTCATATCTCTTATGCTAGGATATATTTATTAATAAGTTTTTAATTTGGCATAAATCGGATTAGATTAGCATAAACCCTATTCACCCCCCTCTAGGGTTCCTTCCTAGTGGCGTTAGGGTACTTTCATTAATCCCATCTAGCCGTGTGATTTGGATACTTGGATGATTACCCTGTTGACTAGCTGCGTGATCTTGACACTTGGATGGTTTTCTTGGATTCTTCTGATGATTTTATTTCAGTGATAGATTGCAATTAGATTATTAGTAATTCCATTTGCAAGTTATTATTATTGTTATCACTGTATTTGCTTTGGTCGTTCGATCGTTCTTGTTTCTTTCTGTGGGATCTTACCGTGTGTCACACACACGCTGACGTACACCTGTTTTTCTCTGGTGTACGTCAGACTTAGGAGAAGAGCAGGTTCAGCAGGAGACAGAGGATTCACAGCAGGAGTACCTTGAAGACGGTGTAGCAGAAGAAGCTGAAGTTTAGTTATTTGATCTTAGTTTTCTTTTTATAGCATTTCTTTCCGTTGGATCATTGTATTTTATATTTCCAGTATTTCGTTCAGATAGTCTTGTATAAGGGTATGTTTGACCCGCATTTTATGTCTGGGATGATATTCATTTGTGATATGTATTCTTTTATTCTGAGTTTGTCTACTATATTCTTGCTGATTGTGATCGGGGACCTGTGACTTCGCATTGTATTTAATTCTAGACGCTTAGCGTATTGGATTGAGAAGAAAAGAGAGAAAAAAATAACAGTATATATTTCTTCTCAATCTAATACGTCGCGGGCTTGTTCACGTTCCGATTCCCTGGTATTTTGGGAAGCGGGGCGTGACAGAACGTATGGTTTCGTATGAATATTTAACAACTTTATGCGAATATTGTAGGATACTAATTTTACATTGAATGTGTGCTTGCAGAAATCTTATAAGTCACCATATACATGATAACTAAATAAATTTTGTATGTGAGCGACCTACAATGTATCTACATTGTATTGGATGGCTGCTATTGTGGGTTATCAAGGTATTCGGCTATCATTTCTTGAGTTGTAATTGATGACTTATTTACTTTTAGGCTATGATGATTGTCATATATTCTGAGATTAGCAACCTATAATGTTTATTGATATTGCACTGAATAGTTAACAATGATGATATTGACTAAGTTCTAAGCCCTCAGCCAACATTTCCATATACATACGGCTGATACATTTTATGTGATATCAATAAATGTTTTCAAATGATTTTTGCATCATAAAGTTCATTCAAATTTAAACATGCATAAAATGTACACAATAATAGGAAAGTAGTAGATGTTATTGCTTTCATATTAGCAACTGCAAATATATTTTTGGTCCACGATGCTCCCCGATGTAATCCTTACTTAGATTAGCCATATTTCTATTGTAACCAACTTTATATGCGTGTGTTAGGAGATCATTTTTGTTCCAGTTCATGTTGGACATAATCCTTACAGTAGGGACACTTCCAATTCCCATTTCGGTCTCTAACTTTTATAGCAATAGCTCTTAGCATCTGCTAATTTCATGATATCCCACATCTCATCTTGCTCTCGATCTACATCTATATAGGCAATCCATTCTTCAAAGGTGGTTGGATGTTTAAGTTTAGTAAATCCTTCCTCGCCGAGATAAAAAAAAAGAGTAAATTAACATTAAAATATATAGCTCCATTTTTATATAAAAAAAATTCAAAATGTTCTTACCTTTGATGATGGTGCAGATGAAGTTTCACCAATATCTTTATTTTTCTTACTCATATTTTTTTCCTGGTTAGCTTTTGGTATACAAATATTACGTTTTATAGATGTATATGCAGTGGTACATTTAGTAGGTGGTTGGCTGTTAAATCTGACAATATTTATTTGGATCATTAAATTTTTTGCTAATTTTACCCATGATTTTGAAGTGCCCATGGTTTTGAAACCTAACTGGTTTTGTTTCTTGTATTTGACTCAATTACTCAGTCTCTACAGGTTTGGTATTTCCATGTTGGTGTGATTTTCTATGTCAAAAAGGATTTATGACTAATCAGGTTATTTATAGGTTTTTACAGGTTTTATAAGATTTTTTCGCTAATTCAGGTGTGGATTTCATAACAATTATGAATAAACATCTTATTATAGGTTTCCCGTGATTATCTATATCAAACAAGTATTTTCATATGAGTTATGCACAATCAGGTTATTTACATGTATGGATTTTTGAATTTTCATGTTATACGTGCTTTTATGTGGAATCAGGTTTTTCACAGGCTTCGAAGAATATTTTTGCTAATTCAGGTACGTAATCCATAACAGTTATGATCAATCATCTTATTACTCGTTTTGTATAATTTTTTATGTAGTACAAATATTTATGATGAATTCGATTATTTACTGGTTTTCCATGTTATTTTCGCCTTGTACTTTGGTAAGATTATCCCCTATAACGATCAAAAATAAATTTGTCTTTAGTGAGTGATAAACTTACCATGGTGACGATATATATATTTTTCTCTATAAACTTTAATGACAACCAAACACAAGAAAAGTGAGAAATGTCTAATCAAGAAATGTTTTCCCATGTTTTAGATACTAACCAAACACAAGAAAAATGTGTACCTTAGTTTCCCACCATGTTTTATGTATAAAACAAACCCAATCAATCTATTTCTAGGAAAAGTTTAGAAAATCTAAACCTTAGGTCTCTTTACATGGAATGGTGTTTCCCAATAAATGGGAAACGAACCAAACAGTCCGTAAGCCCTCAAACTATTATTTGATTCTGGTAAGTGCTCGTGGCTTTTGTTTTAATTCTATTTAGCCTCTTTGATGGTTCAACTCCCTAATCACCACTAAAATCAAAATTCCAGTAGGGGAAACTTCAAATCAGGGGAGGATCTACATACAGTCCAGGGGGGGCCACGGCCCCCCC